>JAQSEB010000159.1:600000-997856 GCA_030063045.1 Pratylenchus scribneri
ATAATGTATCATTAAAATTACTATTTCCACCGCATTCCACAATAGGCATATTAGACACCAAAAAGATAAATCCGAGGAATGTCATGGCAAGCAAAATTGGTTGACGGAACATTGTTCCCACAATTTTCATTCAATTCAAATACAGAAAAGATGGAATATATTTTCAAAGATTTTTTGGCGGAATAGTCGAGAGAATAATAATGGGAGAAATTATTGGAATTAATGTGATTTCAGTCTTCGAAAACAGTCATTTTAAGCAGGGCCCAACTTGAAGGTAATGAAATGAGCTAGGGCAAAATTGATGGAGAATTTCTCGCTGGAAGGCGCACGCAATCCCATTGGGCCAAAAATATGGCCATTGCCTCTAGATCCTTACCGACCGCTGGCTCGGAGGGAATATCTGGCCATTCCAGAATTCCTTTCAATTATTTCGCTCTCTCGGATACATTATCTTCATCTCTTTTCCTTCTCACTTATCCCAATTTTTGGGGGAATTTCGGTTGGCAAAATAATCAGCGGCAGGTCGATGGGCTCTTGCCTTGCATCCATGGCGATCGCTCGCTCAATCCACAAATGGAATTTAGCCAAATAAAATTGTCATCCCCTCCCCCATTTTCTCGAGCACGCATTCTTTTCCCTACCCTTGCCCAGCTCCTTCTCAACTTAGGAAAATGATGTTATTTGGGACTGAATTTTCGGTCAATGTAGTCCATCAGCCTCTCGCCTGCCTCTTTGGATTTGGCTCAACAAATTAATGTAAATCCTTCATAATTTCCATTTTCGCACACATACATCCTCCTTACTGCGCCATTTCTAGGAAATATCATTTGATATTGGAATGTGTCTATTAGTGTTGGACAAAAGCCGCTCGCCTAATTCATCATGTGAGAGGCAGATGAACAGCGCAGATCGGCACAATACCGCATGAAACTAGAAAATATCTTCCTCATCCAATTTTCGTGCTCTCTCATCACTTCGCCATTTCTTTTTTCCCCCCTTTTCCATCCCATTTTAAGGAGAATATGTGGTTGGCAAAACAGTGGATGGAAACTAGTGCCATGATTCCAGGGCTGCCGAACGGTTTCTCCTTAGAGGAAATATGGCCAAACTAAATAAATATATTCTTACAGTCCCATTATCGCGCGCATACATCCTTTTTCCTGCGCCATCTCGTTGGGAAAAGTCATTTGATATTGTATTGGGTCAATCAGTGCCTACCGCTAGTCGCTCGCCCAACTATTCATGTGAGAGTCTCATATGACATGAATAATTGGGCGCTGTGAGAGGCAGATGACTAGCACAGATCGGCACAATCGTGTATCCAGGGCAGGTATGGGTACCGTACCGTTTACCGTGAAATACCGTGTTTTTACCCTTATCGTTTACCGTTAACGTCTACTGTTTTATGGGGCATACCGTGCAAAAATACACCCTTAAGAATGTCATTTTAGGAAGAAAAATTAATTTTATTTTTTCAAGAGATGGCCATTTTTGTTTAAAATTTTATCTTTTCAAGGATATTTTTGGCTAAAATTTCGCTCTATCGGGGCCATTTTTGACTAAAAATTTTCCTAGTTGAGGCCATTTTTGGATAAAATTTTCGACCACATCACAAAATCTTTCAAGATAATTTAAATTTTATTCATATTTGGATTTATTAAAATAACAATAACAAAGAACCAATCCCAAAAATTAGTAGACTCACCTATCTGCTATCTTCTCTCATGGCATTGACTAGATGCTAAAGCCCAAGGTTAGAGCTGCGGCTTTTTTTCAACAGCTGGAAAAATTTTTAGTAATTTGAGGAAGAATTTTAAAAAAGAAAACACGTTGAAAAATTTTTTTAATCAGCATTATTAAATTTTGATTTAAGTTACATATAAAAATAAAAATTTACCGTTACTGTTTACCGTGAAATACCGTGATTTTGGCCTATTTTTTACCCTACCGTTATCGTGACCGCGATTTTGAAACATACCGTTTACCGTTACCGTGCACCGTTTTTAAATTTTCGATTTTGCCCATCCCTGATCCAGGGCCTCTAATCGCTTGCTTTTTGAAGGGAATTTAGCCATTCAAAATAGATATCACCCTCCTCCTCCTACCCAATCCCATTTTCGCACGCATACTCTCTACCCATTTTAAAGAAATATCATTTGATAGTGTTTTGCCTATCAGTATCGGCCACAACCATTCCAGCTCCATATTATACTGCCGAAATTTAGCCAAAATAGAATGGCACAATTGAGCGAAAATTTATTGATGCTTTCCTCCGCAGATTTTCACGTTCTCTCTTCTCTTCTCCACCTCCTTTCCCCCTTTTATTCCCCATTTTAAGGAGAAAATTTGGTTGGTAAAAACATGTCGATTGCTATTAGCCGATCGCTCGCTCCTTGGAGGGAATTTGGCCAAACAAAATAGATATCAGTCTCAATCCCATTTTCATGCGCACGCATCTTTTTCCGCACCATCTTCTTCCTATATTAGGAAAATGATGTCAACTAGAATTGGATTGTTTTGATCAGGGCCAGCCATCAGCCGCTCTCCTGCCTCTTTGAGTGAATTTAGCCAAACAAAATTTATGTCAATATACAGGCCCATTTTCTCGCGCACGCATTCTTTTCCTTGCCTTATTTTCTTCCAATTGTAGAGTAATGTTATTTTGCGCTGGTGTCAAGGCAACTCGTACATTGGCAACTTGTACAGTGGCAACTCGAAAACAGGTAACTCGTACAGTGGCAACTCGTACATTTGCAACTCTTACACGGAGGAAATAAGTAAAATCGTACATTAGTGTATTTAGTGGCAAATTGGTGTCGAAATTTGGGTTATTATATACCAATCGATTTCTCTAGACAAGCTTAACAATAACATAGCATTTGTTATTCATAAAATATGATTTTAAAAAATGTTGTTAACATTTACAGTAGAACGTGTTAAATCTAGGCTTAAGTTTACTTAAAAAGTTGTCGAAATAGGGTTTATTGTAATGTCCCAAGTATTTTTTATGTTTAATTTACTCTTAGTAATTTAAAATATACATAATAAAGGCTTCACCATTCACTTATGAAATCAATAAATTTCATCATCGCCTAAACTTTTTTTATGGAATATTCCGATGAAATATTTCTGCAGATCAAAATTCATCTCACGATATGAATCGATTGGTATATAAAAAACGCTAAATTCGCTATCAATTTACCACTAAATATACTATTGTATGAGTTTACTTATTTCCTCCGTGTACGAGTTGCCAATGTACGAGTTACACGTCTACGAGTTGACTGTGTACGAGTTGCCAATGTACGAGTTACACGTCTACGAGTTGCCAATGTATGAGTTACACGTCTACGAGTTGACTGTGTACGAGTTGCCAATGTACGAGTTGCACGTGTACGAGTTGCCAATGTACGAGTTACACGTCTACGAGTTGCCAATGTACGAGTTACACGTCTACGAGTTGACTGTGTACGAGTTGCCAATGTACGAGTTACACGTCTACGAGTTGCCAATGTACGAGTTGCACGTGTACGAGTTGCCAATGTACGAGTTACACGTCTACGAGTTGACTGTGTACGAGTTGCCAATGTACAAGTTACACGTCTACGAATTGCCAATGTACGAGTTGCACGTCTACGAGTTGCCATTGTACGAGTTACACGTGTACGAGTTGCTCTTCTCCGTTTTGGCGCTCGCTATTTCCAATTATTCTTCTCTCTCTCTCTCTCCCCTTCACTCACCAAATTCCCAATGAGTTTAGAGAATGAAGAAATGAGAAAACCATTATCTTTCCTATTTTACTCCGCCTATATTTGGGATACGAACAGCCCTTTGAGAAGAGAGAAATAAAAATATGGCCAAAAAAGATGCCCAAAATGCCAACAATAATAATTCTATGGTAATCGATGGGCCAATTTTCCTTCCCCCAACTTCTTGGTCATATATCCTTAGAAGATGAGAGAAGCAAAAGCTTAAAAATATTGTGTATGCATATCAGCAGGGAGTAAGAGAAATAAATTTTATTGGCACAATGGCCTATCAAGGTCCACTTGGCTAAGTTTTCATCATGAGAGCGACACCGTTTCGGGCACATACGTTTTTCCAGGGGGCTTAAAAAAATAATTTTCTTGAAATTCCGTTTATTCATTTTAAAAAGGGACAAACAAATTAGGAATTGTAGAATTCAAATGGAAAACATTTTCAGGTTAAATAATTCAACTTCAAAACATATTTTCATTGTAAAAAAGTGCAATTCAAATGGAAAACAAATTTCCGTAATTGATAAAAATAAACTCACACGTTTGACTAATGACAATTGATAGATGGGAATTCCTTTGGCGATAGAGATTATTAAAAAGAAGAATAAAATTGAGAATAAATTAAAAAAAATTTATTGGATTCCATTTTTATGGGCCTGCATTTTTTTAACCCGTACTTTCAATTTTTTTAACCCGTAAAAAATAGGAACATTTTTTTAACCCGTACTTTCAATTCTTTTAACCCGTAAAGATTTCCCTTCTTCTCTGCTCTCTTCCTCATGCCTATCTCTCATCCCCTTTGCTCTCGTGCCATTCCTGGGATGCTCGGAAGTCAAAAAGAAGGTGCATGGGATATCCGGATATATGGGGATTAAGGAAGATTAAGGGGGATTAAGCCTCGAAATGGATGCGGAATGGCCCGGAAGGCCATGGGAACATCGGAGAAGTGTAACAGAGGCCCGGAGAGTGCGCGAGATTAAGCCGGATATAGGGGGATTAAGGTGGATATGAGGGGATTAAGTCGGATTAAGGCCTGGAATCGATTGGCGCGAGCCCGGTTTGGGCTGTTTTGCTTCCGGCTTCGCGAGATTCCTATGCTTCGAACCCCTAACCCTAATCCCTAGCCCCAACTAAGCTTAATCCGGCTTAATCCTCCTTTATCCACCTTAATCCCCTATATCCGGCTATATCCCGCGTGCTCCGAACCCCTAAATCCCTAGCCCCTAGATCCCATGCCGCCCCTAACCATAACCCTAATCCCTAGCCCCTAACTAATCTTAATCCGACTTAATCCCCTCATATCCACCTTAATCCCCCTATATCCGGCTTAATCTCGCGCACTCTCCGGGCTTCTATTACACTTTCCCGAACTTCCAATGGCCTTCCAGGCCATTTCCCATCCATTTCGGGACTTAATCCCCCTATATTCACCTTAATCCCCCTATATCCACCTTAATCCCCCTATATCCGGCTTAATCCCAGGCACTCTCCGGGCCTCTATTACAATTCCCCAATCTTCCAATGGCCTTCCGGGCCATTTCCCATCCATTTTGGGGCTTAATCCCCCAAATCCCCCAAATCCACCTTAATCTCTCTATATCCGGGTATATCCCGCGCACCCCCGGAATCGTTTATATAAGCAAGAGAGCAAAGGGGATGAGAGATAGGCATGAGGAAGAGAGCAGAGAAGAAGGGAAATCTTTACGGGTTAAAAGAATTGAAAGTACGGGTTAAAAAAATTTTCCTATTTTTTACGGGTTAAAAAAATTGAAAGTACGGGTTAAAAAAAATATATGCCCATTTTTATTAAGGTAATTTGATTTATTTAATGGAATGGGGAATTTGAAAAATTTTTATATGTTCTTTCTAATTCATTGCTTTTTTTGGTTTTAAAAATATTTAAATAAAAATTCTTAAAAAATTGTGCTTACAAAAAGAAGGAATAAAAAGATAGGATTGTGGAAAATGATGGTGCTTAATAAAAATAAATTTTCCGCGGCTACTTTCGACAAGCAACAAAAACCTATTCAACCCCGCGCTCATGCCTGATAATCCAACAATTGCTTGGAGTCAAGTAATAAATAAAATCTGGAGAAAATATAAATTGAAATTAAAATTATTTCCTAATTTTCGACACAACAACGAAAACACGCCAAAATTTATGCTCCAATTTAAAATACATAATGCTAAAAATTCACAAGAAATTTTTTAATTGTCCCATAGAAAAATAATAATTCGGAAAAAATTTGAAAACTCTCCAAAGTTATAAAATTGAAATCCAATAAAATTTGCCAACAATATTGTCTTTAAAAATGTTATCAATAATTTGTTTCATTTTCTTCCATCCAAAATAATTAATTCTTCTTCGCATAACAAATTTGCACATCGTTAACATCTTTTTGTTGGAATATATTATCGGTCAAAAATGTCATAGGCAACGGTTTTCTTATTTGAAATTTTCGTCGGTTTTCTTGGAAATTTTTTCTATCCTCTTTGTTATAATGTTTTTTATCATTTCGATCGTTCAAGGTACTTTCCATTAAAATCAATTGTTTCGATTGATTTCCGTATGATTTGATTAAATCCGTTGTCATTTTTATGGAGCCTGGAAATTTATTTGAAGAATAAATATTTGTATTGAATATGGTTAAATAATAATGTCTTTAATAAATGTGTTTAAAGCATACAATTGAGTATAATTATTAGAGTGACTTCGTCAGGGCCCATTTCAGCAACTTTACTAGGAATTTCAACTAAATTTTCTTCAGTCTCATCGTCGCTTAAAATTGTTGTATATCCGTATTCTCCTTCCAAGAATTTTTTCTCAGACTCATGAAAATGCTTTTCTTCGATTGTGACATGCGCCCTAGGGACTTTGAAAAGATCAGCCAGCTGTGTTTTGAAAATTAGTTGAAATAATATTTTTTACATTTTTATATTAAATCTCTTAAATAAGGTTTTAAACTTTTTGAAATTAATTATTTAAAAATCGAGTTTAAAAATTTCAAGAAATAAAATTGAAATAAATGTACAGTACAATTTTTTTTCAATAATCACAATATTTAATGCTTAATTTATTCACAATATTTATAAGACCAAACCAATATTTTGGTAATATACCCTAAAAACTAATTCTACAGGAAACACATTTCCGGATTTGTAAAAAATTTATTTTTAACCGGAAAATACATTACCGGAATTGATAAAAATTAACTCACTCGTTTGACCAATGCTAATTTATAGATGGCAAATATTTGGCGTTGTTTACTATCAAGTTTGGTAAAAAAAAATCCAGGAACAGGAATAAAAAAAGGTCCACTGAGCACTCCTTTTTTAAGGATTTCCAATGCAGCCACATGTTCATCACGTAACTTTTTATCATATATGTATTGTGTATCTTGTTGACGCAAACTGCCCGCTCCAATTAGTCGAATGTATTTTAAACGCCTTCCTTGAAGTCCTCCTCGGATTAATTTGACAATTTCAAGACTAAAATTTTTAATCGATAATATTATTAATATTTACAAATTACATATTATACATTACACATTAAGAAAATTTACCAAAAAAAATTTAAGAAAATTTACCCAATAAAATTTCTGAATTTATTAAAATTATTGAATTATTCCAGAAGTACTTTTTTAAAAGATTTGTACTTTTTTTTTTGACTTTGGTGTATTTTTTGTACTTTTTTTCACAAAATTATGAAAAAATGGTAAAATTCGTGGCTATTTTTAGCTTAAATTTTTCATTGCGCGGCTTTTTTTTGGCTCAAATTTTTCGCTGCGCGGCTAATTTTGGTTTACATTTTTCACCTGCAGAGCGAAAAATTGTAAAAATTTCTTCTAAAAAAACATGTTTAAAAAATTTTAATCAATTTATATTAGCTTAAAATTGAAAATCTTTTTTTTGATACTAAAATCTTTTTTTTCAAGGCTAATGTACTTTTTCTGAAAAAAATGTGCGCCCTCTGATATATTCCCATAAAATTATTGAAATTATTCCGCATTAACAAATTTTTAAAGTAACATAAGGTGATTGTGAGTACTAATAATCAAAAAGTAATGAAAATTCAGTTTGGACCAATTTAGTCAACAGTAAAATGCAAATATTACTAATAAGTAAAATTTTTTAGATGAATTCTATAAATTTAAAAGGAAATTTTTTCTACAAAATAATCCGAATGAATAATAGATATAAATTCAATTTATTTATTTTAAGCTCATAAAATATTCCTTAACTCACATTGTTTTTTGAGGATCTTTGTCCAGATGATCTACTGCATCATTTATAAGACTTTCATATTCATCATTTGTTTCAGGCAACTTAAAAAATTAAATATAAATTAAATTTTTTTTTTTAAATTCACCTCAATTATTTGAGTCAAAAATTTTCCGTCTAAATAAAAAAATTCAAAAATTAATTAATTTAAAATTAATTAATTTACATGGAAATTTGGTAAGGTTCTCGTACAAATATTTCGCCCGCTCATCTGTACGTTCCCTATCGACTGTGGCCATAAAATCCGAGGAAGTACCAGTGTCGGCGGATTTGTTCTTTTCTAATTTCTTTTGACCCTCTTCTTCAAGATTTTGTGGTAAATCTCCAAAATCGGCCAATTCGGATTGTTCCGTTTTCTTTCCTTTGGCATTGGCAACTCCTGTCTTCTTCTTTTTATTTTTATTTCTATTTTTAGTCCCTCTTCGTAACTGGCCTAATAAGATGAAGATTAATAATAATAAAATAAAAAAATAACAATATTTTGTAGTATTCTCTAATGAGAAAATGGTAATATATAAATCCTAATATTCGCTTCTACAAATCATTCAAAATTTACCATTTTTATTTGCCCAATTAAAAAAAAACAAAATTTTTTCCTTATTACCAGAATTTTTGCTTTCCCTTTGTTGTTGTTTCACATCGCTGTTTTCATTTTCACCAACATTTCCCTTCATTCCAATTTCACTCATCAGCAATGAAGTAGATGACGAGCTTTCCCTCTCCTCCTTTGGGGATTGTTTATTACTTTCTTCTAATGTAATTTTAGCTTCATCTTCCTCGACTAAATCTGCCCAGCTAGTCTTTTTGTTCTCGGCTTTTGATGACGATTCTTGCACCGAGGTAGTCCCATCACTTTTATCAGAAGCCGCTAATTCTCCTTTCTGCTGATGAAGATTCGATGTATCAGAATTTGTTTTTGATTCATTCTTTTCCATATATTTATCATAATCAATTGTTCCAAAGTGTATATTTTCCTGATTGTCCCGGTGATCTTTACTATTTACTGATGAAGGTTTTACAGACAAATCTTCATTATTAAACGTGGAAGGATGATTGTGGCTCGTTGAATCTAAAATTAGATTAATTTTTACACAATTTGTATACAATTTTCCAAACTTGCCTTCTGCATGATCAATAATTGGCTTTGGTTTTGATTCAGTTTTCGATGGTTTACTTATTCTTACTTTTGTTCTTGATGTTAATCCATCCAGCAGAGACATAGAGCTAAAAATAGGTTGCAATTAAAATTATCACTATTTTGATAAAAAAGAAATAATTTGTCATTTCACAATATTCAAACATTCACGCACCTTCTTCTTGCCTCTTGGAACTGATTTTGGTTATTTTGAATTTGCCCTCCCAATGCAGTCGATGGTATTGGTATAGCAGGAATGGCCGAATGAAAAGATGGTACAGCATATTGCTGTGCTGATTGATATTGATATGCCAACGGATGTTGGGGTACAACATGAATGCCCGATTGGAGAGATGCGGCAGGGTTGGCAGACATATCCCAATGCAAATTTTGAGGATCATAATGGGTCGACCCATATGCCAAAGGCAAGGGCGCAGCAGGAATTCCCGATTGGATATGTGGTAACACAGGAGTGGCATTTCTTGCTATATTCAAAGTTTGTGGAACATAAGGAGTCGCCAAGTGTGACAATGAAGAGTGCATAGCTGCTGGGATGTCCGGTTGCGTATGAGGTACAAAAGGAGTGGCAGAACTCGATAAATGCGATGTTTTTGCGGCATAATTCTGAGCATAGAATTTAAATAAAAATGTATAATAATTTAAGTGAATTGAGGGGAAACAAAAAAAAATCAAATTTAGGTCTTAAAAATGAAAAATGGGAAAAACAATGCACCAAAGTCATGGGTTCAATTCCCGGCAAAATCAAAAAATATTTTTTAAATTTGATTTTGACCTGGTATTATAAGAAAATTTTAAAAATTTTTATAATTAAAAAGTATTTTAAAAAATTTACCTGGAATTGTTGCGACTGATTCTTTGATTTGTGGCGAGGCGGCAAATTGTACCGAGGTTCTGCGGCCAAATGGACTTTTGCTTTTCGGTCATAGATAATCGGATTTGGATCACTTTACATTTTTGTAGTAAATAAATTTAAAAATTTTTTTAAATTACCTGCATGCTTTTTCTGCGTCTTTTGCATCTTTCATCGTCACAAATCCATAGCCTTGACCTTCGATAACCACGACCTGAAATTATTATATTTTATAAATGAAATTCACTGTGAATTACGTTTTCAATTTCGCCAAATTTTTGAAAATAATTTCGCAATGCTCGATTTGGTGTGGCTTTTGGTATGTTGCCGACGAATATTTTTCTTAAGGCCATGCCATCATCATTCCCTGTCAGATTTTAAAATTTGATAAAATTTTAAATTATTTACTCTATTTTAAATCTATTCATTTTATATTTTATAGATTATTTTTTACTTCATTGTATATTTTTAATTAAATATGATTTGCTTTAAGAGAAAATTAGAGCGATGAGAAAACGAATTAAATTACTTTTAATTAATTTATTTTTTACCTCATTATATAATTTTAATTAAATATGACTTGCTTTAAAAGAAAATTAGCGCGATAAGTAAACGAATTAAAAATTATTTTTAAATTAATTAAGAATTTATATAAGGTCGAAAAAGTTTAATATATGGCCTAAAATATTTCATAATTATATATCAGACTTCAGTCTCAGTCATATTAGGCAAAAGCTTGGCCTTATGTGTACTTTCTTTAAGAGTCCTTTAATGAAAGTTTCTTGTACAGTTTTCATTAATGAAAGAACTTTGAAATTCATTATATTCATTCATTAATAAAATTTAAAATTTTGATGAAAGTTTTCTTTAATGTAAGTTTTTTTGATGTGTTGTGTATACTTACTTTTATAAAAGTGCCCAAACTTGTACGTTTCTTTAACCAAAATTTAGTTAATAATTAAAATTTTTCATCAAAATTTTCAATTTATCACTTTTTTTTCATTTACTCTACCACATTAATCATTTGCCCTTGTGGGGTTCTAACTCATGATCTCCATAAATATATATGTATTTACCAACTGAGTCATAATTGACTTATGAATTAGATAAAATTAAAACTTTCCTTATATTTACTTTCATGAAAATGAGAATGGACTGAATTGCTCTTTAAAATTCTTCAATTAAAAAAAAACTTTTATCAAAGTAAAAAAAAGTATACACATTACACTTTCATCTAAGTCTCTAATACAATTTCTTATACACATGGCCTAGAGAAAATGGAAGTAAAATCGTTTTAAAAATTTTTTACAGATTATAATATTATAATTTTGAAGTGAAACATGACCACTGATTTGACGCAGTCAGTAGGATGGGAGAGAATTATGAGCTGTAACTTTAGAATTACCATTTCCAGCGCATTCCACAACAGATAACTTGGCAATCAATAAGATAAATCCGATGAATATCATTGCCATTAAAATTTGTTGTCGACACATAATTTCAGCAATTTTCAATAAATTGAAGTGCAGTTTAATTTTTATTTTCGATGAAATTTTTGGTGGAATAATCTAAAGAATGACAATTGGCGAAATTTAAGGAATTAATGAAATTCAGCTTCAAATTGTCATTTTAAACTGGGCGCAATTTGAAACAAAACATGGGTAAACCACCAGTGCTGGCAAAAAAAATATGCTGATTTTATTGGGTAAATTATACGATTGGCCATTTTCATTGATTTTTGCGTTTTACAAGCGCGCGAAAATCATTATATAAAAATTGTCCATTGTCTTGTGATTTCAATGTTGTCAATCCGCACGCATCTAATGAAAAATTCGGCCCAAATGAAATGATTTTGACCTATTAATATTAGCAATTTCGCCTGATTTCTCTATTTATTTACTCTCGTTCCGCCCCTCATCACCAACCATCAGGGGCAATTTTGACTGCCAAAATGAAATTCTGCCCTCAACAATGTCATTGTGGCCAATAACGATGCACGCTCGCATCTGAATTTTGGCCAATCAATTTTAGCGATTTCCTTCTTCTACCTCTCTTTATTTTCTTCTATTTCTCATCCCAATTATAAGGCATAACGAACCAGCGAATAGAAATAATATTCCTGGCTAGTGCCAATAATGGATATTCATGGCGTCTTTCCAGCCTTCCACTCGTATTAAGAGAAAAAGTGATCCATTCTCTAGGAAATTTGCCAACAATCAATCAAATCCTCTGATTTTCTCATCAGCTTTCTCATTCATCATTTTGTGTTCTCATTTTTTCTTTCTCCTCTCCTTCCATTCCTGAGGATATACCGTATGTTAGCTGGTAAATTTGAATTCTTCTTTCTTTTGTGTAGTATTAGGCCATGCCTAATTCACTCCCATTTTTTACCCTCTCTTATCTGCTTTATTTTATGAAAAGTGAATTTGGCCATACCCACCAAATCTCCATTCATTGCGCTCACATCATTTGGGTCAATATTTTCTTTAGGTTCACATGAATTCCAATCAATGACACTGCTGGAAGACTTGATTTCAGTTTGATAGAATAGAGATGGAGAATAGATGAAAGAAATCGCTAATAATTATCGACCATTATCCACCATTTTGGCCAATATTTTTCTTTATTGATAGTGATAGATCCAAATGAATTCAAAGAAATGGCACTTTTGAAAGACATAATTTCATTGTGCCATTCGACAATGACTATAATGAGGATGGACTGTAGAAAGAGAATAAACAATTTGAGAAAACGAGTGATCGAAAAAATTTAATTGGCCAAAATTCTCCATAGAAGCCCAATTTTTCTTAAGATGCTAGCGAGCAGCCAACAAGAATTTATGAAGTTATTCGCAAAATTTTTCCAATTCCATGTAAAAATTGATTTATCAATAATTTAAAATATATTCGTAAATAATTATATATTATAAGAATTATAAATATCTCTTGATAATTTTAATAAAACAATAAAAAATCATAGAAATAGAGAGATATGATTTTGATATTATTTTAAAAAATTCTAATTAAAAATAGAGAAAGTAAATATCAGAAAAATAATCACAAATTCAACATTTTTTGAAATTTGAGTAAGAAATTGAAAAATCAATTATTTAAAATATAATTAGTATTATTAATATACTAAAAGAATGTATATATAGCCTGATTATTTAATAAAACAATAAGAAATTATTAAAAAAAAATGAAGGTGATGCATTTTGCATCATTTTTAAAATTCGTATTCAAAATAGATGAATTATTTATAGGAAAAAAATCATAAATAGAAAAAGAATATTATATGGTGTCAACACAATTCGTATACTCTCAATTCGTAAATCCAAATCTCCACCAAATGGGCTGGCCTATTCAACCCCAATTCCCCTTCAACCCGATTACCAAACTATCCCTCAATCCAACTGGCACCTCCAAAGAATGGAAGCAAAATGGTCTTATTACCGGTGTGACCTAAGCCTCTGGGCTTTCAGGATGCCGATCCCACAATGATTTCTATAAATGACCAACCAAAGGCCTTGATCGGCACCCAAAAGATTTACAGAGGAAAATGGTCGTTTTCTTGCCCGGTGAATTTATTTTTTTCTAGTTAATTTTTAGCACCAACCTCAGCGCCCTCTGCCCCAGCACATCCAATACAAGATTATAAACTGAATTAATATTATTCCATCCATAATTGACATTTTCAGTATTTTAAACCTTTCCTCATCTATAAATTAGATATAGAAACTCTTTTAAACATTAGCATACCGTTTTTTTGATTAAAATCTAAATAATATTTGCAGAGCATTGGTTTTAATTAAAATTGCAAATACGTCTAATAAACTTTAATTTTTTCCTTGATTCTGGATCTAGAAAGACCGCTACCCAGCCTGATCCGAACAAATCTATTTGGGCAATGCATTCTTTATTATAATGCCAAAGCAATTCTTGTGCAGTATAAATGTAAATACAATATGATGTAATCATTATAAATTAATTTTAATTAATTTTCTTAATTCCTTTGTATATGAATTGTGAGTATGCGAATTGACCCTATATACGAACCAGCCCTTTATACGAACTGGAAGTCTGAGAGTGTACGAACTGGCCTAATATACGAAATTGGGTATAAGGACTGCGAGTATACGAATTATGTTGACACAAATTTAAATATTATCATAAAATAGTTAATAAATGAATTTAACCGAAAAAAATGAAAAAAATTATAGATATACAAAAGTGAATAAATGTAAGGAAAATGGAAAATGTTCACAATCTCGATTCTCATTCCAATTTTTCTGTTGAATTTGATCTGATAAATTTCATTCATTCTTGTTCTCTTTTTTGGCAAACATTTTTTCAATTCCCTTTGCCCCAATAATCAACGATTCGTCCTTTGGCTGATCTGATGACGATTCTTGCACGGAAGATGATGTGCTGTCCTTTTTAGAAGTCATTAATCCTGCTTTTAATGCTTTGTAGGACGATTCAATCATCGAAGTTGCTGGACCATCACTTTTAGAAGCCAATAATGCCTCTGTTAAAACTTTGCCCATTTTTTCTTTGATTTGTTGATTCTTTTTTTCTATAATTGATGTATCTTTCACTTTATTCGGCGATTCAATGATCGGTTTCATTTCAGACGTTTCCGCTTTTAGAGTTTTGGAAGATCCTTCCCCCGAGATAGTCTTGTCATCCTTTTTGGAAGTCATTAATTCAGCTTTTCTTGCTTTGGCTTCCACTCTTTTTTCCTTCTTTTTTCGATTCTTTTCTTGTTTACCAACAATTTTAACATCGTCTTCATTCGGCGTTGAAATATTAGCAATCATTTCCGAAATTGTTGATACCGCTTTTATTTCTTCACCTTTAGCTCTCGATTTTCCGCTTTCCTGGGTTATTTGACTTCTTTTTGGAGTAATTGAATCATCAATGTTGCTTTCATTTGACAATTTGCTGCTTTCAGAAACGCCTTTCTGTGATGGAACATTTTCTTTAGCCGATTTGACGTTCACTTTGGCATAGCAAATTTGCACATCTTTTACATCTTTTTGTTGGAATACATGTTCCGTAAAAAATGTCGTAGGCAATGGTTTTCTTATTTGAAATTGTCGTCGATTTTCTTGGAAATTTTTTCTATCCTTATTGTTAGTATGTTTTTTAACATATAAATCGCTCATACTACTTTCCATCAATATCAATTGTTTTTCCTTATTGTTAGTATGTTTTTTATCATATAAATCGCTCATACTACTTTCCATCAATATCAATTGTTTTGAATGCTTTCCGTATGATTTGATTAAATCCGTTGTCATTTTAATGGGGCCTGGAAAATTATTTGCAGAATAAATGTTTTTATTGAATGTATTTAAATAATGTCTTTTATAAATGAGCCTAAAATCATACAATTGATTATAATTATCAAGGTGACATCATCCGGGCCCATTTCTGCCACATGACTAGGAATTTTAACTAAATTTTCTTTCGTCCCATCGTCGCTTAAAATTGTTGTATATCCATATTCTCCTTCCAAGAATTTTTTATCAGACTCATCAAAATGAATATCTTCGACAGTGACATGCGCCGGAGTGACTTGGAAACCTTCAGCGATCTGTATTTTAAAATGAAAACATTTTTAACAATATTAACAATAACTCATGCATCACTAAAAATTCAGGTTTATGCTTTTAGAAATTAATTATTTAAAAATTGTTTTGTTATTGGAAATTTCAATAAATAAAATGGAAAGCGAATTTTTCAATATTATCTAAATATTTTATATTACATTTATTTTGCAGCAATATTAACAATAGTATATTAAACTGATACTAATCAATAAAAACAATTCTAGAGGAAAACATTTCCGGAATCATTATTATCGGAAATTCAAAAAGAAATTTAACCAGAAAACACAATGCCAACTGATAGATGGCAAATATTTGTCGCTGTTGACTATAAATTTTGGCAAAATGATCATTTTCAAGCTCTGTCAATGCAGCCAAATCTACATCACGCATCTCTTTATCATATATGAAGGGTTTATCTTGTTGACGCAAACTGCCCGCTCCAATCAGTCGAATGTATTTTAAATTCCTTTCTTGAAGTCCTTCTTCGATTAAATTGGCAATTTTAACGCTAAAAATTTTAACAAATTAAGAAAGTTTACCTAATAAAATCTAAGTACATCTACTCAATAAAATTAATGAAATTATTCCAATAAAATCTTGAATTTATTTCCATAAAATTTTTAGACTTAAAAGACAAACAAGCTTTTAAAAATTGATTTTTAAGAGACATAAAATTTGGCCATAATCAATTATTAACAAAAAGTTTTTTTTTTGACTTAGATTTTGGTAAGGCTAATAAGGCTGGGCTTTAAATTTAAATTCAGTTATATTATCTCCCTATTTAAGCCTCGTCGTCAGAAAAAATGTTTTTTCCATAAGAAAATGAATCCCACAAAATTTTATGCAAAATTATCCGAATTAATAATTTTTACATAAAATCAATTTATTTATTTTAAGTCATAAAATATTATTCTATTAAGCGACTTTACTCACATTGTTTGTTCCCGATCCATCCTCAAATGATAAAATACATCCCCAAGAAGACGAGCATATTGATCATTTGTATTAGGTAACTTAAAATTAAATATAAAATTGAAATTTTTAAAAAAAATCCACCGCATTTTCACGATGTAAAAATCTTGCGACTAAATAAATATAAATTAAAAAAAATTATTGCTTAAAAATGAATTAATTTACATTGAAATTGGAACTGATAAAGACTAGTGGCCAGATATTTCGCTCGTTCCTCAATTCGTTCCTTAGCAACTCTGCCCATATTATACGAGGATGATACAGCTTCGGCGGATTTGTTTTTTGCTGATTTCTTTTGATCATCTTTCTCAAGAATTTGTGGTAAATCGCCCAAATCGGTCAATTCCCATGATTCAGCCATATTTTTTCTTACATCAACATTTTTGGCAAATCCTTTTCCATTTTTCTTCTTTTTACTTCCTTTTTTAGACTTTCCTCCGCTTTCGACTAATTGGCATAAGATAAAAAATTAGCAGTAATAAATGAATAAATTAATTAATTTTGCAATTTCTTTATAATTTTTTAAAAATAATTTATATGAATTTAATTATTGAAATCAGCCTTTGTCCTTTGTAAAAATTGCAAAATTAATTAGTTTAAAAATTGTAAAATGGCAATTGTAATATTTCCGATATTTCTAAAAACTAATCTGATTCAAATGTTATTTAATAATTTGCTTTTTGTTTCTATAAAAATGTATTTGATTCCGAATTTTCGAAAAAATAAAGTCTATTTTACAATTTTAAGTTAAGAAATTTAAGATTTTTTAGTACATTTTTAGGTTAAAATTTGTTAGTATGGGATTAAAACTCGTGCTCAAAAAGTTAAAATTCTTAAGCCGATTCGGATCAAAAATAAAGCTCAAATTTCAATTCTCGACACCGAAAACTCATTACAACAATTTTTAAATTTAAACCATTCTAATTCCATTTTGATAAACCGGTCGCGCTTACCTTTTTTTGCTTCAGAAACTGCCTCCTCAACTACAACATTTTCAGCTCCATCTGAAAAAAAATTATCTAAATTTAATGAATATTAATATGTATTCATTTAATATCATTTGGAAAAAATTTTTCAATCCGTAATTTAAAACTCCTATTTTGCATACCGGAAGAGTGCAGCATTTCTTCCATATCATGGTTTTGTACAATTAACGGTATTTGTTCTGTTTGATGGTGTTCATCAATAGCAACAAAATTGGTTTTTTCAACTAAAACAGAAAAAAGTTGCATTTCGTATAAAATATTTTTACTTTCATCTTCGCCTTTTCCTTCCGCCTCCCCATGTGTCTTCTGAATCTCCTTTGGTGGTTGATGCACCTTTTTGGACATGACTATGGAAGCATATGTTTGACGTTCTAAACAATAAATAAATGACAAATTTTTATAGATTTATTTAGTACGAAATTAAAATCCAATTATAAAATTTAAATCCAATTATAAATAATTATAAAAATAGATAATATTGCTTTTTCCTTTCATTTTTAACAAAATTTTAAATCATCATAGAATTGTTTTGAGAAAAGATTATTTTCAATCTTCATTTTCGAGTGTCGGCATAGACTTTTTTTCTGCCTAATTTTTACTAGAGTTGGAAACTTTCGGGTTTTTAGACATTTGGTTTACCTTGTCCATTTTCATCAAATTCTTTAACTTTATTTGTCAAATCGTTCTTTTTGATGACATCTTCTTCACCTCCTACATTTGATGTCGATGTTGGATGTTTCACATCATTCTTTTTAGATGCCGGTGAAGATGTTTTCACAACATTGAGATAAGATTTTTTCTGCGATACAGCAGGGATATCATCATTTTTGATAGGATTATTAACATCATCTTTGACAACATTATAGTCATGTTCTGCTGGCAAATGACCGTCATCAAAATGCTTTCCATCCTTTCCACTGAATTGATCCGCTAAATGTTTATTATAGGCAGAATTTATTTTCGTTTGTTGTTTATCAGTAATCGGATTTGGTTTTTTCTTCTGACCCTCCTAAATGATACAATTAATTTTTTAATATATTAAAAATTTTAAAAACCTGCAATTGTTGAGGCAATTGATTCGTTGAATTGGAGGGAGTCGAAAAACGCTTATTTTTCCGCTTTGACCCTTCATAGGCCTCCAAATACACCGGTCGGCCATTAATTGTTGGATTTGGATTTCTGTAAATTTAGTGTAATATTTGAAATATATTTAAGAAATTACTCGCAGGCCTTTTTCACATCCTTTTCCTCTTTCATCCATACAAATCCAAAGCCCCGATTTTTTTTTGTCTTCGGATCTACAACTACAATGACCTTAAATTATTATATTTTATTAATGAAAATTAAATTTATTTTGAATGACTTTTTCAACGTCGCCAAATTGTTGAAAATATTTTTGCAATATTTCTTCCGTTGCGCTATATGCTAGCTGGCCGACGAATATTTCTCTCTTTTCATCACTTTCTGTGATAAATAAAATAATTTATTAATATTATAAATTTTATAAACTACAAATTTTTTACCTCAATTTTTATAAATTTTTAAAATTCAAGGCGAAAAGAATGAATAGAGAATGAATTTAAAATAATAATATTATATTAATTAATTAATTAAAAATTGTAAATATTTTAAGAATTTAGTTAATGCATTTTTCGTTGAAAATTATAAAGTAAAATTATAGTCCTCCCAAATTTGTCATTAAGAAATTATCAAGACGGATGTGTTAAATATTATTATTATCTAATAAATGTTTTAAATTTATTTATTTGTTTGGTAGAGAAAAATTTGAAAATTTTTAGTGTTTGATTATAATCATAAAAAATTTGAGGCATGATCTCTCTGTTTAGTCATACAGATTTGAATGCTAATTTTTTTTTGTTTACCATGTCCTTTTCTCTCAATTTCTTTAACTTTATCTGGCAAATTCTTCTTTTTGTTTGCATTTTCACTTCCTATTTTTGATGTCGATGCTCTCATCGAATGTACCAATTCGTCCTTTTTAGATACAATTTGGGGTGTTTGCGCAATATTTAGATAAGATTTTTTGGGTTGTACATCAAGGACTTCATCGTTTTTGATAGGATTATTGGCATTATCTTTGGTAAACTTATCGCCATGGTCTTTTGGTGAATGATCACCAACAGACATTTCTTCCTTTACATTCGGAAATTTATCCTCAATCATATTTGAATCCTTTTTATTATCATCAAAAACCTTCGTTTCCAATTTTTGATGGGGCGAATGACCGCCAATATGCTTTTCATCCTTTGCAGTCGGAATTTTTTCCCGAATATCATTTTTATGTTTTTGTTCTTCATAATTTTTATTATCATCCAAAACCATCGTTTGCAATTTTTGATTTTTATGATGATCAACTGTATCAACATTTGATTTCTCAGCTAAAAAATGAGTATTTCTTCACCGGGGTTACTATTTTCAAGGATTCTCTAGAGAGGATTATTAATAGTGGGGGAGAGGGATAATAGAGAAGAGGTCACTAAATTTCATTTAAATAAAATTTCCAACAATCAAAACATATTTTTGCAATTCTGAATATTTCTAAAAATGTCAGAAAATTTTTTTATGCTTCAAACACATTTTTACATTATATTTTTATAGTTCACAGACATAATTTTCGATTAAAAACATGTTTTTATTATTCAAAATATCTATAATAAAGATATTAAATTAAAGTTGGAAAAAATTTTTTGTGGAGGGGGGAGGAGTTATTAAAGAGATGGTTTCTAATAGAGAAAGGGTTAATAATAGAAAAAATAAGCTAATTGTCATCAAATTTTTTACCTTCACTTTCTGCTTTTCCTCCCGCTGCCTCATGTTTTTTTGCCACGATTGTTGGATGATGTTCTCTTGTCAACATGAGGACGGCATTATTTGTTTGTTGTTCTAATCAAAATATATGATAATTTTTAATATATTTTAATTTAAAATAAAATTAATTATAATATGTATTAAATTATTATAAAATTATAATTTTAACATTTATTTCCCTTTCTATTTTTTAAATGTTTAAAAAATAGTCATAATTTTAATGCATTCTTTACCTTTCTCTTCTTTGGTTTGTTGATTTTCCTTTTCTTCTTCCTCTACCATATCTGCCCAACTCATTTTTTTATCCTCCACTTTTGATGATGATTCCGGCACTGAAATTGCCCCAGAAAACTTTTCAGATGCCAATAATTCCGCTCCTAAAACTTTGTTAAAATAACATTTTAGAATAGGTTTGGTATTTGATTTTTTAATTATTTTGAAATAAAAATTCAGATTTCTTACCAGAATTTGATTCATCATTTTCATGTTTTGGGGCACCACTTATCGCTGTATTCTTTTCCATTCCTGCCGATTCTTTTTCTATGGGTTTTTTGTCTTTCACTGTTGAATCTTTTTTATTTTTAACAGTATCAAACACTATATTTTGCTGATTATTTCTTTCACTTCTATTGCGTTTAACGGAATAACGCTCAAACCAATTTTCATTGTTAATTGTAGAAGGAAGATTGTTATTCGTTGTGCCTAAAAATTAGATTAATTTTTCCATGTTTTTAATTATTTTTAAGTTCATTAATCATTAATTCCCCAAAACTTGCCGGTTGCTCGAAGGACAGCAGGCGCCGATTTTGGACGATGTGGCGGTTTTCCAATTTTTGTATTCGTTTCTGATTCAGTAGGATGATTTTGACCGGTTGATCCTATAAATTAGACTACCGTATTTTTCCCATTAGTAACCATTTCTCAATTATGAACTCTTATAGGTCTATGAAAATTTGTAACACGGCGTCATTAATAAGAAAAATACGTTAATCTTTTCATACAATAAATATTTTTATGTTTAAATATATATTAGAGACATGAAATTCCCAGAAACTTGCCTGCTGTTGTTTGACTATAAGCAGGCAGTCTTGATCCTGTTTGAGATGGTTGTTCTGTTCTTACATTCGTTGTTGGTTGTTGTCCTCCCGTGGCAGCCCTTGAGTTTAACATTGACAGATGCCTAGTCAAAGAGCTAAAAAAAATTCGAATAGTTCTTAAATCCAAATCCTTATTATTTTATTAAAATATCTCTTAGTAATTAGCATAAATTAGCGGTCTGAAAATGAATTTTCATAGGCTAAATCACCATGCCAAGCCGAATTTATCTAATCCTAATTCTCTATTGTTTTTTCCAAAAATATACGAGGCCAACATCTGTAAATTCCATATTTATTAATTTCAATATTTATTGCAAACATTTGTATTTTGACAAAAATAATTATAGTAATTCTTCCGATTGCATTGCTTTTTCCATTCCACCAAGCTCTTATAAGTACCCATTTTTTCTGTCTCGTGATTCTTACCGTTGAAATTGTCTAGCTGTCAAATTCGGAAGGGGATGTGCTAACGTTCCGTTTGGGGTGTCAAAAATCATATAGTGCGAATTTTGTGTGGCCGGCGGGTGAAGAATGCCCGGTTGGATAAATTTTCCTTTCTCGGTTTCAAAAATCATATAATGCGAATTTTGCGTGGCAGAATTCTATGGATAGAATGAAAAAAATTTTATAATATTTAATTCAATTAAAAAATATCTAGCAGGTTCTTTGCGAATCTTTTCTTAAAAATTATATCAATTCAGTATTCCAGTAAACTTTTTTTTTTAAATTATTCTCAATCTCGTTTCGAATTATAAATTTCCTTTTGTGGCGCAAAAATCTAAGGCTCAAAATTATGAAGTTAAAAAAAAATAAAATTAAAACAATTTTTGCATAAATTAATTTATTTTCATTGACTTTTAAGCATTTTTCTAAATGTCTGAATTTTGACCATAAAATTTGAATTTTTCATGCCATTTGTCTGATGAATTTGAAAAATTGTATTTCTTTTATTCACCTGGTAAGCTGAATTGGAATGATCCGCCAAAGGCGCATTGCTATGCGGGTTTGCCACTAAATAGGCAGAAGGCTTATTTGATGTCTGGCCAACAGTATTAGGATTTGGATTTTCCTTCCTACGCCACTAAAAGTTCCAATAGATTGTTTTTGAATATATTAAATGGAATAAAATTTCGAATATTTTTTTTACCTGGAATTGGGGCGTTGGATTCATTGAGGTGGAGCCAGAAGCCAAAGGTGAATAACTCGGCGAATTTGCACTTAAATAGGTCAAATTTGCATTTGCCCTTTGTCCATCAATATTTGGATTTGGTATCTAAAAGAAATAGCATATTAAAAAGAATTCAAAAAAAAATCGAATTTTTTATTTACTTGTGATTGGCGCAACTGATTCATCGAATTTAAACGAGCCGATAAATGTTTATTGTTTTCTGGTTTTGAGGCCAAATTCACATCCACTTTTCGGCCATCAATGAACGGAGTTGGATTTCTGTATAGTTTATTTTAATAATTATTATTTGAAATATTTGTTGTGCGAATATAGAAAATTTGTTTATTTCCGGATATATATCAAATGCTGGTAAAATCTTGGCTTCTAGGCATCGAACAGATACAGACTCAAGACAGGAGTAGACTCATTCAACTCGCCATGGTCGATAGATTTTATTTTCAGACCGGTTTAAGTTGTTTTAATTCCGGCTTCGCGAGATTCCTTTGCCCCAAATCCTAACTTTAAACTTTAAACCACGCTGTAGACCGGTCTGCTGAAAGTGAAATCTTATAAAAAAAATTGACAATACCGAAATGAATGAGCCTATTCTCTTGTCTGTTCGATGCCTAGAAGCTAAGATTTCCTAAATTATCCAACGTAACCAATTGGTGTATTTCCAGAAATAGACCAATTTCCAATTTTAATAGTAACATATATATATATAAATAAATTACTCCAAAGCTCTATCAGCGCCCTCTTTATCTTTCATCACCACAAAACCATAGCCTTGATTTTTTCCGGTATTTTCATCTTTTTTTACAAATGCCTGAAATTATTACATTTTTTTAATGAAAATTGAATTCATTGTGAATGACTTTTTCAACTTCGCCATATTGCTGAAAATATCGGCGCAATGCTTTGTGGGTTGTCTCATAGCATAGTCCGCCAACGAATATTTCTCTTAATGATATGTCATCACTCTCTATAATATAAAAGGTTAAATTTTTTATATTATTTTAAATTTGTTTAAATTTTTTGTAATTTCAAAATTTTTTATCTATCAATTTGTTTTTTTAATGACAAAATTTTTTTTTATTTAAGAATTAATTAGCTCAATGAGAGATGAATTAGTTTTGTAAGAGTATTCTATTTCTATTTTGTTATATTAATAATAAAATTAAAATTTTAACTAACAGATAAATGATTTAAATTTATTTATAATTTGATCAAAAGACGAGCCGCCTTTTGCGGACCCGCCATTTTCGGATGAAACGGTTTGTTGCCGAACGTGGTAAAAATGCTTTGGCATTGTTTATGACTTTTTATTAGACATAAAATTAGCTATAAAATGACATCAAAAACTTTGACCAATATTGAGTATTGGTTAAAATAAAATTGTATTTTTGGGCCATTTTCGCCCTAATTCGGTGAATACTCAATATTGGCCAACGATTTTAATGTTATTTAGTAGATAATTTTATGCTTAATAAAATGCCATAAACAATTCCTCATCAACATTACTGCCAGTGTCATCAAACCGTTTCGTCCGCAAGTGAAGTGTCGGCAAAATGCGTATTATTGATCAAAATTGTTCAATTTTAATCTAATTTTTATTCTATGATTTGAATGAAAAATCGAAAAAACAATAGATTTTAATAGATCCGTGGTTTTCGGTTTTTGCCTTTTCGAATTTTGAGTTTTGACTCAAAACCTGATTGGCGCAATTGATTCCTAGAGTTTAAGTGATCTGATAAATCCTTATTGTATTTCGGTTTTGAGGCCAAATTTATTTTCACGAATCGGCCATCAATTTTCGGTTCCAGCTTTCTGTAAATTTTGTTGTTGAAAATATTTTTTTGAAATATTATTAAATAATTACCCTAAAGCCTTGTCTGCGCCCTCTTTATTTTTCATCATTACAAAACCATAGCCATTACTTTCATATGTCCGCCGATTTCTGATTATATAGGCCTAAAATTATTATTTTTATTAATGAAAATTTAATTCATTTTAAATGACATCTTCAACTTCTCCAAATTGCTTAAAATATTCTCGCAATGTTTCATCCGATGTGCTATAAGGTAGCTGGCCAACGAATATTTTCCTTAAAGCTATATCATCGTCATCGCTCTCTGTGTTAAAAATTAAATTTTTATAATATTTTAAATTTTATATAAATTTTTTGAAAATATTTTAGGTCATGAATTTTTATCTCATATTTTATATCTTAATGAAGAAATTTGATTAATCATAAAAGGAAATCAGCCAAATGAGAGTTAAATTTTAGAAAAATTAATTATTTAAAAATTTAAATATTTTAACAAACCAGCTGGTGCATTTTCCGGTTCACTTTTGTTAGTGTCATCCATTTTTTCTGTTGTTATATTTAATAAAATTAATCACGATGTAAGAGTATGCCCCTTCCTAATTTTTTTAAATAAAAAACAAGGGAAATTCAATTTGAAATATCAAATTAATGAGCAAAAGCAAATTAGTAAATGATTTAAATACATATAATAGATATGTTCAGAATTGTGGAATTTTAATTATCATTTTCAAATATTCTTATAAAATTGTTATTCATAGATTTGAGACTGCAAAACCGAAAGAATAATAGGTTTGACTTTGACACTTGGTTTTTGGCTTATATGGTTTCGGTTTTTGTGTCAAATAGCCGATAAATTCGATTAATCAATTCTGACCAATCTAATTTAAAAATACCTTTTCCATTTCCAGAGCAATCTGCAGTAGGCAAATTGGCCACCAAAAGGATAAATCCAATGAATGCCACTACCATCAAAATTGGTAGCCGGCACATTGTCCCGAAATTTAACTTCAATTCAAATGTAGAAACAAATTTTTATTTGATTTAAAGTTTTTTGACGGACAAATCGAGAGAATGGAAATGGGTAAAATTTATGGAATTTATGAATTTCAGCTTTCGAATACCGCTATTTTAAACTGTGTATAATTTGAATCAGAAATGATTTTGATTTTGGGAGAGGAATTCTGGGCAACATTGATTTTATGGGCTTTCGAGCGCCTAGAGAAGGCTTACCCCCAGGATCATATGCCTTGTCATTGCTTATCGTCAATCTACCAGCATCTAGGAGGCCAAAAAATATGATTGATTTTGGCCAAGCAAAATTAAATCTCGTTTCTCTACTAAATTTTCTCTCATTCTCTTTCTATTCCCATCCCCATGAGAAATGTCGGTTGGCAAAATGACATCCTCTCTATCAGTGTCATTGTCCCAAATATGGGATGACCGAACGCTCGCATCTAAAAAGTTGGATCATGGAACGATCTCGCATCTCGACTTCATCTATATTCTCTTTATTCTCCTTCTTTAATCCTCCTCCAATATAGACTCTGTCGGCTGGCAAATACAGCAGTAGTGCCGTTGCATGGAATTCATGTGGAGTGTGAACCCCTTACGCTCGCATCTAACTAAAAGTTGGGTCCATGGAAACTTTGGCTTTCTCTTTTCCATCTCGTCATTTTCCTTCTTTCCCCTTCTTCAATATGGGCTCTATCGGCTGGCATTATGATATGAAATCATTCCCAGCTGTAGTGCTGCTTTGAAATCATGTGGACTTTCCGCTCGCATCTTGAAGGGGCCATGAAAATTTTGATTAATCAGTTTTAGTGATATCACATCTCTTCTCTTTCTCTACCAGGGATGCCTATCATCTTCTAAAAAATCCGATATTTTCCGATTTCAGATTCGATAAGAAGAAAATTAATTTTTTTGTTAATGTAAAATTTTAAATTTGAAAATTTTTCTTCAAATTTATTAAATAATTGAAGTTAAAATGTGATAAAATCTAAAATTTCTAGCCAATTTCGCAAATTGACCACTAGAAATTCAATTTATGTACCAGCTCTGCTTTTATAGAAGAAAAAGACGATCTAATATCGGATTTTGCCATAGATCATATAACGATATCCGATATGGCTCCAAAAAATCCGGTATCCGATACGCCCAAAAATACGATATTTTCCGATATCTGATACCCGATATCCGATACGAATCCATGAGCTCTATCTCATCATTTATGAAATCAGCAAAAAATTGGGTTTTGGGAAAAATCGGCCATAATTATGAATGCAGTAATTAAATCATCCAATGATGAAATGAATTTTTGATATTTTTTAGCTTAGGATTGTCTTTCGGGGCGGGTGATCGATTTCCGGGAATAGTGGAAATCGGGAGCTTTTCAGAGGCCTTTATTCGGTTGTAGGTTAGTGCATTTTCTAGGATTTTTACATGAACGGTTTCGCCTATTTACTCTCCCTCTACAAATGAAATCAAGCCCATCAGCCATGTTGGACCTATCTAAAGTAAAATTGGGATTTGGACCAAGGCGCATAGAAATTTTGGCCAATTAATTTTAGCGATCAAGCCTTTCTCTCACTCCATCTCTTTGGTTTTAGATCAAAATTAAACAAAACACCAAAATAAATTTATGCTCCAATTAAAATAAAATTAAAATACAAATGCTTAAAAATTAAAAGAAATTTTCTAAAATTTTCCATAGATAATAATAGTTCATAAAAAGTTCGAAAACATTTCCAAAGTTAAAATCCAAAATCCAAAGTTAAAAATTTTAAAATTAGCCAAAAATTTTTTCTTTAAAAATGTCAATCACAATTTTTCCATATCCCCCATTCTCGCTACAATAGAATTAATTTTTGTTCAAGTTGGCATAACAAATTTGCACATCATTTTCATCATTTTGTTTAAAGACATGCTTGGTCAAAAATGTCACCGGCAATGGTTTTCTTATTTGAAATTTTCGCCGATTTTCGTGAAAATTTTCTTTATCTTTTATATTTGTATGTTTTTTAGCATTTAGATCGCTCATGGAACTTTCCATTAAAATTAATTGCTTCGAATGCTCTCCATATGATTTGATTAAATTCGTTGTCATTTTTATGGGGCCTGAAAAATTAAATTTATTGAATGTGGTTAAATATAGGATAATAGTGTCTTATATTCCCTCTTTTTCCAAAAAATGTTTTATCGCTAAACACACGTATTAATGGGTATTTGATGATGGAGAATCGGAATTTCTAGTTTTTCATTAGTTATATTGCCTGAACAGGCTAACGGTTCAGAAATCGATTTAAAAAAATTGAAATTTTATATTTTTTTTTGTCATTTGATATATCAATCGACGCACATCGATGAGTTAAATGATCAATCAGTTTAGCATAAAATTTAAAAATAAAAAAATGTGACCATTTTAATCATGCATGTTACCTAGAAACATTTTACAATTTTAAAAAGCAATACCTTTTTATTTTTGGGTTTTTTTTGCAAAATCGATTACAGATTCATTCTCAGCTCGTCAAGACGCATAGAATGAAATAATTTGTCTGATATTTTGAAAATTTGATTTTTCTAAACCGATTTTGAACAGATAACAATTCAACCTATAGAGCTAATGAAAAATTAATCAGATTCTCTATTATTAAAAACCCCTTAATACATATTTTTAGTATAAAATAAAATAAAATAAATTTCTTTTAGAAAAAAGGTGGTTGGGAAATACCAACGATACCAAATATTTTTTCATTAGGTCTAATATGCACAAACAAAAAGCATACAATTGAGTATAATGATCAGAGTGACTTCATCAGGGCCCATTTCTGCCACTTGACTAGGAATTTTAACTAAATTTTCATGCGTCCCATTGTCGTCTGAAATTGTTGTATATCCGTATTCTCCTTCCAAGAATTCCTTCTCCGATTCATCGAAATGCAAATCTTCGACTGTGACATGCGCCGGAGTGACTTTAAAGAGCTCAGCGATCTGTATTTTGAAATCGAGATGAAAATAATATTTTTTAATTTTTTACAATTAATACTTTGCATATCTACAACTTATTTTATTGCATATTTAACTGATAATTACGAATTTAAAAAAAAAATTCTACAGGAAATATAAAAATGTACAATTCAACCGGAAAACGCATTTCCGAAATTGTAAAATAATTTACCGGAAATAACATTCCAGGATTGGTGAAAATAAAAATAAACTCACTCGTTTGACCAATGCCAACTGATAGAGAGCAAATATTTGGCCCTGTTGAATATATTTGACAATAAAACCATATCCAAGCAATGTCAATGCAGCCTCATCTTTTTCGCGCATCTCTTTATCATATCTGTAAGGTACACCTTGTTGACGCAAACTGCCAGCTCCAATTAGTCGAATGTATTTTAAACGTCTTTTTTGACATCCTTTATAAATTAACTTGACAATTTCAACGCTAAAATATTAAGTCATTAAAAAATTATCCATAAAATTATTGCAAAAAATATTCTAGATTTAATCCTGTAAATTATTGAATTATTACCATAAAATTATCAAATTAATTCTCATAAAATTATTGAATTTATTCCAATAAAATTATAAAATTTATTCCCATAAAATGTTGAATTTTAATCATAAAAATTATTCAAATTTATTCACATAAAATTATTCAATTTATTCTAATAAAATTATTGAATTTATTCCATAAAATTGTTAGATTTATGCACAAATCTAACTTTTGAAAATTGACATTTTTAAAAGATTATAATATTTGACCATAAACAATTGTTAATGAAAATTTCTTTTGACTTATTAGTTTTAGTTAAAATTAAGCATTAAAAATAAGCATAAAATTTTCAATTTTATTTTATAGTTTATAGGCATAATATATTATGTTTTAAGTGCATTTCACTCACCTTGTCTTTTCCTTATCCATATCCATATGCTTTAATGCATCGTTAATAAGACGTTTATATTCTTCATTTGTTTTAGGCAGCTTAAATATTAAATATAAAATATTTTTTTTTGAAATTTACCGCTATTTCAAAATCCAAAAATTTCCAGTCTAAATAAATAAATTAAAAAATTAATTACTTTTAAAAAATGAATTAATTTACATTCGAACTGAGTAAGGCTTTTGAACAGATAATTCGCTCGTTCATCCGCTCGTTCCGCTTCACGTTTCTTAGCGGCTATGGCCATAACATCCGAGGAAGTCATAGCGTCGGCGGATTTGTTTTTTGTTGATTTCTTTTGATCCTTTTCTTCAAGAATTTGTGGTGAATCTCCCAAATCGGCCAATTCCCATGGTTCCGTCTCATTTCCTTTGGCAACAACATTTTTGGCAACTCCTTTCTTATTTTTCTTTTTAATTCCCTTTTTAGACCCTCCTCTGCTTTCGCCTAATTGGGCATAAGATGAAAATTAGCAGTAATAAAAATTAATTTTTATTTTTTTAATAAATTGGAAATATTTATTGGAAAACAAAATTATTGAAATCCGCTTTGAAAAAAATGCAAAATTTCTCTTTATTTTAAAAATTATTTCTCCTAGTTGGGGGGCGGGGGGGGGGATTACAATATCTCGCAGCGATTTCTAAAAAAATATCTTCTATATAATTTGCTTTTTAAGTTCTAAAAAATTTGAGTGAAATGAATCCGATTTTTCGAGAAAATTTAGCCTATTTTTCAAATTTCAAGCGAAGTAAATTTAAAATTTTTTGAGAACATTTTATATTCTCAATTTTAAAATTATTAGCTGGATAAAATTGTAAAAGGGAGAAATTAAAAAGAAAATATGAAGAATATGTGGTTGAAATTCGAATCTCAAGGGAAAATTTTTTATTATGTATAAAAATTTTTTTAAAAATTAAGCCTTGTAATTTTGAAGATGATGGATGAATTGGAACATGAAGAGAGGAATCCCCGAGTTTTTCATCGCTGGTGCCTTCATCCGGCGATGCAATGTTCGCAATCATTTCGGAAATGGTTGACGCAGCTTTTATTCCTTTGGTTTTCGATTTTTTTTCTGCATTGGTTTTCTCATTTATTTCTGGAATTTTTGAAGCTTCAATTTTATTTTCATTGGGCAAATTGCCTCTTTCATAAATGTCATCCTCAGATGGAATATTTTCTTGGGCCGATTTGAAGCTTTCAGAATTGCCATATGCAGGTACAACTTTTTCCGTTTCATCTAAGGCCGATTTGAAGCTTTCAGAAATGCTATCCTCGGATGCTGCATTTTCAGTTTCAATTTGAGCCAAATTACTAGCTAAATTTGTGGAATATTGATTTTTCCTGTAATGATTGCCTAGGGCTTTTTCCTTATTAGTGGCTTAAAATTAAAAAATTTCATTTGCTTACCTTGTTCATTTTCTTCATCTTTTTCTATTTTTGATGTCGATTCTGGTAACAAATGTGCCATATCGTCCTTTTTAGATTCAAGTCGGGATGTTTTAAAAGCATCAAGATAAGATTTTCTGGGTTTTCCAACAGTGGCTTCTTCCTTTTTGATTGGGTCTTCTTCATTTTTTTCCAATACCACAAAATTATTCCGATTGTTATTTTCTAGAAATAATATATTCTTATTCATTTTGTTTTAGAATTAAGAATAGGACATCTTGTGGCCTTTTGATTTAAGATCAAAAAAATATTTCCATAAATAAGTATATCTCAGTCAGTTATTAAAATTAGTAATAAAGAATTAAATAATAATTTTTCCATTATTTTAAATTTATTTATATTTTTTTTTAAATTATGATATAAAATTGAATTAATTGATCAATAATTTAATTTATATTACAACTTCCATACGTTCTTTTAAAAATTAAATTAAAATTAACTTAACGATTTTTTTATGTGGTAGTTATACTAATTGGAATTGAAAAAGTCGGTACGGTTTAAGAAAATCAATGAATTTCAAATTAAAATTTGGAAATTTTACTAAAAAGCGAAAATCTGGTCTTCAAACCGGCTCTCCCTATCCTACTTTATAGTATTAAGAAATAAATCAAGCTTTATAATTTCTACCTTGTTCATTTTTCTCAATTTTTTCTTTAGCTTTATATGCCAAATTCTTATTTTTGACGGCATCCTCATCTCCTACTTTTGATGTCGTTGCTGGTAACGAATGTGCCACTGTGCCTTTTTTTGATACCATTAGGGGTGGTGCTTGCGCAACATTGAGATAAGATTTTTTGGATGGTACAGCGGTGATTTCTTCACTTTTGATGAGCTTAATAACATCGTCTTTGCCAAGATTATCGTCATGGTATGCGGACAAATGACCGCCAATGTGCTTTTCATCCATTTCATTGGGATGAGCTGCCTTATTAGAGGTCAATTTCTCCTTCACCTTTTGATCATCAATATTCGGATTTTGTTTTATTTTCCGCATCTCCTAAAAGAACCAATTAATTTTTTTTATCATATTAAAAAAATTTAAATAATACCTGCAATTGAGGCAATTGATTCAATGAATTGGAGGGAGTCGCAAAATTCTTATTTTTTCGTTTTGTCCCTTCATAGGCTTCCAAATTTAATTCGCGGCCATCAATGAACGGATGTGGATCACTAAATTTTTATAAATTTTATTTGAAAATTTTATAAAATTTACTGCTGTAAAGCCTTTTTCGCGTCTTCTGCTTTCTTCATCGTCACAAATCCATAGCAAATTTTTTGTGTCTTTGGATCTATGAATACCAAGGCCTAAAATTATTACATTTTATTAATGAAAATTAAATTCATTTTGGATGACTTCTTCAACTTCTCCAAATTGTTGAAAATATTTTCTCAATGTTTTATCCGTTGTTTTATATGATAGATGGTTGACGAATATTTTTCTATTGTCTTCACTCTCTGAAAAAATATTTTAAAAAATTAAAAATTTAATTAATTAACAATATAGTTGGATGCATTTCCGTCTTTTATTTTACTTCTATTATTTTTTTTATAAAATTAATCATATAGTAAGGTTATAAGCCTTCCCCCAATTAGGTTTTTAGAATTTATCAAGATGTGTAAATACGTGTTTTTTTTAAATATCAAATTAAAGAGCAAATTTTTACCTATCTAATAAATGATTCAAATTTATTTGTTTGTAAATAATTTCGTTACTATTTAGAAAATTTGAATATAATTATTATAATTAATTTGGGCATTCAATATTAAAATAAATGAAAGTTCTCTGTGTTTTGGTTTACAGATTTAAATATTTATAATTTGAATACCGTGTTTTTTTCCTTCAACTTTATTTGCCAAATTCTTCTTTGTGTTAGAATCTTCCCACTACAATACGGCTCTATCTTTCTTTTTTTATGGGGACTAGCCCCCTCTGCCCCTCCAGCCAAAAGATAAAGGCTTACTTTGAAATGACCAAAGATCATTTTCGTGGCCAAAAGGGAATTTGACCAAAGATCATTCCCGAGACCCCATTCTCGGGATCGAAGAGTGATCAAAAATCATTCTCGGGGGCAAGTGTCATCTTGACCAAAGATAATTCCGGAGACCATCATTCTCGGGGGTCTTTCTTTTTTTATGGGGACTAGCCCCCTCTGCCCCTCCAGCCAAAAGTTAGAGGCTTACTTTGGAATGACCAAAGATCATTTGCGTGGCCAAAGGTCATTTTATTGGGCTATTCTCGAGTCCAAAGGGTCAAAGATCATTTTGTAGGGCTATTCTCGGCCCAAAGGACTAAAGATCATTTTGTTGAGCTATTCTTGAGCCCAAAGGGCCAAAGATCATTTTGTTGAGCTATTCTCGGGCCCAAAGGACTAAAGATCATTTTGTTGGTCTATTCTCGAGCATAAAGGGTCAAAGATCATTTTCTTGAGGCAATCTCGAATGCAATGGACTGAAGATAATTTTGTTGGGCTATTCTCGAGCTCATCAGGTCATTCTCGAGGATCATTCTCGAGTCAAAGTTCATTTTATCGGGGCCCTCTCCAATTTTTCGAGATCAAACTTTATTTGCCATTAATTTTAGAGGGAGGAGGAGGAATAGTCGAATAAAGGTGGACATTACACATTACACATATCACAGGTCAAAATGTATTTGCCATTTATATTTGCTTCATTTTTCTTCCCCTCGGAGGGTCAAAGAACACTTTCCCCCAATCCAATCTAATTGATTTTTCCTCTTTACCTATTGGAGGGCAAATGGACACCATTTGCATTTTTTCCTTTTTCCTAACAAATTTTTGGTCAGACATATTTTTGCCCGTTTATCTACCATTTTAGTGAAGAATTGGGAAAATAAATGGCTCATTTACATTTTTTCGTCAAAAATATTTTTCCTCTTGGCCGAAAAATGAATATGTAATTTATACCCAAAACGATGCATTTCTAATATTTTATTTCACCCAAAAATTTGGAAAGAATTATTAAATTAATTTTTTTCCTTCCCAATTATAACTATTTCTAAAAATATTTCCCTCATCAATTTTTTCTAAAAAATATTATGATTATTAAATTTAGTAATTATTCCAATCTCCTCCCCTGAAGGGGAGGAGAGCAATGGGAGGCCTCCTTTTTCTGATTTTTGCCTCAAGTAAGATCAGATGGAAAAAAATCATGGGATGGAATTTACTTTTTACAGACATGCCACATTTGGACATTGATGCCATCTTTTTTTTATTTCTTTGTTTTTTTGCGGAGACTGTTCAAATGGAATGTCTGGATCAGATTGGCCGATGAAAATCAAAGGCGACAGCCAATAAAAGTAGGCAATTTTTTTACAAATTCCATTCCCATCCCAGCCTTATCTTCCTCTTAAATCTAAGCCATATCCTGTGGCCACTTCATTCTCCGCCCATAGTCCCCAACAAAAATAATCATCCACATTCATTTTACATTTTTCACATGATCATCGGCGCATCAAAAATATTTTTGTCATTAAAATTGCTCCTTCATTCAAATAAGGATAAATTCCTTAAAGAGGATAATTGAAGGTAGATACGACCTTCTCATGCCATTAGCTAAAATTCATTTCTAAAAATTAGTGAAATGCAACAATCCTATTTCCTATATTCCTTTTAGGTATCCATTTCATAAAATCTTACTCAATTTATAAGCCTTTTAATTCATGTCATAATTAATTTCCAATTTACTAAATAATTTTTAGGCCTACCCTTTTACTAAAATTCTGAATTTCAATCCGGCCTTTTAATTAATTTCCAATTTCGTAAATAAATTTTAGACCTACTCATTTACTAAAAAATCTGAATTTCAATCCGGCCTTTAATTAATTTTCAATTTCCTAAATAATCTTTAGGCCTACTCATTTACTAAAATTACGAATTTTAATCCAGTTTAATTAATTTGCGATTTCCCAATTAATTTTTTCGACCACATCTCAATTTAATACACCGTATTTTACAATCGCTAAATTAATTCCTACCTGTTTTAAATGATCCCTAATCGAATATTGACTTTCTTTATTTTTCAGTTAATTAACACAGCTACATCAAATCATTTTTTTTTCTGAAAAATGGATCGTCCAACAAAAAAGATGCGCACCGAACTCGAGTCAATAGTGCATTTGGATGATATTCAATTGATTGGTGAGACCTCTTCAACAACGAGCAGTCGACGCGTAAGTTCTAAAATAATAATAATAATAACTTATTCTTATAAATCAAACTTTATTTTCAGTCATCGACTCCATCTCGAGCTGGCCCATCAACTTCTAATGCCCAAGCCAATGCAACATCCACCGGCCAATTGCCAAGTCGTAAACGGAAGAAAAATGCAAATGGTGGAACCGTGAGTTAATTATTATTATTATTATTATTCTTAGAATTTAAAAAAAAAATATTCAATTTTCTTTCATGTTTTCAGGCACATCCAACTGGGACTGGCCAATCTGCTTTGCAAATGGGATCTTTTGGAGGCACACAAATTCCAGCAGTAAGTCAGATTACAAAAATTTTTTCTTATTTTTGATTTTAAAAATTATAATAAAATATGATTTATAATTTTATTAATATTTGTGCCATTTTCAGGCATCATCAAGTGAGACAGGCCAAATTGGAGGGCAAATGGGAACCGTTGGGGTCGCCCAAATTCCGGTTAGTCAGACTGCAAAAATATTTCCTATTTTTTGAATTAAAAATGCTTTATAATTTTATTAATTTTTTTGCCATTTTCAGGCAACATCAAGTGTGACGGGCCAAATTGGAGTGCAAATGCGAACCAGTGGGGGCACACAAATTCCGGTTAGTCAGACTGCAAAAATATTTCCAATTTTTTGAATTAAAAATGCTTTATAATTTTATTAATTTTTTTTGCCATTTTCAGGCAGCATCAAGTGGGACGGGTCAAATTGGAGTGCAAATGCGAACCAGTGGGAGCACACAAATTCCAGTAAGTTTACAAAAATTTTTTTGCTTTTAAATAAAATAATTAAAAATCCTTTAATAATGATATTAATTTTCTCTCATTTTTCAGACAACTCCAACTGGGATTGGCCAAACTGGCGCGCAAATGGGGACAATTGGAGGCACACAAATTCCAGTAAGTTCACAAAAAGATTTTTTTGATTTTTGATTTTAAAAATATAATTAAAAATGCTTTAATAATAATGATATTAATTTTCTCTCATTTTTAAGACAACTCCAACTGGGATTGGCCAAACTGGTGCGCAAATGGGGACAATTGGAGGCACACAAATTCGAGTAAGTTAACAAAATTTTTTTTTCTTAATTTTGATTTTAAAAATATAACACAATAAAAAATAATTGATTGTTTTTTATTTTTTCCTAATTTCCAGGCAAATGAAGCGCTAGCTGGACCATCTACGGGGCAGGCAGTGAGTACAATTGTCAGTGGAAATGGTATTCAGGTAAATGAAAATTTTTTTATTATTATTATCATTTTATTATTATTATTATTATTATTGTTATTTTATTATTAATTTTAATATTTCAAAATAAATAATAATGATTTTTATTAATTTTTTTCTAATTTCCAGACAAGTGGACCGGCACCTGGACCGTCAACGGGCATCCAATGCAGTCAAATTTCAGTGGAAATGTCATTCAAGTAAGCATTAATTTTACTTTTCAAAAATGAATCATTCTTTCACAATTTTAGCCAACTGCATATGAATTGGTCGGCTATCCAATTGGTGGAATGGTGGCACAAAATTCTGGCCGACAGGTTGGCAAATTATTATTAACTATTATTATTATTATTATAAAATTTTTTTGGTGAATAATTTTTAATTATTATTATTTTTAATTTTTATTAATTTTATTTTTTAGACATCATCATCATCATCGATGCCAATTAATGATAACCTCCAACAAATCATCTCCCAAAATATGGCACTCACAAATGCCCGTTTTGCACCAGAACCGGCCGCAAATCCGGAGTTGTTTTTGGACCGTAATGGATTTACAATGGTGGAATACATGTTCCTCGGATGGGCCAATAACAATCGAATGGGGTGAGTAAATTTAAAAACAAAAAAAAATCTAAAAATGAAAAAAACATAGTTTGCTTCGAGGAATTGTTCGAAGCAGTGGAATCATCAACACTAGAAATGGGCTGGATGTGTTTAGTATGGATGTGGCATTCCCCTCGGATCAGCAGCAGCAGCGTGTGGTCAACGTCTACGGATGGGCGTCATCGGCAAAGCCATTGTTTGACGCCAATCCCCCGCCCAATTCATTGGTGGAATTGACCAACCTGATCGTTATGGACCAGTCGCAGCGTGACAACAATCTCATTAGGGGTTCATTTCTCTTCCGCCTCCACTTCAACGGCAGCTCTGGAATCAAATTCATTGGTTAGTTCCAAAAGGCAAAAAAAGTGAAATTTTTCTCAAATTTTAGCCCCGCAACGCCAAATCGAAGCAGCCTCAGTGGACGTTGATGCACCCCCAAATGCGAATGTCGTGGCGCCGCAGCCAATAATTCAGCAACCTGAGGATGGCGGGGAATTGGCCGCAAATGAAAATGGCAATGAGGATGATGATGATGCAGAAGAGCAAGCCGATGACAATGTGCCGCCTCATCAAGAAGTGAGCGAATAAAGAGGATGAATGGATGAAAAAATAATTAAAGAGGGAGATATAATAATAATAAAGATAAACAATACAATTTTTTTGCAATTTTTAAAAACAAAATGTCATGTCAATTATTATTATTATTTTAGTTTTTACCAAAAATTAACAATGATTTAATAAAAGTTTAATTATTATTATTTTTGTCCAATTATAATTCCATCAATTTTCTATTCCTCTTTAATTTTTTTTCACAACTTTTCCCACACCAAACCCTCTTCTTTTTTCTCATTAGGACGACAGACCACCGCGAAGGATGGCCGCAATCAATGCGCAAGAACGTAATAGGGAGATCGGCCGTTACCTCTTTCGAGAAGAGAATCGGGCGCGTCAATTTGCCGACCGAGAGCGTCAATTGCGGAATCGCCTCCAAAATTTGGCACAGAACCCACCGCCACCACCCCAAAATCCACCACCAACACAACAACAACAACAAAATGCTCCGAATCAAATTGTTGTTCGCATGGGAATTGACGGCCAACGCCTCCCAAATCCAAATACACCTTTATCGGAGGAAGAAGTGGATACCATGATGCGCCAAAACGAAATGCATGTTGCTGTAGGTGATGAGCCATTCCAATGTTCCATTTGCTACGATGAGCCGACAAATTGGATTAAAAGTCGAAACTGCGTTCACGGACTCTGTCTGCTCTGTTTTTTGAATCACACTGCACGCTCTCGTTTCTGCCCGTTGTGCCGAATCGAGCTCTTTATTCCGGTGGCTCCTCATCAAAATGGCCCACAACAACATCAACAACAAAATAATCCCATTGCTGCGGCCCCAGCCGTTGATGTGCCCAATCCCCACAGACCATTAACCAACGAAGAGGCCAGTGACATGTTAATGAGCCAAGTCCGTGTTGGCGAAGGAGAAGCGCCGTTCCAATGCCCCGTCTGCCTCCATCAATTCGTCACTTATGTTCGAAGCCGAAACTGCCGCCATGGGATGTGTCCAATGTGTTTCTTGACACACACCAATGGGGCCCGTTTTTGTCCACAATGCCATGTTGACCTGTATGTCCCGATGGTCCGTCGCAATTAAGAAGAAGAAGAAGTGCTACCCAAAAAATACTTTTTTTTGTAATATCAGATCTTTTGAAAAATATCTTAATAATCAATTGCAAAATTCACTTGAATTTATATGAATTTTTTCTCATTTTTATTTTCAAAAAACAAAACTCACTTGACTTTTTCTAAAATAATTTTATTCTTTTTGATTCTCAATAAATTATCATTATATCATTCCATCACAATTATTTTTTTTACAATCATTTAAATTATTAATAATTCCAATTTTGTCTTACAATTTTTTATTATCAAATTATCGGAATTTTTAAAATAAATATTTTATTTACTCAAATTCAATTTAATTTTGGGGAAAATTTTTTATTTATAATTGACATGACAAGTATGGAAATTTATAAAAAAAAAGTTTGAACAAAAATGAATTCTTTTACAGTTTGATCAATATGGAGACGGAGAAGAACAATATGGCGGCGGTGCAAATCCCTCTTCCCCATCATCATCATCACAATCTTCCGAGTCTTCCTCTTCCTCGCAAAGTGAGGATGAAGCGGTGAGCGACGAGGAAATTGACGCGCATATACATTTGGCTGGGCAGGCAATAAGGAGGGAATCGCAAACTCGAAATACACTCTCGGAAACGCTTGACGTCCGCTTTTTCGACTGGAATGAAGAGGAGAGAGGGAGGCCGCGCCCACACAATTTTTTGACCCTATTAATCCAGCGCTTGTTGACACGTGTTCTCGTTGGACGTGCTCCACCCCGTTTTGTTGGCTTTTCATTACAGCCACCGGGGTGGAGCCGTCCTTTCTACATTCCGCTTCGCCCGTTGGCCCAAAACACGGCCTCAGCAATCGCCGCAGCTCTCGAGCGCTTCCTTCAGGATTATGACGGGCTTGATTTATTTGACGGGAGTTGCCTCACAAAAGTATCTGCTATTTGGCCTCTTCCATTGAACAACAATAACAACGACGACGATGATGGCCCAATGGGGGCCTGTGCACCAGATTTGGCCACAGCAAGAGCCCATGCCGCTGGTATTGCCCGATGTCAATCTTGGGTGGCGGTTGTGAATCCAAACGACACATATTGCCTTGCGAGGGCAATTGTCCTTGGTTTCATGGATCGACGTCATCAATTGCTCCACCAACCCAATGCACACTTCCGTCTATGGGCTGAAGGGCAGAGGGGCGATGAGGGACAAGAATTGGCGCTGGAATTGATGAACACAGTGGGCATCCCCATTGATCAACCAATGTATGGGGTCAGAGAGGCCCGGCAAGTGCAAAATTGGTTGAACACAACATTGGGTGGACCACATCATGTGCGTTTGGTGCTTTTGGAACGGGAGCGAGGATGGCGTGTGTGTTGGAAAAGTCCGGAGCCAGCGCATTTCACATTGACACTGGCATGTGTCAACCATCATTGGTCCTACATTCAATGTCCGCAACAAATTTTTCGGGTACATTTTTTTGCTCATTCCTAAATACAAAATTCCTCATTACTCCAAAATTTTTAGGCCAAAAAATGGTGTCCAGACTGTGAGTGCCCAGTTGCACGAGATCGCCACCCACATGGATGTCGTGTTGTTTGCCATTTTTGTTTGCGATTTGGCATTGGCTACCCATGTGTTCGAGATCCGGCTGCCGGTCCACTACAACAATGCGACGATTGCCATTTTGTGTTCCCCAATCAAAATTGCTTCCTGGCCCATCAACAACAGATTGACCCTGCACCTCCAGGATGGGAACATGACAGGCGCAGGGGTCAACCACATCAACCAATTTGTGCTCTTCGACGCCTTTGCCCTCAATGCAATGCGGTTTTTTGGACGCATGGGAGGGCCCATCAATGTGTGCAACAACCAATCGGGCAACCCCTATTATTGCCAGCTCCACAAATTCCCGGTATTGGTCATTATAATTTTTATTTACATTCATTTTTTCATAGCTTTGATCCAATGGGGTGGCGGTCAACAACCACAACAACAAAATCCCCCTTTTCCCAACATACAACCAGTTGGATGTACAAAATGTCATGGAATGCATGCTCCCGATGGTCTCCAGCCATGTTTTGTCCAACCCAAGCAGTATCCCAATCAAAACGATATACCGCTGCCAAATCCAATCAATAACAACAACAATATGGATGATGATGAAGTGGATGATGATGAAGACGATCTCTCCATTGGAAATGAAGAAGAGAACGATGTGGAAGAAGAAGAAGCAGAAGAAGAAGAAGAGGATGATGATGGCTTTCATCCACCACAACAACAACAACAAGGTCGGCGGCCAAGAATACCCATTCGTTTCATCTATTGGGATGTGGAGACGGAACTCGTTCTAATGCCGCCACCAGATCACAATCCAGCACAAAACATTGATGAAGATGCAATGGAACGACGTCATGTCCCATTATTGGTGTGTGCTGAAGTTTTGTGTGAACATTGCATTCGTCTAGGCATTCATCCAGAACGTGATCCCAACAGACGACCATTCCAATGCAGTTGCGGGGTTCCATGGCGATTGGGAAGCGAAGCAAGACAACGATGGTGCATGCCTGCAGACCCCACACTGGTCGAACCCAATCAATGGCCGATGGATGGACGCAATCCACGTCGCTTGGCATTCCATCAATTTCGACGACAAACTAATGGTGAAGTGGAAGACCGGCGGTCCGCAATGGCTCAATTTGCAGACTTTTTGCTCTCACATGGCCCTCGTAGCATGCGCACTATTGCTTTGGCCCATAATGGGGTATGTGTTTTTTTTTTGGGAAAATATGGGATGAAAATGTTTTTCTTTTCCTAAACAGGGACGGTACGACATCCATCTTCTCTTGGAGGAATTGCAACATCGAGGGATTCAGCCAAAACGACTCGTCTGTCATGGTCTCCGCATTTACCAACTCCAGCTGGGCGGCAGAAATCAACGTCAAATTGTGCTCAAAGATTCGCTCAACTTTTTTGGCTGTCCCCTCTCAGCATTGCCTGCCACATTTGGATTGGACGGAGTGGTGGATAAGCCCTTCTTCCCCTATGCCTACATCCGCACATGCAATCTTCACATTGAGCATCAAGGCCTTCCACCGTTGGCCTATTACGAACCAGATGGAATGAAGCCTACAAAAAGACAACATCTCATCCAATGGCACACGGAGGAACAGCAGCGGGCCCCAAATCAGCGATGGGTCCTTTCCGAACAATTGCTTGAATATTGCAGCAATGTTGGTCACATTTTTTTAGCTTTATTTTATAATTTTTCCCTCAAATAGGATGTTCGCATACTTCGTGCCGCCTCTCTTCGTTTCCGTCAAATTGTGAGCCAATACGCCAGTGGGATGGAACCGTTCGAAGCGGCCAGTACAATAGCGGGTTTAGCACTGGCCATTTTCCGACAATGCCATCATTTGCCCAACCGCATTCATCATTCGCCAGAGGGTGGATTTTTGAGAGGAAGGCGCGCCAGTGCAGAGTCGCAACGCTTCTTCTGGGTGCTGGAAAAAACGCTGGGCGTCCACATTCAAACGGCCCAATGGAGCATCGGTGAACATCGCGTTGCTGAGGACAATGGACTCAGACTGGATGGACTCTTGCATCGCCGCCCCCCTTTGCGTCCACTTGCTCTAGAATATCAGGGGTGTTTCTATCACGGTAAGGGTCGGGGAAAAGGGTAAATGATGATGGATCACTCCTTATAGGCTGCACTGTTTGTTTTCCGGAGAGGCAAATGAAATTGACTGGCGGTCAAACAGCAGAACAACTTTACGCGCGCACCCAACAGAGGGCATGGATTTTGGAACAACAACATGGATTGCAAGTCAAGCAGGTGTGGGGCTGTGAATGGCGTCAAATGTTGGCCCGAGATCGTCATCTTCGTCAATTGAATGCCCAGGCAAAGCGAAATCTCCCAGGACCACTCGACCTTCGACGCCATGCACTGTTTGGCGGTCGTGTGGAACCTTATGCCCTTTCGCATGTGTGCGGTCCAGAGGAGGAAATTTGCGTTCTGGACATTGTAAGTCGATTAGATACTTTCCATACATATACATCCCCTCATTTTCAGGTATCATTGTACCCAACAGCGATGAAATACACCTCATTCCCATTGGGTCATCCCCGTGTGCTCACTCGTGAACAGCTCGAGCCCCCAACAATTCCACCATTGCCTTGGGCCTGTGTGGAGCATAACCCATTCAAAGGCTTCCTCCTCTGTCGCATTCTTCCACCACGTGGTGTACAACAACAACAACAACAAAATTTGGCAGACAACAACAACGATTGGTTCCTTCCACTTCTGCCAATGCGAACATTGAGTGGTCGGTTAGTCTTCCCTTTATGCGCCAAATGTGGTGAACACCAGCGGCAACGGGCATGCCCACATGATGAACAGGAGCGAAGTTGGATCACAGCATACACCCATGTCGAGCTGAACAAGGCCCTTTCCCTCGGTTATTCGGTGCTCGATCTTTTTGAGGTAAAAATATGCGCTTCTCTCCAAAATAAACAATTTCACATTAAAGGTTTGGCATTATGAGGAATGGTCAGTGGCCGGCTCTGCCCAATTGGCTGGCAACAATGGACTGTTCAGCGGATATGTGGACACGTGGCTTCGACTGAAAGCAGAGGCATCCGGCTGGCCCCAAAATTGTCACACCGACGAGCAGAGGCAACAATATTTGCAACAATGGTTGGATCGGGAAGGCATCCAGTTGGAGGCTCAATCCATTTTGCTCAATCCTGGACTCCGCCATATTGCTGTATGTTCTTTCCCCACCCCTAATAATTATCAAAAATAATTATTCACATTATTTTTAGAAAATGTTGCTCAATGCGTTGTATGGAAAATTGGCACAAAGGCCGGAAAGTGAGGAAGTGCGCTACACCAAGACGCCCCGCCAATTCCACAACATGCTTGCCGACAGCCGACGCGAATTGGTCGACTTCACCCACATCAATGATTATTTAGACCGGGTGCAGATGCGTAAAAAACCCCAATTTGCCAAAGGACCAGCCACGAATGCACTTCAAATTGCCTGCTTTGTGACATCCCAATCGCGGTTGATCCTCTACGAATACTTGTGCCAAATTCGACAAAATGGTGGAAAACTGCTCTACTGTGACACCGATTCGGCAATCCACGTGCGGCAAAGAGGTGGGCCCCCATGTGTGGAAGAAGGGGACTGGTTGGGGCAAATGAAGAGAGAGCTCCCTGGCCGTGAAATCATCGAATTTTGGTGCGGTGGCCCAAAAAACTATGTCCTCCTTCACCGCTGCGCAGAAAGTGGCCAAGGACTTCGCTCTGATATGAAGGTACGCGGAATTGAATTGACACATGAGGCCCAACAACTCCTCACCTATCAACGGATGCGGCGAATGATTCAACGTCATTTTGGTATTGGCCAAATGAGGTGGGTTTTTTTCTCAGTCATTTTCCCCCAAATAATTTTTCTTCTGTTGGCAGGCGTGGTCGACGTCAAATCACCATCCCTCAGCGACAATTCATACGCACAAGGCGAGCGCACATCAACACAAGGCGGACAATGAAAATCTACAAGCCCGTCTATAGCAAAGGAGTGGTATTGGCTGGCTATCAAACGAGACCATTTGGCTGGTTGGTGGCAGATGGACAACAATTGGGCGATGAAGACGAGGACGAAGATGACCACTTTGGCAATGCACCCATTGATGATGAGGAGGAGGAGGATGGTCGGACAGAAAGTGAAGAGGAAGAGGACATTTTTTGATTGAAATTTTTTTTGTAAATTTTATCAATATAATTATTTATATTTACTTTTAAAAATTAATAAATTAAATTCATCATCATATAAATGTGAAAGGAAATATCAATGGTTAGGAGAATTGGGGGGAAGGGAATTGGGAATATATTTGCTCCAGCACATCCAATCCCCTTTCCATTTGTCCAATGGTATTCACTCCGGTAACAATCATCCTTCCCGTCCTAAAGACCAATGATGTTAGCTCGTAGCCGGCCTCTTCGCCACCATCATCCAATCGTAGGGCACATCGTAGTCCGGGGAATTGTGTTTGGTCCAAAACACAATTAATGACTGTCACATTGCGGATGGGCCATGTCTGTCCTTCTGTGATTGGCTGGAGTGGTAGTCGAGTACGGTAGGCTTCCATCATCCATTCTCTCAATGGTAAAAGGGCCAATGGGAAGGGAAGACGACGTGCACCCACCAAATTCCGCAAATGGATAGAATGAGCTCGTAGGTTAGGTGGGGGCGGGGTTGTTCCATCTGGCTCGCCACATTCACCCATACGGTAGCCTGCAGCCAATGAGCGATCCAATCGACGACAAATCCGTCCAATCACCGATTGAATTTGGGGACTAATGTTGTTGTCATCATTGGTGGATTGTAAATGTTGTCGAATGCCAGTCATCACCAATCTCCCACTCGAAAAAACAATGACTGTCACACTACCACCCATTGTGGTCGAACGGAGTCGCATGATGATGGCATGGAAACGCCTGGGACAGTACTCCGTGTTCACTCCATGACGTGCCAGAGCCAAATATTCATTGGGGGTGAATGATCGGTTAAGACGAAATGTGATTGTACTATTTTGTAGGGAGGGAATAGGAGTAAAAATCATTTTTGACAAATCTACAAAAAAAATTTATCGCATTATAAAATGAATCAATATGAATTATTACTAATAAATGAATTTAAAAAAAAATTACAAATGAATAGTAAATTTAAAAATTTTACAAAAAATAATATCATGGTGGGAATTTGTCACACACATCAATTGTGGCGCTTCTGTTTGGCACAGCAACAATGATGATGGTGACATCCGCACATGTTGTGGTTAATTGGTGTGGTGAGGATTTTCTTGTTTGGGTTGGAAGAAGTGGATGGTCCAGCTGCTGTTGAAGTCTTGGTCAGATGAACCGCAATCACCTCGAGTGGGTAATAGGAGGCATGCTGACCACCGCCGAATTCGATCAAACATGGCAGATAGGGATGTTTGAGTTTTCGGTTATGCCGCACATAGTAATACTGGCGTACGGTTATGTCCAAATAGCCGCCGCATGCATAGGCGAAATTCGCATTTTGGGATGAAAGATCATGGGCATGGAGAGGCAAATTGCGTTCGGGGGGACGAAGATGCGATGTTCGCAGATTGCAAGTTTGCAAATGAGTGAGGATTCGACGGCGTGGCTCCAACGTTTGAAGCAAGACTTGCAACTCCTTCAGGGAACATTCCATGTAGGCACAAAGATAGTCCAATAGAGGAATTGTGATGATTGTTTCTTTCATCTGTTGCTCTTCTTCTTCTTCTTCCCAATAGGGGGCCCCATCCATTGGAGTTGTCGAAGCGGTCTTCATCTCCATCAAATTCTCTTCTTCTTCCTCTTTGGTTCCAACTTCTTCGCTCTTTGGGTTCATCTCCTTCTTCTCATCTTCATCAGTGGGAAGCTTAATCGCTGGAGTGGGATCATCATCATCATCCTCGTCTTCATCAATGATAAGCCTGATTGGTAGAGTGGAATCCTTGTCATCATCATCATCATCTTTAAATATAATTGTTAATTGTTAATTTTTTTTGCAAATAATATTCTTGCCTTTTTGCAATTCATTTTTTGTCGCATTTTCCTCCTCCTTTTTTCCATTGTTTGATGGAAGCAAATTGTCCATCAGAATCCAAGGGATTGACCAGGGAGTTGGGGGACGCTGTCCATCGTCTTCACCTGTCCCAATGGGCGATTTAGACTTCTGAAATTGGGAATTGGAAATTGTTTACATTTTTGAGCTGATACCTCTTCGCCAGCATCAACAAGGTTTAACGATGGCAAAGTTTCGGTCTCAGCTTTAATGTTGTTGGTCAATTGGTCAGGCAGCGTTGACTGTTTCGCGTCATCCTCTTCACGCTCCATAGCCCATATCATGGGAATAGGTGGTACGAGTGGCATATTTTTTTATTATTTTGGATTAGAAGATTTTGAGTTTTTTTAAATTTTGTCTGAAATTATCAAATTGATAATCTATATATATATATTTATATATATATATATATATATAAATGTGAATATATGTGAGAATATATGGAGAGGAAAAATGGATTCAAAAGGGAAGGGAAGTGAAGAAAATGCTAACATATTTCAACACCCATTCACCATGTGTGTGTCTGGTTGTACTGGCAGTGGGAAATCGGAATGGGTACTGCGACTGATCAAATATTCCGCCCAAATGATTAGGCCCACACCTCGATGCCTACTCTATTGCTATGGCGAGATGAATGCAAACATTTTTCGTCTACAACAGCAGGAGGCAAAGCAAAATTTCGACACTCCCATTGATGGGGAACAATTTAAAGTCTGTGTCCATTATGGGGTACCCGATGAAGGACAGATTCAGAGGGCGGCTTCCGATTGTGGTGGGCGACTCCTCTTGGTGTTGGATGATTTGATGGTGGGATTAAGGAGTCCATTTCTGGATGTTCTATTCACACGTGGATCACATAATTGGGGGTGTAGTATAGTGTTGGTCACGCAACATCTGTTCGCCTCCCCACATTTACGCGTGGCCAGGAATAATTCTCATTATCTGGTGTTGATGAGGAATCCGGTTGGAGCGCTACAGATTAGGAATCTGGCCACGCAATTATTCCCAGGACGACAGGCACATCAATTTTTTGTTGAAGCATATGCGGATGCAACTATCCAGCAATTTGGCTATCTACTAGTGGACATGCATCCAAAAACGCCAATTCAATTCAGATTGAGAACAGATATATACCCGGGCGAGCAGTGCATCGTATACATAGCCAACGAGGGCATCACTAGTGGAAATAAAGGAACATAGGCAGATTTATGGGAAAACATCGATCAGAGAATAACGGAAAGCCGACAATATCCAAATCAACATCATCAAAAAGCAGTAAAAAATTTGCAATTAGTGGTCATATTCGCAGGAATATTCATTTTCTCCAACGCGTTGCTGCTTGCCGAACCAAACGTCACCATAATCGCTTGCGTCAAATTTTGAGTGTATCAGGACCCGAACAATTGCTTTGTCTGGTAGAGTGCTGTTTGAATCTGCTTCGTGGTCGGGTACCAAAACCAAAACAACGTTTGCTCAATCGGCTCCGTTCTCAAGCACCTCAACTAAGGGCATTCTGCAAGGCAAGGAGTGCACGAACGGCCAGAGAACATCTCCAGCAAGAGGGTGGGGGATTACCTGCTCTTATTCCCCTTGTAATTTCTGCCGTCCTTCCCGTTATTGTGGAAAAGGTCATTGACAAAATTTCCAATAGTCAATAAGATGCGTTTCGGTAAACGGATGCTCCTCATTCCCGAGGATGTTTACCGTACACTCATGAGCATTCATCAACAACCAAATGAAGCAGCGAGAGGGAAAACCGCATTAGGATTCGTCAATGATCGGGTGAATGCCATTGCCAAAGGGAATGAAGCATCCACATCTGCACTCAACGATAGTGAACGAGCCATCGGGTATCAGCAAGAGTTCAAACGAATGCGAAAATTGCAGCAAGATGTGGACGAACGCCCAATGAATGTTCGTGTGGAAAATTTGTCATCTGCCACGGACAAGGTGCTTAAAGCCATCGAAGATGTGAAGAAGGAGGCGCCCTCGCCCAAAAGAAAGAGTCCACGAAAAAGACGGGTTAGATCAAGAGAGGAGAGGCAATCGGATAGCGGTCCACAAAATTCTACTGAGTATGACACAGTCGACGATGATCATCATTCCACGAAAAAATCGTCTGGTTTAACTTCATCTTCATCACCGGAAACGTCCTCTTCCGCAGATACGGAGGTACCCAATATTGAACTTGAAGAAAATGAACAAAATGGGCGAAGATATCAAGAGGCAATGAATTACACTCAAAGAAATACTGAACGTCTTCCAGTTGATAAGGATGGACGTATCTATCGATTGATGCATGGGGATTTTCGAGCAATTGCGAACAGCAACATTCAGGAACTCCTTCAATACCATTTTGCAGCGGACAAGACAGGTGTACAACCACCCGGCTATAAAACATTCATAAACGCTGCCAAAAAGGACCCATATTTGGCGCAGAGACTATTCCCCACACATGATGCGAATATCATCGGAGGACCAACACCATCGAGTTCCGCAAAAGGAAAACGGGGAGGCGGCTGCGATGAAAAGAAAAAGAAGAAGACTGTTCGATCGTTGATAATTAAAAGACATGATCCATTTCCAATAAAAATATATTTTAAACCGCAAATTTGGTAAATAAAAAGCATTTCATTTTTTGATTTGGAGTAAAATGAGAAAGGGATGACAGTTCAAAATACAAGAGAAATAGATGATATTCTCGATCCTCTGTATAAGGATCCCTCTTCATCCACATGTTTCACCAGCATGGAACCGCTCTTCCAAGCGGCCAAAAAAATTGATGGGAATATTAGGCGTAGCCAAGTGCGTGATTATTTGGCTCGTCAACGGGTATACACTTTACATAAGAGGGTGGTTCGTAAATTCAAACGTCTCTCAACACGTGCCAGTGGATTGCATACGGACTGGCAAGCCGATTTGGCCGATATGCAACGGCTAAAACGATGGAACGGAGGCAATGGGTACATGTTGGTTTGTATTGATGTGCTCAGCCGCCAGCTCTTCGTTGAACCGGTTCGAAGCAAACAAAGCGGGGATATGATCGATGCTTTTGAACGAGTATTCACCAGATGTGGCTACATCCCCTGGCGATTGATGACCGATTCCGGGAGGGAATTCACCGCCACTCAAGTGCAATCCTATTTTCGACGGCGTCAAGTGCAACACCATTGTATGCAAACATCGCCCCTTTGGCATGCTGGAATGGCCGAAAGGGCCAATCGGAGTATCAAAGAACGCCTCTATCGTTATTTTACCCATCGGGGTACAAACGCATGGGTGGGTGTGATACAGCGGATTGTGAATGCGTTAAACTCCTCACCAAGCAGTGCAATCTTTGGACTTCGCCCACGCGATATAACATTTGCCAATGCTGAGCAGCTGAGAAAACGCCTGGAGAGAAAAATGGAAAAAGAGTGGAGTGAGAAAAGGGGAAGGAAGAGATTGGGAGGTAGACCGCGATTTCGATTGGGCGATGAGGTTCGCGTGGAGAGACGCCGAAATGTGTTCCGCAAAGGCTATTTGCCCACATTCAGTGACGAGCTGTACCACGTGACCCGGGTACGGGAACAATCAAATCAGCCTTGTAGCTATAGGCTAAGTGACAGCAATGGACAACTTTTGCCCGGTTGGTTCTATGCGCAAGAACTTTGTCTGGTCCGGAGCACTGAACGGCATCAGAAAGGGAATGAGGACGAAGCGGATTCCAATGCGAGCGATTTGGAGGAGAAGAATGAAAATGCGGATCGAATATATGAGATTGAGCGAATCGTGAAACGACAACGACGCCAGGGTGTGGATTATTGTCTGGTCAAATGGAAGGGCTATTCCGAAAAGCATAATAGCTGGATACCCGCAACGACAATCATATAAAAACCAAATGTTCTAGTATATCTTTTCCATCAATAAAGTAAAAATGACATCAGCTATTTCTTCAATATCCAAATCCACATCATTTTATGTTATTTGTCCGTCCAACACCATGGTGGAAGGTAACCGTACGAATTCGTTTCGCGTACGATTGCCCCGAAAATTGCATTTCCATTCCCAATGGATGGTAGGATTGGCCGTTCTGGTCTATCCAAACACGTGGCCTTCGCTGGGTACAACCGAGCAACAATTTGTTCGTCTTATATGGCAAACGGGTGCACAGCTACAAATACCCATCCCATCAGCATCAATGAAGAACCCGATGGAGTTGGTCACAGCACTGAATCAGAGCATCGTGGCCGATGCAGATCATTTGGCAAAAAGGTTGGAGGCAGCCGATGTTGTTTGGAGGGAGACGGAGAAGGAGTCTGACGAATTGGCCAAGAAGCTGGTACTTTCACGATTCGTCACTATTAAAGAAGGAGAAGAAGAGAGGAGTCATAGCGTGGAAGTTGTGGAAAAGTATTTATGGCGACGTGAGGACGCCAAAAAGATGCGTGCCAAAGAGACTGAACGGATTTTAGCTGAAAAATTGGCAAGCAAATTGAACGAGATGGACATCCAGTTGGTTAAATCGGCTCGAGAGATGGGCGGTTTAAAGAAATGGATGGATGCGTACAAGACACCCGAGCTGTATTGTAAATTCGGCTTCGATGGAGAGCGACAGAGATTTCGTCTCAAACTGGATAAGGACTATGTTCAATGCATGGAATTGTCTGCCCAATTGGCCTATATGCTCGGTTTTCCCAATGCCCGGCTGGAGGATGCGAGCAATTTAGCACGTTTTATGCCGGACATGCGTGGCGGTGTCTCCACCTTCTATGTTTATGTACCCGATTTGATTGAACCTGTGTTCATTGGGGATGTGGCTGCTCCAGTGTTGCGTGTGGTCAACATCCGAGGCCAACCGGATGAGATTGTAGAAGAGTGCTATCCCATCATTCAATATCATCGACTCATAAAGAGGGAGTTCCAAGAGATATTCATTGAGATACGTACAGCTAATACCAAACTAATGCCCTTTCAATATGGCACTTGTTCATTGACATTACATTTTAAAAAAATGCCCTATTTCTGATAAATTTTTAATAAATAACATTGTTACATTTTTAACATAATATATCATGTACACATCTGAGATAAATAAAATTTTACGCCGTAACCGGAGGACTGCCTCGAGTTATATTGGCTGCTTTCCAGCAGATCAAATTCCCCGCGGTCGGGCGTTGGTATATCCCCATTGTATGGTTGTGAACACGGACGATTCCTCTCTGCCCGGTTCTCATTGGGTGGCCATATATGTGGATTCACCCAGCCAGTGCGACTATTTCGATTCTTTGGCCCAATGGCCACCCAAATCGCCGGAAATTTTCACCTATCTACAGCAATTCAATCAAGTCAATCGGTTGAAAGAACCCATTCAATCGGCGTTGTCCCTTTCCTGTGGAAAACATGTCATTTATTTTTTGCACCGTCGATGTCAAGGATGGCCCCTCCTTCGCATCGTACGGCATTTGTCACATTGCAAAACGGATGGGGATCGATTGGTCAGTGAATTTGTACGAAAGTTTGTCTTCGATCATCGCCATTAAAAGAGTACATATATAAATACCAAGTGAATTTTTCTATCTTTATGTAAATTCAAAAAAGAGAAGGAGGATATGCATTCCGATTTCGATCCAAACTCGGTGGATTGGAGTTTTTTCACCATAGGCGATATTCAAGGTGGTGGGGGTGGTCAAGCATTAATGAGTGGCGGCATGGCAGCTAGCTACCCCGTCTTCAGCGGAATGGCCTTTCAACGAGGAGCCGGCATAGGCTCTGTCTTGCGTAGTCTATGGCGGTTCCTTCTCCCTGTTGGAAGAGAGGTTGGCGCCGCCATAGGTCGTCAGGGTCTAGAGTCTGGGAGCAGAGCCCTCTCCGGTATACTTGATGGTAAAGATGTGAAAGAAACGCTTGTGAGCGAGGGAAAAAGTGGATTAAAAAATTTGCTGGACAAAGCCGCCAATAATTTGAACAAACAAAAGGGAAGTGGTGGAAACAATTTTGATTTCAAACGCTATAAACGAGCAGCAGCAGGACTACATGTTGATAATCCCACTGCAGATGGGCCAGTTGATGACCATATAAAAAGACGACTCCTTTCTACACTTGGTCCATCAACGATTATAAAAAGAGGGAGGAGAAAACAAACGAAAAATAAAAAAACAAATAAAGGCAAGAAAAAATCTGGTATTCCACCTCTCAAAGTAGACGCATTGGGTCCATACTAGAGAAAACGAGAACAACAAAAAGAAAAATGAGCTGTCCAAAGAAAATTAGCGATCAGAGTGGTTTGGCTTTCAACAGTGCACTGAACATCTTTTCCGTTCCCCCAACCAATGTGTCCGTTTGCAAATCCTTTTTCCGTGAGGTACTCCCTCTGAGTACGATTACGCAGGAATCGCCCTATCTCTTCCGAATGTTCAGTGACAATTTATGGACCGATCTCTCCCGGGTGTATTTACATTTGGAATTGTCTATTGAGAAATTTCATAATGGAAATTGGATCGCAATTACTGCAGCTGATGATACCGAAATTGGTCCGATCCAATCCATTGGTCAAACATTCATCCAACAATTGAAAGTGGAGGCAGGAAATACGGAATTGTACGACAGCGGGCCTCTCTACCCTTACAAGAGATATTTGACTCAAGAGTTGAGCTATTCCGCATCAGTGAAGGATCATTTCATGGCCGCCGCTGGCTATCATCGCTCCAAAAGGCATAATGATCGTGCGGATAGCGGTTTCTTGGCCCGTTGTGCACCATTTGCCAGTGGAGCCAAAGCTCAATTTCTCTCGAGATTGGATTTCGATTTGGGCAATCAAGAGTTGTATTTGCTCAATAATTTGGATCTACTATTCACCCTTTACCGTGGAAAAGATGCCTTCCTCTTGGAATGTTTAAGAGCAGCAGGTCTTGGCGGAACACAATATCGTCTCTATCTTCATGACATTAAACTCTATGTGAAAATGGTGGAGGTACAACCGTCGCTGAATTTGAGCATCTATAAAATGTTGGAGCAGAAGCCGGCCACCTATGCGGTTAGGAAAACGGAAATCAAAAGCTGTTTCCTGTCGGCGGGTCGTACCGAAATTGAACATAATGTCTTCTCAGCAGCTATTCCTCGTCGCATTACAATTGGACTGGTTAATAACGGTGCTTTCAATGGCATGATGACGAACACCCCATTCAATTTCATACCCTTTGACATTAGAGAAATTAGCGTTCATGCGGGAGGACAAATCTACCCAGCCGTTCCACATCGAATGAATTTTGGAAGTAGTTTATGTGTCCGCCCTTTTGTCGACATGTATGAGGCGCTGGGTGTGGCCAACTCGGATCGTTCATTCGATATTACGTTTGAGCAATTCAAGGATGGATGGACCCTGTTTGTGATCGCTTTGACCAGTACGTTGGATGACAGTTGCGGATTTGAGCTTTTGCGAAGTGGGACCACATCGATTCGGATGCAATTCAATTCGGCTATACCAGCTCCAGGAGCAGAGATGATTGTATTAGGCGAATTCGACCAACTCATCATGATTGACTATAATCGTCACATTGTCTCAGATTCAAAGATTGGATAGATCATTCCCTCTCCTTTTTTTGATTTATAGGTCTTAATTGTTGTCTTTCCACAAATTTTTTATTAATAAAATATTCATTGCTTTATCATTAATATTAATACAAACTTGAATTCGGAGTTCAGCGCCAATTGTTCGATAACGCGGCCATCTGTCCAATATGATGGCGCAATAAAGGCCGATTTTGAGCTACTGGCAGTTGATTTCGTGGGCCAGCGAAATCATGTGCCATTGCCTCCAAATCGACCTCCATTGGCCAATTCCAAAACAAACTCTTCACAGCCGGGTTGTTCACTCCTAATAAGGCGACTTGACCATGTTTATCGGGCAACAATTTAGAGGTTGAAGAGACAAAGCTGAAATTATTCATCAAAAAACTTTTTGGCGGTCCTTTCCGAATTCATCGATGCATTCCCCACAAATGTTGGAATGCGCATGTAGAGAAGAATATTGATTGTGACGGTGTCTGATTTCTAAAATTTTGATATATAAATAGGAATTTTCAATTGCAGTCATAAATCTTTTCAATAAAAGATAATAATAAAAATTTCCTAAGATCCATTCTAATCATATTCCTTACATCAAAAAAATGAATTATTCCCAAAATCTTGCAAACTATAAGCAAGAAAATGTGTGGACTGAATTGGAAGAGTATCGTCAAATGACCAGAAATTTACTCTATTTGGCTGAAGCACTGTTGGGTCTCTCCATCCTCTGTTGTCTTCTCACATTGCGTTGGATGCAGCGAAGCGGATGTATGAAAAAGAATAAAATTCTGCAGGAAGGGGAGGAGATCAAGGTTGGATGGATTGATGGTGAGAAAGGGAATTCCTCAATTACATTTCATGACTTCACATTGGATCTAGATGAGGAAAATATCCAGAGCGAAGGGAATGGTCGACTTAAACGAAGTGCACGTCAATGGAGAAATATGGATGAGTTGAGGAACAAACTTGGACTAGGATGCACAAAGAAATGAGGAATTTAAGTTCAATCTATCTATTTCATTTTTGTTTTCATTTCCATTGGGTTGTCATTGGCCAAATTGATAAATCGTTTGATTCCATCATTTTGCATTAAAAGTTCGATATCATTTGTCAGCCGCACTTGACCACTATCACTTTTGTTGAGAGATATAATCATAAGTGAGTAGTAGGCAATTGCTGCTGAAGAATCGATAAAACTTTTCCTTCGTAATCATCTATTCAGGTAAGTAAAATCACATTTTTTCCATTTTCTTAGTAAAATTCTATTCTATCCTTAATTAGACACACCCATTTTACTAATGATATTCCAGGCTAGATCTATCCATAATATGCCACGGCCCTTTTTGATATATCCAATGGTATTCGTATTTCATAGTATGTCTATCCATTATAGGCCACGCCCCTTTTTAATATATCAAATGGTATTCGTATTCCATAGTACGTCTATCCATTATAGGCCACGCCCCTTTTTGATATATCCAACGGTATTCGTATTCCAGAGTACATATATCCATTAGAGGCCATGACTCCCATAATTACGTCGAGAGTAAAAGAGGACTGCTCTCGACAATAAAATGATCTTTGTTCATTGACTTCTGCCCAATTTGGAATAAGTCTAAATCTATTGGCTTGGGGGAAGGCGAGGGAAGAACCTATAAAATGATCTTTGACCCTGAGAATGATCTTCGATCAATTCGAAGCAAAATGACCTTTACCCCCGAGAATGATGGTCTCCGGAATTATCTTTGGTCAAGATGACACTTGCCCCCGAGAATGATTTTTGATCACTCTTCGATCCCGAGAATGGGGTCTCGGGAATGATCTTTGGTCAAATTCCCTTTTGGCCACGAAAATGATCTTTGGTCATTTCAAAGTAAGCCTTTATCTTTTGGCTGGAGGGGCAGAGGGGGCTAGTCCCCATAAAAAAAGAAAGATAGAGCCGTATTGTAGTCTTCCCCTCCTACTTTTGAAGTCGTTTTTGGTATTGAAGGTGGCACCTTTTTAGATGCCGGTTGGGGTGTTTTTGCAATATTGAGATAAGATATTTTGGATGGTACAGCAGGGACATCATCAGTTTTGATAGGGCTATTAACATTATTGTCTTTGCTAGACGTATTGTTTTGGTTTGCTTCTTCTTTCAGATTAGGAAAATTTTCCTCCATCGTTTTTAAATATTTTTTCTCTTCATCATTTTTATGATCATCAGAAACCACTTCATTTTTATGATGCTCATTAGCAGCATAATTTGATTTTCTAGCTAAAACAGGAAAGCATCTGTAATGAATAATTTCTATTCGATCTTTTTACATTCGTGTTCGGCTTTTATTCCCGCTGCCCCATGAGTATGTGACTCCATTGGTGGATGGTGTTCATTTTTCGAAATGGCGACGGAAATATGTGTTTGAGGTACTAAATAACAAATATATGTTAATTTTTAATAAATTTTAATGTGAAACAAAATTAACTATAATATTAAATCATTATAAAATTTTAAAATTATTTAATTAATCAATAATACAATTTTTCTTAATTAATCGAAAACAGATTTTTCTTAGTTAATCGAAAATACATTTTTCTTAATTAATCGAAAACACATTTTTGTAAGTTAATCGAAAACACATTTTTGTTAGTTAATCGAAAACACATTTTTCTTAGTTAATCGAAAACACATTTTTTTAGTTAATCGAAAACACATTTTTGTTAGTTAATCGAAAACACATTTTTGTTAGTTAATCGAAAACACATTTTTGTTAGTTAATCGAATACACATTTTTCTTAGTTAATCGAAAACACATTTTTCTTAGTTAATCGAAAACACATTTTTCTTAGTTAATCGAAAACACATTTTTCTTAGTTAATCGAAAACACATTTTTCTTAGTTAATCGAAAACACATTTTTCTTAGTTAATCGAAAACACATTTTTCTTTGTTAATCGAAAACACATTTTTCTTAATTAATCGAAAACGCATTTTTCTTGGTTAAAAGAAATCACATTTTTATTAGATAATCGAAAACTAGTTTTTTTTGTAAATAAAATTGGAACATTTATTTTCTATTATGTTTAAAAAATTATCAATTTTTAATACATTTTTACCATTCGCTTTAATTTTTTCTTTCTTCGTTTGTTGATTATCCTTATCCTCTTCCTCTACCATATCTGCCCAGCTCATTTTTCTAGCCTCCATTTTTGACGACGATTCCGGCACCGAAGGTTTTTTGCCCTCCAATGTTGAAACTTTTTTATCTTCTTGATTATCAATGGCTATATTTTGTTGATCTTGCCGTTTATTGTTATTAATATTGACGGAATGATATTCAGACATATTTTCAATTTTAAATGGGTGAGGAATGCTTTGATGACTCGTTGAGCCTAAAAATTAGATTAATTTTTTTCTCTAAGATATTTTTAGGCAGATGAATTGCCTAAACTTGCCTGTTGCATGACTGGCAGCAGGCCTTCTTATTCCTGTTTGAGATGGTTGCACATTCATTCCTGATTGTCCTCTAGTCGGAAATGTTGAGTATATTAACATTGACGGATCCACATCCACAGGCATAAAGCTAAAAGATTGCAAAAGATTTCTATAAATATTTTGCGCAGAGGGAATTAAAAAACTACTTTTAAAGAATTTAGAGTATTCAATTATTCGAAATTGGAAAAAAAATAAAAATGACATAATAAATTATAAAAAATTGTTTAAAATTTATGTTTACGTTTGATTTGGATTGAATAAAATTTTTTGGTTTATTTATTTAATAAATATAAAAAATTGGCTAATTTCGGAATTTACTACATAATATGCCTACCTAGTAGATTTTGGAAATCTTGTCTTGTAGTAAACGCAGGAAGCTTGAAGATTGGCTCATTCAACTTATTTTCAGAAATTGAACTATTCTTTAAAAATAAACCGGTTTTATTTTACGGACTATTTTCTGAGCACAAATAAAGGACTGAAAATTAAATTTTGAAGAATGCCTAATCGAAAGTCGATTTAACTTAATCTCGAGCCACAGGGTTATCTAGAACAAAGAATTTCCAAAATTTACAATGCTTCCGGAATTTATTAATTTCCATTTTTTAGTTAACAAATAAGTATATTTTTGACAAAAATAATAGTAATTCTCACTCATTTCTTTTGTCATTCCACAATCCTTTCCGTCGAATCTCATTAGCTGCCAAGGTCGGAATAAGAATGCCCGGTTGGTAAAACATTCCTTTGTCGGTCTCAAAAATTCTGTAGTGAGTTTGGGTTGCCGAACGCGGAAGAATAATGCTCGGTTGGACAAACGTTCCTTTATCGCTCGTAAAAATTCTATAGTGTTGCGAAATTTGTGGGGCAGAATGCTTGGATGGAAGAAAAATTATTTTAAAAAGGTTGAAATTCATTAAATTTTTGTAACTTGGAAATATTTATCAAAAAAAATTTTTTTTTTTAAAATTTCCTATATCGATTCAATATAAGATACTCTTTTTTCATATCAATTTCACATTTCGAATTATAGGCAAAAAACATTGTTAAAAAGTGTATTTTTTAAGTTTGATTAGGTAAAATTTTTTCTTTCTGATTTTTAGATTTTGGCCTGGTAAGGGCATTCGGTAAGAATGTGGAATATAAAAATATATATTTTTGTAAACAAATTCACATTCGTTTATTGGCTCTCAAATGGTCTATTTTCATTAGCCCCATTTAAAGAATCAACGGTTTTTAATATATAAAAAGATTTTAAATATTAAAATATTAATTTACCTGCAATTGGGGCGATAGATTCATTGAATTGAAGGTAGACGCCAAATACGTATTGTTCTCTTGATTTTGGGCCAATTTCACATAAACCCTCCAGCCATCAATGATCGGTTTTGAATTTCTTTTTTTTTGTTGTAAAAATTATTTGAAATATATTTAAATAATTACTTCAAAGCCTTTTCCGCTTCCTCTGCCGTCTTCATTCTTACAAATCCATAACCCCGACTATTATTTTCTCGATCTTTTATTACCTCGGCCTAAAATTATTACATTATATTAATGAAAATTGAATTAATATTGAATGTGACTTCTTCAATTTCGCCAAATTGCTCAAAATATTTGCGCAAACTTTCATTCGTTGTGACAAATGATAGACGGCAAACGAAGATTCTTCTTAATGCTAGGTCATCATTGCTCACTGTGTTAAAAAAATTACATTATATTTTAAATTTATTTAAATTTTTTATCATTTTGAACCATAAATATTTTTCCTCAATTTAGATTTTAATGAACAAATTTGATCAATTTTAAAAGAAAACAGTCCAAAGAGTGAACGAATTAAGAAAGTATTATTTAATTAATATTTAAATATTTTAACAAACCAGTTGGAGATGCATTTTGGGCTTCACTGTTAGAATTATCACCGCATTTTGCAGCAGGTAAATTGGACACCAAAAGGACAAATCCAATGAATGCAACTGTCATCAAGATTGGTTGCCGACTCATAATTTCAGCAATTTTCATTGAATTCAATTGTAAAAAGTAGGGATTTTAATTTGTTTTTTGAAAAAGGTTTTTTTGGTGGAATAATCAAGTGAATGCAATGAAAGAATTTCGGCTACCAAAACTGATATTATAAATTGAATATATAATTTTAAAAGAATCAAAGCTTCATGAAATATATTGATTTGAGGGAAAAATTCTTGGCTGCATTCAATTTTTTTTGGCTTATATGAACGCCAATAGAATCGAAGCCATGGCCTCAATATTCATATTGCCGTGTCATTCCTGGGCCGCCCAATACTCGTATCTAAAAGATGGGCCGAAAATTGATGAATGATTGACTTTGGCAAATCAATATTAGCTCTGATTCTCTCTTTCATTTTTCCTTCACTCCCAATTATGGGCGAGCAATATCGGTTGGCAAAATGACATTGTGACAAACAGTGATATTATATTGAAATCATGTGGACTCACATCTAAAACCCATGGTACGTGGAAAATTTGGCCAATCAATTCAGCCATCCTCTCTCTTATTTTACAAAATTTTATTTTGCTTCTTTCCCTTCTTAATTAGATGAGATATGGATATTGGATACGCTTACGCGAGCAAATGGCCAACACAAAAATAGGATAAAATGAATGCATGATCGGAAAAAAAACAAATATAGTCAATCGGCGGATAAGGGGAAGAAATCATTCGAATTTTTGATTGGATAAATTTGATTTTTTCATTTAATTGAGGCAAAATGAAAAATAGAGCATTCGGAATCGGGCGTCTTAAAAATGTATGGAAGATCAGTTGATCAGTAAAACAATAAAATGATCGAAAAAAATTGACATAAAAACCTCTAAGATTGGCCCTTCTTCAACGATCAATTTCATTTTAATTTATTTTAATTCCCTTAACATTTATAATCCTTGAATAAAGCCTACAAAAATTTGAAATAATTTTTTCACAGATTTTAATTAAAAAATAAAAATTTCTTTTACAAACCGGGCACATCATTTAATGTAATTTAAATCAATCATATGAAAAAAAAATATTGTAAAATTTTTAGATTTTCTCCAAAAGTATGAATAGGAACTAATTTACGGAAAAATATTTAAAAATTAATCATTTTGAAGCCATTAAACTTGGCCAAATCACTTTCCATTTTAGGCCCTCTAGCCTAACTTAACATTAAATATAATTGGAAGCCACATTTAAAATTAATATGACTGTAAAAATTGTGTTTATATGCCAAATAAATTTAGCCAAAAATCATATTTCATTCTCACAAAAGTAAATTATTATCAAATGAAATATAATTTTAATAGAAAGAATAAATAAATAAATATGCAATTTTCCACTTCCTCCTCAACCATTTTTGTCGCCTCCTCAATTCTTTTTATTCTGCTGTTGGCCACCGCATTCATTCCGCAATATAATGAGGCCATTAAAGTCGAATTTTATTGTGATATTTGTAAACAGCATGTTGTCCTAGACTATCCACATGAGGATTATATATCGGAAAATGAAAGGGTAGGCAATATTAATATTAATAATATTTTATAAAAATGCTTTATTATGCAGTTGTTATCTCAAATAAAGGGGAAGGATGATTGCAGGGTGACCGTTTGGCCTAACCGAAAATGTGGCAAAAAATGTAGTATTTTTAAAACGCTTAAAAATTGCTAAAAAACATTTATTTTTTATATTTTTACCATTGTTATCATTTATTCGAGCAATTTTGTAATGTAAATAAAGTCGCACAGCGAAAAATTAGACCCAAAAATGGCCGCGCAGCGAAAAATTTTAGCACTCTAAGAGAAAATTTTTGAAATTTCATTGATTTTTAGTAAAAATTGGCAAAATCTTAAAAATGTGGCAAAATGTGGGGAAACTCAAAAATGTGGGAAAATGTGGCGAGATGGTCGAAAAATGGGGCAAAAGCCACATATATGTGTAAAACGGTCACCCTGGATGATTGGGGAGAGGGGTAGTGTGGGTAGTAAGGATGGGTCCAAACGAAGACCAAAAAGATCGAAATCGAAAACAGAATTTTCGATGTGTAAAAAATCTTTCGAAATCGAAAACGACATTTCGGGGCTAAAAAAGACCGAAAATCGATATCGAATCGAAAAAATTCGAACATAGAACCCATCCCTGATGGTTAAGGGTAAGGGTAGAGATCAGCAAAATCAATTTTGCAGGATTGCGGATTGAGATTTTTAAAGACCTAATCTAGCTTTAATATTTTGAAATAGGTTTAGATAATTGCCAATTGCAAATATTTAACAAATAATTAAAATTTTCACTCATCATTAGCAACCACGGATTGATGGCCACAAGCGAAAATGTGCAGAGGACCGTCGAAAAAATAGAGAAGAGCAAAGGAAGAAGTATGATGAGGAGGGTAAGGATTATAAAGGCAAGCCCCGTCAATGGTTTGCCAAATACAGAAAAGGTGAAGGCTCTGGCTCTAATCAATGATGTGGATTGGATTTGGACGATAAAAATGGATTTTCTTTTTCCAATCAATAACAAATTATTTAAATTATTAATTAGTTATTCTCCTTATTCCTTGGAGGTTTTTATTTTGTGATTTTTACATCAAAAATCCAAAAGTTTTTTCCCTCCTCTCTATCACTATTCTTTTTAGTATTTTTACCATTCATTTCTATCATCTATTTCTCTATCGAAAGAATAAAATATAAAAATGATTTTTTTCCAAAAGTATGTTGATTGTCTTTTCCATTTTCCCTCCATATAAATATATTCTAGCAAGTTGGGGTCAATAATACGCTTTATTTCTTCGGACGACGGCGTAAAATACTTCTCCTCCTATTTTTATTTCAAATTTTTTTAAATTACCTATATCATTTAAATTTAATATATTACTCAATTATGTTCTGGGAATTTTTTCTCGAATTTCAAATCCAGAATTTTGTAACGCATTGCTTTGCCACATTCACAAATTCTTTGCGCGTTTTTTAGTGGAATAATCAAGAAAATGACAATGAGAGAAATTGAATTTTATGAATTTCGGCCACCAAAACCGATATCATAAATTGAGCATAATTTTAAAAGAATCAAAGCTTCATGAAATATATTGATTTGAGAGGGAAAAATTCTTGGCTGCATTGAATTTTTTTTGGCCTATGAAAGCCATTATAGCCATGCCCTCAATATTCATATTGCCGTGTCATTCCTGCTGGCCGCCCAATATTCGCATCTAAGATGGGCAAAAAAAGGATGAATGATTTGGCAAATCAATATTAGCTCTGTTTCTCTCTTTCATTTTTCCTTCACTCCCAATTATGGGCGGGCGGGCAATATCGGTTGGCAAAATGACTTTATTTCAAACAGTGATATTGTTTTGAAATCATGTGGACTCACATCCTAAAACCCGTGGTCCGTGGAAAATTTGGCCAATCAATTCAGCCATCCTCTCTCTTACATAATTTTACCTTAATTCTTTTCCCTTCTTAACCATGGACAATATAGGCTGGCAGCATGAAATTCTGGCTAGCTTTATTATGCTTTGAATATGTGGACTTTACGTTACACTCGCATCTAAAAAATGTTGGCCCGTGAAAATTTTGGCTAATCAATTTTAGTACCTCTTTTTCCAGCTCTCTCTTGACTCAATTCCCGTTCTCTAATATGGACAATGTCTGCTGGCATAATGAAATCACGAACTGGTGCCAGTGAATGGTCGTGCGGATTTTCCGCTTGAATCTAAAAATGATGATCCATAAATTGTTTTGCCAATCAATTTTAGCTATTTCGCATCTCTTATCCAACAATACTCTTTCACAATGAAATCATGCCGTTTGACACAAAAAATATCAAAATCAAATTCGTTTATTTGTTTAAAAAATGAAATTTTTGGAAAAATACGTTTATACGGTCCAAGCTCAGAATCATACAAATGATATACTAATCGATAGAGCTCGATGAGCTGAGTCCAAAAATGAAATTAGTTTCAGCGCGCTCGCATTTTAGGCCAAGTTATGGCCATATGAAAATCGAAAAAGTGAAGGGTCCCCCCTTTGGGTCGAAAAAATTAAAATTTTTTATATCGACATATTATAGCTTAATCGACGCGTCTCAACGAGCTGGTTACGAAAATGTCATCGGTTTTGCATAAAACTCAAAAATAAAAAAGTTATGAACCAAAGAATTTAAAAAAAGTTGCGCAAAGGAAATACGGATTGGAACTGCTCCGGTGGGCATTTTAGAGTGGACTCCTCAGTGTGCACTGCCTCCGCGCGACCAGACGAGCCTTGGCTCGCTGCGCTCGCCAAGGCTCGTCCAGTTCCCGAGCTTCGGCTACGCACACTCCGGAGTCCACTATTACATTCCTCCGCAGTTCCAACACATTCCAGCGAGATTTAAATGACAATAAATTTCTTAATTTTGATTTTTATGCGAAACCGACGGCAGATTTGAGCTTCTCTCATCGAGATGCGTCGAATGAGCTATAATAATGCCATGAAAAAAAAATTTAAACATTTTGCTACCCATAGGGAGACCTTATACTTTTAAGGCAAAATGACTTTTAATGGCCATAACTTGGCCAAAAGTGCTCGCGCGCTCAAAAATTTTGCATTTTCGTATTCAGCTCGTCAAGACACGTCGAATGGTATATCATTTATATGATTTAGAGTCTGGACCGTATAAACGTATTTTACCAAATTTTTTTAAAAATTTTAAAAATTTATCAAAAAGTTTCAAAATTCTCAAAAAAAAAATTACATGTATTTCTTAAATAATATAAAATTAATAAAATTCTTCAAAAATCCCAAAAAATTGACGAAAATGACCAAAAAAAATCCAAAAAATAAATCATATTGACGGCTAACATAATGAATGACAAAATATTGATAAATATTGAAGATTTAACCGAAAAATTATAAAAAAATGTGTATATCCGATAAAATGTGAAACATAAAGTTAAAGAAAATTAAAATTAAAGGTGTTCACATTTTCAATTTTCATTCCAATTTTGATCATCTGCTGGATTTGATCTGATCAAAGTTCATTCATTTTCTTGATTTTTGGCAATTTTTTTAATCCCCTTTGCCTCAATGTTCACCGATTCGTCCGGTGCTTTGTCAGATGACGATTCTGGCACCGAAGTTGCCTTGCCATCTTTTTCTGAACGCATTAATTCCATTTTTCTTACTTTGGCTTCCGCTCTTTTTTCCTTTATTCCTTTATTCTTTTCTTGTTTAATTGGAATTTTAGCACCGCTGCTGCCTTCATTCGGTAGCGATGCAATTTTTGACAAATCAGTTGTTGCTTTTTTCTTCATTGATATGGCCATTTCCACTCTCGTTTGTTGACCATCAATGAACGGTTTTGTATCTCTACATTTTATGTAATTATTATTATCAGGTAATAACATTTAAAAATTACTCCAAGGCCTTTTTCACGTCTTCTTGCTTTTTCATTGTTACATATCCAAAGCCTTTACTTTTTCCAGTCTTTTGATTCCTTTCTACCAGGGCCTAAAATTAAATTTATTGAAGAAAATTTAATTTATTATAAAAATGACTTCTTCAACTTCGCCAAATTGCTCAAAATAATTGTGCAATGTTTCATCCGTTGTATTCTCAAATGAAAGCCCTCCGACGAATATTCTTCTCAATGCCATATCATCACTTTCTTGTTCATTTTCCAGATTAATGTTGCCTTCATTCGGCAATTTGCCGCCTTCAGAATTGCCATCTTCAAATGCAACTTTTTCAGTTCCATCTTGGGACAAATTAACTAAATTTATGAATATACATATTCATGAATTATATATATTCTCTTAAATTGATAATGGGGAATTATTTTTTCTACCTTAAAAATTGAGTTTCCTTAATTTAGAACATTTTTGTATAAATTATATCAAATATTTTAAAGCTATATATGAAAGTAAGGAAACAATAAACATTTTTAAATCGTCGATTGTTGTATAAAAAATCAGATTAAATTTTTTAAAACTTTTTTGGCAAGGAGAGGAAACACTCATTTTTTGCTTTTTTAATTGTCCATAACTATGCTTGAAAATGAAAGTGAATCGAAGTTATATTTTCACACTCAACTCACAAGCTCTAATAAGGTAATAATGGGTATTTGAATGAATTCGATTCTGAGACCTATTTTAATTATAATATTTTAACAAACCAGTTGGTGCTTTTCTCGTTCGGGGTTTGGCCAATTTCAACTCCGTTTGTTTGCCATCAATGATCGGGTTTGGATCACTAAATTTTGTGAAGTTAATTACTTCTTGAAACATATTTAAAAATTACAGCAGAGCCTTTTCCATATCTTCTTGCTTTTTCATCGTTACATATCCAAAGCCCCGACTTATATGAGAATATCTATCTCGATATCTTTTTACTTCGGCCTAAAAATATTACAATTTATTATGAAAAATTAATGGCTACATGACACTTGGCCTAATGACCATTTGGCCTAATTAGGGTTTCGCCGGAAGTCCGGTTCCGGTGGCCGGAAGTTCCGGGCTTTTTGTGGTTCCGGTTCCGGATTGAAAAATGAGTTCCGATTCCGGTGGAAAGCCTGGTTCCGACGAAACCGAAAAATTTACACCTCAATAAATTGGATTTTGCTGCATAAATCGTTAGTCTGAAAACATTTAAAAATGTTAAATTTTTCGCTGCACGGTCATTTTTGACTGACATTTTTCCCTGCGGGGCTGTTTTTGGCTCCAATTTTACCCTTCGGAGTTGTTTTAGGCTCCAATTTTTCCTTGCGAGGTTGTTTTTCGCTCAAATTTCTTCGCTGCGCGGCCATTTTTGACTTAATTTTTTCTCTGCGGGGCTATTTTTAAGTAGAATTTTAAATTAAGAGACTATTTTCGGAAAAATTTTCGCCTGCGGCATATTATATACTAGATGTTTATCAAAAATTTATATCGGACTACTGTAGACAAAATTTTTTTCTGAAAAATTCACCCCCAAATGATGAATTTCAAAAGTTCCGGTTCCAGGTTCCGGCTTTTTTAAGTTCCGGTTCCGGTCAAAATCCTGGTTCCGGCGAAACCCTAGGCCTAATGGGGAAAAAATGTCATTTAGCCTAATGTGGAAAAATATACCATTTGGCCTAACGATATTTCGCCTAATAATAATAACCATTTAGCCTAATAGTGAAAAAAAAAGTTATTTGACCTAATTGATCTATTCTTAGTAAATTGTGTGCCAATTTCATCTATTCAGGGGTTTTCGACCATCCCAGATCCGATTCTGGTGTCAGATTTTAGAAATTCTGTAATCTATTGCCGGATTTAGTTGGATTAAGCCCTGAAATTGATGGGAAATGGTTCGGAGGGCCAATGGGAGGTCGGGGATATGGGCCTATGGCCCTGATAGTGCGCGGGATATATCCGGATATAGGTGGATCAAAGTGGATATAGTGGGATTAAGCTCCGAATTAGTTGGGCGCGAGTCCTGATTTAGGCTGTTTTGCTTCCGGCTTCCCGAGAATCCTATTATCCGAAACCCTTAGCTTAATCCCTAGCAACTAACTAGGCATAATCCGGCTTAATCTCCCTATATCCACCTTAGTCCCCCTTTATCTGGCTTAATCCTGCGCACTCTCAGGGCCTTTGGCCTGGCCTACTTCCCCGATCTTCCTATGGCATTCTGGGTCATTCCCATTTCATTTCGAGGCTTAATCCCTTTATATCCACCTTAATCTCCCTATATCCGGATATATTCCGCGCACTCTCAGGGTCATCGGCCCATATCCCCAACTTCCACTGGGCCTTCTGGCCATTTTCCATCAATTTCGGGGCTTATCCCCCTTAATCCTATTCAAGAATAGATCAATTAGGCCAAATGACTTTCTATCCACATTAGGCCAAATGACATTTTTTCCCCATTTGGCCTAATGGTCATTAGGCTAAATATCGTTAGGCCAAATAATCATTAGGCCAAATTTCTGTAAGCCAAATTAATTCAATCCAATCCGAATGACTTCTTCAACTTCGCCAAATTGCTCAAAATATTCGCGCAATTTTTCATCCGTTGTATCTAGGCCGCCAACGAATATTCTTCTTAAATCTCTGTCACTATTTTCTGTAATAAAAAATAAATTTTAAATTAGTTTTATTTTCAAATTTTTTTATTTGGTACATTTAAAAAAGAATTCATTGGACTTGTTACTAAATTTTATTGGTTTACCTTGTTCTATTTTCTCAACATCTTTAGCTTTATTTGCATTATTTTTCTTTTTAATGGCAACTTCTCTTCCTACTTTTGATGTCGATGCTGGTGACGAATGTGTCAAGTCTTCCTTTTTAGATAATATTTGTGATGATGTTTGCGTTACATTGAGATATGAATTTTTGGGAGGTGCAGCTGAGATTTCACCACTTTTGATAGGGTTATTAACATTGTCTTTGCTAAGCTTATCGTCTTGGTCTGCTAATGAATGCTCGCCAAAAGGCTTTTCTTCCATTTCAATAGAAGCCAAATTCATCTTTGTAATTGGGCCATCAGTATTCGGATTTGCTTTTTTCTTCCGTTCCTCCTAAAAGTACCAAATGATTTTTATATGTTTTAAAATTTTTTAAAAGTATTAAAATTTTTATTTACCTGCAATTGATTCGATGAATTGGTGGGAGTCATAAAATGCTTATTTTTACGTTTTGAATCTTCATAGGCCCTCAAATACACTTTTCGACCATCAATAATCGGATGTCTTTTTCTGTAAATTTTGTTTAAAATTTTATTTGCAAAAATATAGCAAAAAAAATTACCGCAAAGCCCGTTCTGCTCCAATTACCTCTTTCATCTTTACAAATCCATATTTACTTGTTTGATTGGGCTTGTCACTGATTACCTTGGCCTAAAATTATTATATTTTATTAATGAAAATTGAATTCATATTGTATGACATTTTCAACGACGCCAAATTGTTGAAAATATTCCAGCAATGTTTCATCCGTTGCCCTGTCTGGTAGTTGACCAACGAATATTTGTCTTTTTTCATCATTCTCTGCGATAAAGAATACATTTTTTAAATCAATTTATTTTTTTTTTGTTAATTTTATTTTTTAGACTAATAAATTTTTTATCTCTTAATTTTTATTTTAATAAGAAATTTGATTAATTTTACAAGAAAGCTAAAGGATATGGTGATAATGAATTTTAAAAAATAATATTAATTAATTTAAAATTTAGATATTTTAATTAATAATGTAAAAAATTAACGAGAGGATATGTTTGAAAATTAAATTAAAATTAAAGAGCAAATTATTAGTTATCTAATAAATGAAAATGTAAAAATGTCTGATTTTACTATATGTAATAAAGGAACTTTTACATTGAAAATAATCATAAAAAATTTAAAGAAATAAGATAAAAATCTATGTATAAAATAAATTCTATCTGTTTGATTTACAAATGTGAATGCTAAATTTTTTGTTTACCTTGTTTTTTTCCTTCAATTTTATTCGTCAAATTATTTTTTTCAATTGCTGCTTCACCTCCTACTTTGGAAGTATTTGCTGGTACAGAATGTGCCACCTTTTTAGATACAACTTTGGATGATTTTTTAATAGCATCCAGATAAGTTTTTCTAGATGCTTCCGAAGGGACTTCTTTGTGTTTGATGGGGTTATTAACATTGTCTTTTATAAGATTATCATCTTTGTCTGCTTCTGAATGCCCACCAACATGCATTTCTTCCTTTTCATTGGGTTTAGCCGTTAAATGCTTATTATTTTCTGTATTCACATTCAGTATTCGGTCTTCAATGTTCGGATTCGGAACCAGTTTTTTCTTCTGTCCCTCCTTTAAGGAGCAATTGGTTTTTTAATATATTAAAGTTTTTTTTTAAAATCGAAATCTTTTTTTTTACCTCCAATTGATTTGTTGAATTGGAGACAGTCGCAAATGGCTTATTTTTCCGGGCCTCCAAATTCACTTTTTGGTCATTAATGATCGGATGTGGATTTCTAAATTTTGTGTAAATTTGCAAAATATATTTTAAAAAATTACTGCAAAGCCTTTCCCGCGTCCTCTGCTTTCTTCATTGTCACAAATCCATAGCCTTTACTTTCTTGAGTCCGCCGATTTATGATTACCACAGCCTGAAATAATTATAGCCTATTAATCAAAATGCAATTCATTGTGAGTGACTTCATCAATTTCACCAAATTTTCCAAAATAATTGCGCAATGTTTCATCTGTTGCACTTTTTGGCAGTTTCCTGACGAATATTTTTCTTTTGTCTGTTTCTGTGATAAAATTATGTCATTCACATTCTTTTTTTAAATTTTTTACTTTTTACCTTTCATTTTTTCATCTTCTTCCTCTACCATATCTGCCCAACTCATTTTTCCAGTCTCCATTTTTGATGACGATTCCGACTCCAAAGTTGCCCCGCCATACTTTTCAGAAGGCATTAATTCCGTTTTTAAAGCTTTGTGACAAAACAATATTTAAGAATATTATTTTGAAATAAAAATTCAACTTACCAAAATTTGGTTCATCATGCAAAGTATGTTTTGAATCATCTCTTTCCTCATCTTTCTTTTCAATTCCTGCAGATTCTTCTTCTATGGATTTTTTGCCTTCCATTTTTGAATCTTTTTTCTCTTCATCATTATCAATGGCTATATTTTGCAAATTTTCTCGCTCATTGTTATTATTGTTGGCAAAATGATGCTCTGAAAATTTTACATTATTATACAAATCAAAAATATTTTGACTCGCGTTGAGCCTAAAAATTAGATTAATTTTTTCATATTTTATATATTTTTATGCTTAAGAATTGCCCAAACTTGCCGTTTGCTCGAAGTATAGCAGGCGCCGATCTTGGTCGTTGCAGCCGTTTTCTAATATTTATATTCGATTCTGATTGAAAAGGATGATTTTGGCTGGTTGAACCTATAAATTAGATGAATATAGATAATAGTTAGACATCAAATTTGCCTGTTGCATGACCAGAAGGAAGCCTCATTGATCCGATTTGAGATGGTTGCATATTCATTCCGAACATTTGTTCTCTACTCGGAAACGCTGTGTATATCGTTGACGGATCCACCTCCACAGGCATAAAGCTACAAGATTCCACAGACAGTTAAGATAAAGTATTACTATTTATATTGACTCTTGGCATCAATATAATAAAGAACTTACAAATTAGATTATTTAATTATTCAAAACTGAAGAAAATCTCTATCTTTAATTAGGGTGCCTTCGTTAAATACTTTCATCCCACGAAAAAATTATGAAACTCAATCTCTAGAGATAATTTTGAGTGCTTATCAAGAATATGATATCTTTTCTTCAAATTAAGTTAATTGCTAATGTGCTAATAGAGTGCCGAATTTTATGAAGAAAAATGCTAGATGTAACGAAATAGACAATTTAATAAGTGGGCCCATAAAAGAAAATTACTCAAAAAAGATCTGGGTAGAAATTAATTTATTTCTAATTTGGAATGTTCTTCAAAAATCCCATTATATATGTGGCAGAACGGGTAGGGTAGTCGGGTAGGGTACCCGTAAGGATTTTGGGCAAATTACCCTACCCGTTACCCGGACCCCAATTACCCGCATTACCCATTACCCGCACCTTGACTACCCGACTACCCGCCTACCCGTAACCTTTTTAAAGCCACCATTTAGGGAACAAAAATTGTATTTTTTTATGCAGGGCTCTCAGAATGCCTGATTTATCAGGTTTTCCCTGATTTTTCGGATTTTGCCTGACAAAAACCTGATTTCGGAAAAAGCCTGATAAAGCCTGATTTTGACCAATTTTCTGAAATTATAAAAATTTTTCGCTGCGTGGCTAATTTTATCTCTAATTTTTCGCTGCGCGGCTAATTTTATCTCTAATTTTTCGCTGCATGGCTAATTTTGGCTCTAATTTTTCGCTGCATGGCTAATTTTGGCTCTGATTTTTCGCTGCGCGCCTAATTTTGGCTTAAATTTTCCTCTATCGGGGCCATTTTTATACCTAATTTTTCGCTGCGCGGCCATTACAAAAATCAAATTTTTCGCTGCCGCGGGCAATTTTAGGGAGGCACAAAATTGGTGGTTGTCCTGCCCTCCTTGCCAACGTATGTTTGGACGGATGAAAGAAACAGTTTTAAAGTTGATACAGTGAATGCCCTTGTTTCGATTAAAGAAAATTCTGAATTTGATTGTTCACAAGCATTTAATATGTTTATTTCAAAGCCTGAATTGTTGCAAAAGGCAAAGATTTGAGTGAAGAAGAATTTGAAGATGAAGAAGAGTTTTTATTATTTTTTATTATGATATTTATTTTGGCCAATTTTAAAAATTTTATTAAACGAATTTCAAAAAATGTCTTAACAAGGAACGGGTAGGGTAGTACCCGCGGGTATTTTTCGAGTTTGGCCTACCCTACCCATTACCCGGACCCCAATTACCCGTATTACCCGTTACCCGCTTTTTCATTACCCGCCCCCGGGTAATTAACCCTAAATTCGTAATTGAAAAATTTCGAAATTTACTAAATGCCATTTTAGAAAATTTTGGAACTGTATATTTGAGAATAGGCTCTTTCAATTGACATGATCAATTTGGTCTATGAAATTTTAATAATTTCAGACTAATTTGAGCAAAAAAAAATTGAACCATTCTTTAAACGAAAACTTGTTTGCTTTAAAAATTTGTCTACTTAAGATAATGTCGGTATGAAATTGAGATTCAATTACTAAATCAAAATTCCGAAGAATAAATATATTCTCGTTCTCGTTCTCTATTTTGTATAAAAGAAAAATTTCAAAAAAAAATTATTTTGTTAGCATCTGTAAATTCCGATAATTTTTAATCGTATTACGACATTTGTTGACCCGACTCGTGGATGAAACTGTCTGATTTTGATGGGTGATAAAGCTGCTCTGGCATTGTTTAGAGTATTTTATTAGACATAAAATTAGTTACAAAATGATATTAAAAGCATTGACAAATGTTGAAAATTTGTCGAAATATGGACAAACCAGTTTATTTAATTAAAAATGAGTTTCAAACTGTTTTATGGCCATACTCTTTGAATATTAAACATTGGCCAATGCTTTTGATGTTATTTGCAGCTAATTTTATGCCTAATAAAATGCTAAAAACCATACTACGGCACCTTTACCACAATCGGCACCAGCAGATAGTTTTGTCCGCAGGCGTCGCGTTCGTAAATGTCTGCCAACCATTTTTAATATTTACTAAAACATTTATGCAACAAAAACATTGGTAATTTTCTCTTATTAGTGATTTTGTAATTTCACCATATCCACATTCACACACTCACCTTCCTGTTCTTTGTTCTGCTTGATGAATTTGGGCAGCTGCCGATTTCGGAAGAAAAATGCCTGGCTGAATAAATGTTCCCCCCGGGGTTTGAAATATTCTATAGGCCGAACTTTGTGGAGCATAATTCTGGTGCTAGGATGAAAGAATAAATTTTATATTATATTTTATATTAAATAGTTTTAAATTCGTAAATTTTTTACCTTTGGATTGGAATATTAAATAGGCAATTTTCCAGAATTTTTTCTTTAAAAATTTCCTATATCGATTCTGTATATCAGTATAATTTGTTTTATTTTCAAAACAAACTTTAAGCACCAGGATTAAAAAATAGCGATTTTTCATTTTGGATTGGAAAAATATTTTCCTTAAGTTTTTTTAAAATTTGTCCCATTAGAGTGGGCACTCCGTAAAAAATGTGGAATTACCAAAAATTTATTATCTGTTGAATCAATTTTTGCAAAATTCTTATCTCAGAAGAGAAATGAATGGTTTAGGAATTTAAACCGAAAGTGGAATTTTTTTATAGCCTTAAAAGGAAAATTCTAAAGGGCGATAAAGCATTCTTCCATTATTATTTTAATATACCCATATATATCTTCCTTCCTTTCTAAAAAACAAGTGGTATGGTATTTGAATATATTAAAAAATTTTAATATATCGAAATCAAAATTCTTATTTACCTGAAATTGAGGCCAATGAATGGGAAAATTGGAGGAGTGTGATGCCAAAAATCTATTGTTCCACATTTCTGCTGCCAAATTCACATGCGTTTCTCGGCCATCAATAATCGGATTTTTATTTCTGTAAATTTTGTAAATTTAATTTTAAAAAATATATTAAAAAAAATTACCGGCAAGCCTTTTCCGCGTCCTCTGCTTTCTTCATCGTCACAAATCCATTACTTTCTTGAGTTAGCCGATTTTTGATTACCACAGCCTGAATTTATTACAATTTATTAATGAAAATTCAATTTATATGAATGACTTTTTCAACTTCGCCAAATTGTCCAAAATAATTTTGCAATGTTTCATCCGTTGTGTTCTCAATAGAAAGACCTCCGACGAATATTTTTCTTAATGCAATATCATCGCTATCTGTTTCTAAAAATTAATTTTTTTTACATTATTTTAAATTTGTTGCTTATGTACTTTAGAAGATCCGCTTTTATGAAGAATACTTGGTCCCTGTTTGGGTGTTAGGGTTAGGTTTAGGATAAATTAAGATGATTTACCCTAACCCTATCCCTAACCATGGCTGACCCTAACCCTAAATATAAATATGACACTCAAAAAAAAGGGGGGACACGCCCTTTCAAAAAAGCAGATCTAAAGTACATATAAATTTAAATTTATTTAAAATTCTTTTGCATTTTTAGACCCTACATTTTTTTTCCTTTTATAAATTTAATGAAGAAATTTGATTAATTTTAAAAGAAATCAGCAAAAAAAATAATATTTTAGCAAACCAGTTGATGCTTTTTTCGTCCACGATTCGGCCATTTTCACCTCCGTTCGTTTACCATCAATAATTGGATTTGAATCACTAAATTTTATATTGTAATTATTATTTGAAATATAAATTTAAAAATTACTCCAAAGCCTTTTTCACGTCTTCTTCCTCTTTCATTGTTACAAATCCAAAGCGTCGACTTTGATGATTTCGAAATCTTTTTACCTCAGCCTGAAATTACTAAATTTTATTTGAAAATTTGATTCATTATGAATGACTTTTTCAACGATGCCAAATTGTTGAAAATAGTCTCGCAATGTTTCATCCGTTGTGTCAGATGATAGCCCGCCGACGAATATTCTTTTCGAATCTATGTCGCCAGTCTCTGTGATAAATAAACAAATTTAATTTTGTTTAAGTTTTTTGTAAATATTTTTGACAATAAATTTTTTCCTATATTTAAATTTTAATAAAAAAATTTAATTAATAATTAAAAGGGAAATTAGTCCAATGATAGTACGAATTTTAAAAATAAAACTATTACTTAATTAAAAATTTAATAAATATTTTAACAAACCAGGCAACTGATTCGGTGAGTTTGATTGAGCCTCCGAATAATTATTTTTTCCCTTTTCACTGGCCTTGGCCTCCTCCACATTCACCAATGCGCCATTAATTATATGAATATGATCACTATGAATTTTTTATAGTAAAAATATTATTTGATATGTGTATATGTAATATGTATATGTTTTATCCGAAAATGAAAATTGTCAGTTTCTGAAACAGAAATCCGAAAATGTAAATGGCATTTAAAATCAGAGCACTGAAAAATCAAATCAGAACAGTGGGAAATCAAATTAGAAGAATCTAAATTATTAACAGAATATTCAGAATTTATCAGAATTGTCCGAAGTAATATCATAATTACTCAGAACTATAAGAAATAAAGTTTAATCAGAATTAAATTAAATTTCCTGACACGAATTCTGATAATTCTGATATTAATTCTGACTTTTCTGATACGATTTCCATCCGTTCTGATTTTATTTTGGCCTGTTCTGATTTGATTTTTCAGTGTTCTGATTTGATTTCTCATTGTTCTCTATTTAATTTCCATTTTCATTTTCAGATATCCGAAATTGAAACATTTCATTTTCGGATATCCGATTTGTTTATTTCAATTTCGTATATCCGTTTCAGAAACGGATAATTTTCATTTTCGGATACAACAAATATTTAAAATTACTCGAAAGCCTTTTTCACATCTTCTTCATTTTTCATTGTCACAAATCCAAAGCCTTTACTTCTTTGATGCCCATCTTTGATTACCACAGCCTGAAATTACGGTCGGTAATGTTTGAGCGCCGCAAGTTTGAGCGCCAGCGACTTTGACGGGCGATAACTCAGCAAATAAGAAACCGTTTGATGCAATCTTGGTATCATTGGATAGATCTATTCGAGCTCTATTAAATAGTGAATAAAGCTTTTTTAATTAATCAAAATTTTAGTGACTTGAAGTCAAAAAAGTGAATAAAAGTCAGTTTTTCTTATTTAGAAGCTTGTAATTATGAGGATATCCAACTTTTCAAAAATTAATATAGCCTATTCAATAGAGCTCGAATAGCTCTATCCAATGATACCAAGATTGCATCAAACGGTTTCTTATTTGCTGAGTTATCGCCCGTCAAAGTCGCTGGCGCTCAAACGTGTGGCGCTCAAACGTTCTGGCCCATGAAATTACGAGTTATTTATGTAAAATTGTATTTATTTTTAATTACTTCTTCAACTTCGCCATAATGTTGAAAATGATGAAGCAATGTTTCATCCGTTGTCCTATCTGGTAGGTGGCCGACGAATATTTTCCTTTTGCCAACACTCTCTATTATAAAAATTTTAATTTAGTAGTGAATTATTTTAAATTTTTTTTGTAAAATTTTTTATACCAAAAATTTTATTGTCTTTTAATTTTTACTTATAAATAAATTCAATTAATTTTAAAAGGAAATCAGTCTAAAAATGAATATTAATTTATTAATATTTTTGCAAACCAGCTGCTGGTGTATTTTTCGTTCCACTTAGGTTGCTATCATTCAATATTTCTGTTGTCATTTTTGGTGAGTTTGATTGAGCCGCCGAATTATTTTTCCGATTTTCATAGGGAGCGACTTTCACCAATTCGCCATTAATTGTATGAATATGACCACTATAAATTTTATGTGTAAAATATTATTTTAAATTTATTTTAAAAATTACTGCTGCAAAGCTCTTTCTGCTCCTGTTTGCTCTTTCATTTTAACAAATCCAAAGCCCTGACTTTTTCCGGTCTTTTGATCTTTTTTTATTGCGGCCCGAAATTATAATTTATTAATTATAAAATTGAATTCATTGTTAGGTAATTACTTTTTCAACGTCGCCAAATTGCTTAAAATGTTGACGCAATGTTTCGCCCGTTATGCTATCTGGTAGCTGGCCTACATATAATATTCTTCTTAATGTGTCTTCAGTTTCTGAGATAAAAAAAATAAATTTTTTACTATTTTAAATTTTAATGGAGAAATTTGATTTATTTTAAAAGGAAATCATTCCAAAAAAATTTGAAAATTAATCTTAATTAATAATTATAATTTTTAAATAATTTAACAAACCAGCTTGTGCTTTAGTTCCACTTGTGTTCGTGTCATTCATTATTTCTGTTGTTGTTTTAATAAAATTAAAACTGATAAAAGAGTATGCCTCCCCATTATTAAAAAATAATTCAACAAGGTGAATTCGATTTGAAATATTAAATTAAAGAACAACCTCTTTGTTAACTAAAAAATGATTTAAATTTTATTAATTTGTTTAGAATTGTTGGATTTTAATGTTTAAAAAATTTAAAATAATTTTAAATTTTAAGGTTTTTTGAATATAATTATAAAATTTTGGAGCATTAATATAAAATCAATAAAAGTTTATTTTAAAGATCTAAATATTAACATTTTTAAAGAGACATGGCCGTCACCCGCCAATTTGCAGCCAAAAATATGATATGGTTGCGAGATAATTTAAAACTCTTAAAATCACCTTTTCCAGTGCAATCCGCTGCAGGCAAATTGGCCATCAAAAGGATAAAACCGAGGAATGCCATTACCATCGAAATTGGCTGTCGACACATTGTTCTCTCAATTTTCATTAAATTCAAATAAAATAAAGATGGATTTTAATTTTATTTTTGATGAAGATTTTTTTGCTGCGCAGTTGGGAGAATTAAAATGGGAAGGATTTATTAAATTTATGGAATTTCAGCCATCATTAACTACCATTTTAAGCAAGGCGTATTTTTTTTTTTTGAAGGATGAAATAAAAAGCAAGGCTCTGGCAAACAAATTTGATGGAGAATTGCAGGTTGGATTTTTCATTGATTATCAGGAAACTGGTTGGCTTCAGCTACAGAATTCCCACAGGTTGGCGTGATTGCGATGCCAACCGCTTGCTTGACGGCAAAATTGACATCGTTTGCTTCCTCAACTCCAATTTTCCATCCCTCACTCATATCGATTTTCATCTCTTTTACTCCTTTCCACTCCAAAATTTTATTGGAATGCCGAAAAAGAAATCAGAAGGTTGCTGAATGGGATATTGCTCTCCAATATGGCCAGTCTTTCACTTTTTGGGGTAAATTTGGCCATATCAATCCTTCATCAATCCCATTTTTCGCGTGCGCGCATCCATTTCATTGCTTTTCATTTTAGCGTAATGTCATTTCACTAGCTTTTGCCGATCTGTGTTGGCCATACGTTGCTCGCCTATCTCTTCATTTGAGCCAGGTTGGCTCTTGGCAGCGCAGATGGGCCAGAGGTGACATAATACCAGGATAACCTGGAATTTTCCAAGGTTTGGGGGTCTTGGTTAGGTTTTTGCAAGGTTTTTGTTTTTAGCAGATTTTTATCAGGTTATTCATAAATTCCCAGGATTAATTAGTCCGATATTTATATTTTACTAAAAATGGTCTAAATTTTTGGCTTCACTGCCATTTTTGGCTTGAAATTTTTCCCTATTAGGGAAATTTTAATTTATTTTAGATTTATTTCTCAAACAAGAATTGCTCAAATAAGTCAAATAAAAATTAGAAGTTAAATATGAAAAATAAAAATTTTATAACCATTTATTTTGTTTTTTTTTGTATGTTTCTAAGCATGGCAGATTTTTTGCCTGTTTTTTGAAAAATTTTGTATGGTTTTGGTCAGTTTACTTTTTTTTTAGTTTTTTGAGATGGCATCCCTTAGATCGGCACAACTAAAGGAAACATTTACAAATATTATAGTCCATAAAATCCTCTACAAATGACATATTGATCTTATTTTTAGGCCAATTCTAGTGGCTGAAAAAATAGGTTTTATGGCCATAAAATCCGAAGTGGGTCCATTTAGCACAGTTAAGTATTGAAGTTTAGTTGTAGACATCATATTATGTGCTAAATGTATGCTATGCCGCATCAAAAATGGTCACGGATTTAAAAAAAGCATTACCTATCCAGTTTAGAGTAAAAATGAGTAAAAATTTTAATATTAAATATTTTTTAAAAATTATTCCAAATTAGTATGTTTAATTATCATTTTTTTAAAATTTGTTACCATTTTTTATAATAAAATAGTATAAAATCCAATTTTTTTAAATCAAATTTAACGAAAATTTATGCTCCAAATTAAAATAAAATATAAATGCATAAAAATCAGAATAAAATTTCTTAATTGTCCCATATATAATAATAGTTCAAAAAAGCTCGAAAATATCTTCAAAGTTAAAAATTTTAAAATCCCATAAAAAATTAGCCATAAATTTTCTCGTTAAAAATGTTTTCCACAAAATTTTTCCATATTCTTTCATCCAATAGAATTAATTCTTCTTCAGACCCAAGTCGGCATAACAAATTTGTACATCGTCTACATAGTTTTGTTCGAATACATCCTTAACAAATTTCGTAGGCAATGGTTTCCTTTCTGGAAATTTTTCTTGGAAATTTTTTCTATCCGTAGTATGTTTTTTATCATATAAATCGCTCATGCTACTTTCCATTAAAATCAATTGTTTCCAATGCTCTCCATATGATTCAATTAAATCCATTGTCATTTTCGTGGAGCCTGGAAATTTATTTGTTGAAAATATTTCGATTTTTTTATTGAATATGGTTAAATATTGTCTTTTATAAATTGGTATAATGCATACAATTGAGCATAATAATCAGAGTTACTTCATCAGGTCCAAATTTTTCAACTTGACTAGGAATTTTGACTAAATTTTCTTGTTTCTCCTTGTCGCTTAAAATTGTTATAAATTTGTACTCTTCTTCCAAGAATTTCTTCTGTGACTCTGACTCATCGTCATTGAAATGCATATCTTCCACAGTGACTGTGACATGTTCCGCCGGACCTATTCGGAAAATCTCAGCGATCTGTTTTTAAAATCGAAACGATAATAATTTTTTTAATTTTTACATTAAAACCTTTCGCTATTTAAAATTCATTTAAGTTTTTTGAAATTAATTATATACAAATTTTTGTTGAAAATTTCAATAAATAAAATGGAAATAAATAAAAAAAAGTTGCCTATTTTTTCAATAATTTCTAGATAATTAATGCTTATTATTTTGCAGAATATTTTAAAACAATATTTTTTGATAGTATAATTTATTTATTGTAAATAACCAATTAAAAAACAAATTCTACAGCAAAACATTCTGTAATCCGAAAATATTTTCTGAATTGAAAAATAAAATTTACAATTTAACCGGAAAACACATTTTCGGAATTGTAAAAAAAAACAATTCCGGAATTGATAACAATAAACTCACTCGTTTGACCAATGCCAATTGATAGATGGCAAATATTTGGCGCCGTTGAATATACAATTCGATCAAATCATATCCACTAATCAAATATGGTCCCTTAAACACCCTTTTTTCAAGCAATTTCAATGTAGCCACATCTACATCGCGCATCTCTTTATCATATACGTATCGTGCACTTATTTGTTGACGCAAACTGCCTGCTCCAATTAGCCGAATGTATTTTAAACGTCTTCCTTGAAGTCCTTGATTAATTAATTTGGTCATTTCAATCCTAAAATTTTAACCGATAATATTAATATTATCAGATTAAACTATAACAAAATTTAATAGATAAAATTTATGAAAAATTAACCAATAAATTGATTGAATTTACTCCCATAAAATTATTGAATTTATTCTCATAAAATTTTTTAATTTATTCCCATAAAATTATAATACTCCATTAAAATTATAGCATTTATTCTCATAAAATTATTGAATTTATTCCCATAAAATTATTTAATTTACTCCCATAAAATTCGATTTATGCACAAATCTAGCTTTTAAAATTTGATATTTTAAAAAATTGCTCTCATAATACTCACGTTGTTTTTCCGTTCAGATGCTGTAATGCATCATTTAAAAGAATTTCATATTGTTCATTGTTTTTGGGCCACTTAAAAATTAAATATAAATATGAAATTTTTAAAATTTACCTCAATTTTATGAGTCAAAAAGTATCCGGCTAAATATTAAAAATTAATTGCTTTAAAAATGAATTATTTACATTCGAATTGACTAAAGTGTCCATAGCTTTGATACAGATATTTCATTTGTTTCTCCGCTCGGTTCTCTATTTGTTGGTCAGCGGCTTTGGCCATAATATGCGTAGAAGGTCCAGTATCAGCGGATTTGTTTTTTGATGATTTCTTTTGATACTCTCTTTCAAGAATTTCTGTTTCGGCCAATTTCGATGATTCTACCTCATTTCTTCTGGCAGCACCTTTTTTTGCAACTACTTTCTTCTTTTTTCCCTTTTTAGTCCCTCCTCCGTGATGACCTAATTGGTATAAAATGAAATAAATTAATTTTTCCATTTCTTAATAATTTTGAAATAATTTATAAAAAATCAGTTTTTGAAATCCATCATTGTATTATATAATTGGTTTCTAAAATTTAAAAAAAAAATTTAATGAAATGAATCCGGATTTTCAAAAATTTAATATATTTTACAAAATTTAGCTAAGAAAATTCAGAATTTTTTTGAAGGAGAAGAGATGGATTTGAGGGATGGAATTTGAATATGCCCGAACATTTTTTATTGTAATATTTTTTAAAATCAAGCCTTTTCCCTTTGAGGATGTGTGAATTGGATCATGAAGAAAGGAATTCTCTTCATTTTCATTTCCTTCGTCAAGATCATCGTCTTGATCTGCTTCTGTTTGCTCATAAACAGGCATATCTTTCAGGTCAAAATTTTGTGTATGTTGTGGCATTTCTACAATTTTATTGTGTTCTTCAGTAACAGAAGCATTAGATTTTTCAACTAAACAGATAAAATGGCATTTCATGCAAAATAATTCTATCTTTTTTTACCTTCTCCTTCGGTTATTACTATTCCTCCTTCCAATGACCCATGTGCTTGTGCTTCCATCGTTGGATGATCTATGTTTTTCTCTTTGAGGAGGGCGGAAGCATAAGATTGACGTCCTATAGATATATGACAAATATGACAATTTTTAATAAATTTTATATGCGAAATTTAACTCTTCTTTTAAAATTAAATTGACATTATCTTTTTCCTTTTTAATTAAATTTTAAATCACCCTAGAGATAACAAGATTTTTTAGAATTCTAATAAGAAAAAAAATAATTTTTATAGTAAAATTCGACTCTAAATACATGTCAAAATTTGTCTTATTTATTCGCGTAATTTTTACAATAAAAACAAATTTCTTCATTACCAGAATTCACGGCAGTCGGCGATGATGTGCCCTCTTCCTCCTTCTCTGGCATTTTAGTATCTTCATTTTTCATTTCCATTTCCTTCTTTGATCCGTCATTTTCATTTATTTCTAATGTCGAAAATTTATTCTTATTTGGAATTCTGCCGTCTTCTAGAAATGAATTTTTTATTTATTTTGTTTTAAAATTCAGAATAATGGCCGATAATTATCTGTGTACACTTTTTTGGGGTCAAATGGGGAAAGTGAAGCTGACACATATAAACAATGCAGTATAGGGTTACGGTTTTAGGGGATAGGTTATCATCACACATATGCCTATAAGGGATACCATAAATTCAAAAAAAATGTGAACACAGATAATTAAGAAGTACCCAATGGCCATCTTAATAATGGCCATAAAATATATTCATAAATATATTATGCCGTATGTCTCAAATATTAGAACCCGTAATCCCACTTTCTTTGCTTTTGCTCTCTTTACATTCCTTGTTTTTTATTCCTGCTCTTTCACCTTTTGTATGGTCTCCTTTCCGACGGATCAAATTGCTCCCCTCGGAAAATGCAACATTTTCCGCTTCAACATGAGTCGATTTTTCTGTGTTTCCTAAATTAATGAAATATTTTATGGATTTCAAATTTAGGAAAAATTGATTCTTATGGTCCAGATGCGAAATCAAGATAATAATTTAACATTTGTGGTTGGTATGATACCCTACTTTTTTGAAAAAAAAAATATAAAGTAATTTTTTTTTGCCATATTAAAGAATTTTCGAGGTCGATGATTTCGAATATCAAATCATTTTTGTCCTATTTTTTAATCTTGTAAAATGTGCCAACTTTTTCCAACCGAATCATTCGAACTCTAAGAAATGTGATATTTAAATTATTTTTGGGTCTAGGACCATGGACCAATGGACAATTTTATTTCATATTTTAACAAACCAGTTGGTGCATTTTCCTTCCGCGGCAAGGCCAATTCCACCTTCGCTACCCAGTTGTCAATGATTATCGGATATGGATAACTAATTTTTGTGTAATTATTAATTGAAATATATTTAAAAATTACTTCAAAACACTGTCCGCGTCCTTTTTATATCTCATTATTACAAATCCAAAGCCCCTACTTTTTCCAGTCTGCTCATTTGTTTTTACCCTAACCTTAAAATATTAAATTTTATTAATGAAAATTGAATTCATTATGAATGACTTCTTCAACTGGGCCAAATTGCTTCTCAAAATAACGGCGCAATGTTGCATCCGTTGTCTCATATGATAATCCGCCGACATATAATCTTCTTGAATCTTTGTCACCATTCACACTCACTGTGATAAAAAAAAAAATAATTTTTTTTACATTAAACATTATTTTAAATTGATTCAATTTTTTTTGTAAATTATGATATAAAATTGAATTAATTGATTGTTTATATAATTTATTATAATCTTCCCCACCCTTTTTTGTCAAATAAGAAATTGAATTTATTTCATGTCAATTTTTTGCTACTAACTAACTCCCATGATTCTTTAAATTTTTGGTTTACCTGACTTTTCTTCAATTTTATTTGCCAAATTCTTATTTTTAATGGCCTGATCAGCTTTTTCTATTTTTGTCGATAATTGATGTTCCACATTGTCATTTTTTGATGACGGTGAGGATGTTTTCGCAACATTGAGAAATGATACTTTGGGTAGTAAATCGGGGACTTGATCGTTTTTGGTGGGTATATTAGCATCGTCCTTGGTAAGTTTATCGTTATGGGGTGCTGGCAAATGCCTGTCAAAATGTTTTTCTTCCTTTACATTGGAGAGAGCCGGAAACTGCTTATTATCGGCCATATTCAAATTTGCCATCTGGTCTTCAATAATTTGATCTTGATTTTCCTTCTTTCCCCTCTAAAATGACCAGCAACCGGGTTTTTAATATATTAAAAAAATTTTTTTACCTGCAATTTGGGCAATTGATTTGGTGAATTGGGGGTAGTGGCCAAATGCTTGTTTTTTCGCTTTGACGCATCATAGGCCTCCACATTCAGTATTCTGCCATAAATTTTCGGCGGATTACTAAATTTTGGGTAAATTTTATGTGAAAAATATATAATTTAAAAATTACTGCAAAGCTTTGTGTGCGTCCTCTGCTTTATTCATCGTAACAATACCAAAGCCTAGACTTTCTTGTGTATTTGGATCTCTGATTACTATGGCCTGAAATTATTATATTTTATTAATGAAAATTGAATTCATTGTGAATGACTTCTTTAACGCCGCCAAATTGCTCAAAATAGCTGTGCAATATTTCATCCGTTGCACTTTTTGGTAGATTTCCAACGAATAGTTTTCTTTTGTCATCACTTTCTGTGATAAAAAATTGTTTTTTACATATTTTAAATTTTTTGTAAATTTTTTATCCATTTTTTTACGAAAAGAAATTTGTTTGATTATAAAAGAAAATGAACTCAATTAAATTGAATTAAAAATTTAATAATTAATAAAAAAAATATAAATTATTTTAAAAATCTTGTGAATTTTATATTTTTGGTGCCATTTATTGTCATTGTTTTTAAATAAAAATCATAAAATATATTTACAACTATTCCCCAAATTGTCGTTAAGAACTTAAGAAGATGGATGTAATTAAAATATCAATTTAGAGAGCAAATTATTAGATATCTAATAATAAATTATTTAAATTTATTAATTTGATTCAAAATTGTTTGATTTTACTATTAAAAAATTATTTTAAATAATTTAATGCAATTTTAGAATTGGAACATAATTATAAAAATTTAAGATAATTAGATAGAAATAATGTATAATAAGCTCTATCTGTTTGGTTTACAAAATTGAATGCTAAAACTTTTGTTTACCTTGTTTTTTCCCTTCTACTTTAACTTTATATGTCAAATTCTTCTTTTTGTTGGCATTTTCAGCTCCTCCTTTTGATGTTGATGCTGGTAATGGTAACGAATGTACCATTTTGACCTTTTCAGCAGCCGAAGGGGATGTTTGAAAAGCATTAAGATAAGATTTTCCTGATACTACAGGAGGGACTTCAACATTTTCGATTACATTATCAGTATTTTCATTAATAATTTTATGGTCTTTGTCTGCTGGCATATGTCGGTCAACATACATCATTTTTGTCTTTTCATGGATTTTCGGAAATTCTTTGATTGTTAGTACTTTTTCATTTTCATCCTTTTTATGATCATATTTTTCATGTTTATGGTGTTCAACAATAGCATTAACATTTGATTTCCCAGCTAAAATAGAAAAGATTGGCATTCTTGAATAATAATTTCCATCCCATATTTTACCTTCAATTTCTACTTTTTCTCCTGTTGCCTTATGTGTTTTTGCCGCCATTGTTGGATGATGTTCACTTGTCGATTTGAGGACGGAGGCTTGTGTTTGTTCTTCTAATCAAAAGTATAAGTATGATAATACATTTTAATGTGAAAAATAATTAATTATAATATTAAAAAAATGTAATTTGATAAATTAAAAAAAAATTATTTTCTATTTTTCCACTGATTTTTTCACAATTTTTAATACATTCTATACCTTGTTCTTTTATTACTTTTTCCTCCATTTGTTCTTCATCCTCGGCCATATCTGCCCAACTCTTTTTATTTTTATCCTCCACATTTGTTAAAACCAAATTATCTTTAGAAGCCATTCCCGTTTCCTTTGCTTCTTTTCTCTCCTCCTTTTTTTCACCACTATGAGAATGAGAAGTGGAAACATTTTCCGGTTCATTATCTGCCAAATTTTCCATATTTCCTAAATTTATGAAATATTTTTACAATTAAAAATTTTCAAAAATTTTATGCTTTTCTCAAAATTCTTAATTTCTGAAATTTATGAATAAATAGAATGATTGGCTCTTTCAGTGGAAAAAAAATAAAATAAATTTAAATTTGCTAAAATTGCTAAAAATTTACATCAGAAACAAGAAATTAATATTTAAAAATGTTAAGTAATAAATGTATAAAAACATTATACATTTCTCATCAAATCAGAGACATATAAAATAGAATCAAAATCTAAAAATCCTATCTCTTATTTTTAAAATATAACATTTTAAAATAAGTTCCGTATTTAATGTTTTGGAATTGGAAAAAATTAAAATTTTTACCAAATGATGCATGTTTTGGATCATCTCTTTTCGCTGCATTGTTTTCAATTATTTCCGATTCTTTTTCTATGGATTTTTTGTCTTTCACTGTTGAATCTTTTTTATTTTTATCAGTTACGAACACTATATTTTGCTGATTATTTCTTTCATTTTTATTGCGTTTAACGGAATAACGCTCAAACCATTGTTCATTGTTATAAGAAGAAAGATTGTGGCTCGTTGCGCCTTAAAATTGGATTCAATTTTTAATTGGCCGACACATGCGGAGCCGACACTTGCGGACGAAATGGTCTGATGCCGAAGGTGGTAAAACTGGAGTAGCATTTTTTACAGGATATTATTAGGCAAAAAATTAGCTACAAAATAATATCAAAAGGTTTGGCAAATTTTGAGTATTCACCGTGTTATGGCCAAAAACCGACAAAATCGCAATTTTAATTAAATCAAAGGTTTTTTTGGCCATAATTTGGCGAAAAATTTTGATGTCATTTTGTAGCTAATTTTATGCCTAATAATATGCTATAAACAATGCCATTCCAGCTTTACCACCTTCGGCTCCAGACCGTTTCGTCCGCAAGTGTCGGGTCCGCATGTCGCAGTACGAAATTTTTACCATAATTTTAAATATTTATAAGTTCATTAATTGCCAAAAACTTGCCTGTTGCTTGAAGAACAGATGGCGCTGATCTAGGTCTTTGGAGCGATTTTATAATTCTCCCATTCACTTCCGATTCAGTAGGATGTTTTTGATGGGTTGAGTCTATAAATTTTACTATCAAATTTTACCTTAATTAAAACTCTTATAGGTCTATGAAAATTAAAAGACTCTGGATCATTAATAAGAAAATACTGACCATAAGCATGCCGTCTTGATCCTGTTTGAGATGATTGTCCAATTTTTACATTCGTTGTTGGTTGTTGTCCTCCAGTGGCAGCCCTTGAGTTTAACATTGACAGATGCCTAGTCAAAGAGCTAAAAAAGATTCAATTATTTAGTTAATAAGATTATGAATATTTTGTTACAGAAGGAATTGAATATTGTTTATTTAACTTATAAATGCAAAGAATCTAGATATTCAATTATGCAAAATTGTAATACAAAATAAAATCGACAAATGATCAAAAAAAACTGGCTAAAATTTATGTAAAGTCTGAATTGGATATCGTTTTATTGTTTTATGATTAAAAAACCCATTTACCATTTTATTTGTTACAGAAAATAATAGAAATTGTCTAATTCCATAGGCTAACATCTAGTAAATTCCTTTCTTTATTAATTTCAAATCTTAACTGCAATCATTTATATCTGACAAAAATAATTTTAGTAATTCTTTAATTCTTCCCATTGCATTGCTTTTTCCATTCAACGATACACTTATAACCAGTACAGTACCCACTTTCTCTCTCGTGATTCTTGCCGTTGAAATTGTCTAGCTGTCGAATTCGGAAGGGGATGTGCTAACGTTCCGTTTGGGGTGTCAAAAATCATATAGTTCGAATTTTGTGTGGCCGGCGGATGAAGAATGCCCGGTTGGATAAATTTTCCTTTCTCGTTTACAAAAATCATATAATGTGAATTTTGAGGGGCAGAATGCTGGAACAGTGAAGAAAGGAAAATTATTTTAGTAATATTTAAAAATGTGAAAATATTATTCAAGAAATGGATTTCTTTAAAGGCCTAAAATCGAAAGTTGGATTTATTTATAATCTCATTAGGCAACTTTAAATTTGTTGATAGCATTTTCGTCTTATCGATCTTTTTTTCAACCGGCCCATATATTTTTTCCCCTACCCTACTCCCCTAAATAACCAACAGGAATTTTAATAGGCAATCGTAAAGAATCCGCATCCCAAAAAAAATTTTTTTTGTTTAATTTTTCAAAAATTGCTTTGTTTTCGGGGGCGTAGAACACGAATCTGACATTTTTATATCTTACCATCTTGGTAAGAAAATGTCAACTTTTGCCAAGGAAGTGCAAAGAGGGAACCAAGGGCATGTTTCACGAAAATTTTTTATATAGCCAAATAATAGCTCAATCAACGCAGCTCGATGAGATGAGTCCAAAGGAATCACTTTTATTTCATTGCGTTTCCTTGAAGTTAGAGGTCTAAATACCTTACCAAGATAGATATTTCTTTTGATTATAACTTGTGCTACCATTGGACTCTCCTCATCGAGCTGCGTGGATTGAGCTATTATTTGACTGTGTAAAAAATTTTCGTGAAACATGCCCTTGGTTCCCTCTTTGCACCTCCTTGGTAAAAGTTGACATTTTCTTACCAAGATGGTAAGATATAACAATGTCAGATTCGTATTCTACGCTCCCGAAAACAAACCAATTTTTGAAAAATTAAACAAAAAAATTTTTGGGATGCGGATTCTTTACGATTGCCTAAAATATATTATAATTTTGAATATTTTTTTATCTACTTGCTGGTTGCGTGAGTTGGAACTAGATGCCAAAGGTGCATTGCTATGTGGGTTTGCCACTAAATAGGCAGAAGGCACATTTGATGTCTGGCCAGCCATGTTCGTATTTGGATTTTCCTTCTTCCGCCACTAAAAGTACCAGCGGATTTTTAAATATATTAAAAAGAATTTTGATATCGAAAATACCTTTTGGTTCTTTTCCGTTTGGTGATACCCTAACCAAAATTGATTAAATGTCCTAGGGGTAGAGTGCCGATCACGAATTTGAGCTTATTTTTTGTGTTTCACCTCATTCACGTGAGTTACGTGAAATATAAAGTTGGAAAAGTAAAGGGTCCCCCCTTTGGATTTAAACAGGAAAAAAAGTGTAGAAAATTTTTTGATCAAATAATGATTTAATCGATGCCTTTGTGAGCTGTTCAAGAATCTACCATTAGTTTTGCATAAAACTCAAATTAAAAAAGTTATGATCTTAATTATTTTCACATATAATGTTAAGGTTCTACTTGAGATAAAGTTTTAGACTAGAATTAGGGTTCAGAGATCGCAGCATAGAAATCCTAAATAAGTTCAAAGTGTTGCTTGAGCTTAATTTCAAGCTCAGATTCTTGATCAGCAATCAAAATTACCCCTAGAACATAATTTTCATCAATTTTGGTTAGGGTGTCATAAACGGAAAAGAACATACTTTTTTTACCTGAAATCGAGGCGTTGGATTCATTGAGGTAGAGCGAGAAGCCAACGATTTATAGCTCCGCGCGTTTACCCTTAAAGAGGTCAAATTTGCATTTGCCTTTTGGCCATCAATATTTGGATTTGATTTCTTAAAGAAATAGCATATTTAAAAAAATCGTTTTTTTATTTACCTGTGATTGAGGCAACTGATTCATTGAGTTTAAATGAGCCGCCAAATGCATATTGTCTTCTGGTTTGGATGCCAAATTTACATCAACGAATCGTCCATCAATGAGGTGAGATTTGGATTTCTGCAAATTTTATTATAGTAAATATTATTTGAAATTATATAAATAATTACTCCTGCAAAGCCCTATTAGCGCCCTCTTTATTTTTCATTAGCACAAATCCATAGCCCAGATTTTTTCCACTATTTTCATCTATTTTTACAAATGCCTGAAATTATACATTTTTTAATGAAAATTGAATTAATTGTGAATGACTTTTTCAACTTCGCCATATTGCTGAAAATATCGGCGCAATGCCTTGTGGGTTGTCTCATGCCATAGTCCGCCAACGAATATATTTCTTGATGATATGTCATCATTCTCTGTAATAAAGGGTTAAAATTTTCATATTATTTTAAATTTGTTTAATTTTTTGTCATTTCAAAATTTTTTATTTATCAATTTGTATTTTAATGAGTTGACACAATTATATTTCAATTGTGCGGACCTTTTACTGATCTGAATATACTCGTATTTGGATGTAACAAGGAAGCCATTTGGCAATTATTTGGGATGGCTGTCATCAGGGATGCCATCTCCAAAACCCAAAAACTCGGCATTCGGGTCAAAAAACTCTGAAAAACCTCGGAAAAAATTTTCAAAAACTCGGCAAAAAACTCGGCATTTAAAAATCGTGTTTAAATGCAATATAAAAGCTTAAATATTTATACTTTATATTTCTCTCGTGATTTAACTTGTTTGAGCAATTGGGGTTGCGAATAAAGATAACAAAAGCTTAAAAAAAATTTCTGGAAGGAGGAAAATTAAATAAAAATTGCCATTTATGGAAGAATGTTGGCCAAAAATTACATTGAATTAGACTGAAAAATTGCCGCGCAGCGAAAAAATTTGGCTAAAATTGAAAAAATCGGCAAAAACTCGGCAAAATATGAAAAACATGGCAAAAACTCGGCATTGATAAAAACCCGGCAAAAACTCGGCAAGGTAATCAAAAACTCGGCACATGCCGAATTTCCACGGTATTATGGCATCCCTGGCTGTCATAGATAGGTTAGAATCGTTAGAATTACCTTTATCAGCATCAGCACATTTGACAGCGGGCAAATTGGCCAACAAAAGATTAAATTCCATGAAGGCCACTGCCATCAAAATCAGTTGCCGACGCATTATTCCCGAAATTTTAGTTCAATTAAAATGGAGAAAGGATGAATTTTTTATACAGATTTTTGGCAAAGCAATCGAAAAGATGGAAATGGGAGATATTCTTGGAATAATGAAAATTGGCCTCCGAAAACCGTTGTTTTAAATGTGAAAACAACCATAGGTCCATAAAATAGATTGCATTAGAGGAAAATTCCTGATTGCAATGATTTTTTGCTTGCGGGCGGCTAAAGAGATCATCCCATCTCTTCAATTCCTGTGGCCTATGGTTTTCCTTCTTCAGCAGCTCGTATCTAAAGGAAAAATAAGCCAAAAATAATGATTCTCTTCTTCCATTCCCAACACCCATTACAGACTGCCTGTTAGCGTAAAGAATCAAGTCATTCAATGCCATCGCCCATCGTCCAAAATTCGAGGCCATTGCAGTTCGCATCTTAAGAAAAGATGGAATTTGGGCAGAGAATTTGCTATCATTAAATCGAATGTCAACGATTTCTTTCTCTAACCCATCTCCAATATAGGCAATATCGACTGGCACAATGAAATCATGCCTTATAAGCAGTGCCATTGCCTTGAATTCATGTGGACTTTTCGCCCGCATCTAAAGAAAAGATGTACCATCGAACAGAGAATTTGCCAGCATTAAATCAATAAGAACGATTTCTCTCTCCTCCATTTTCTTTCTACTCTCCTTCTCATCAACATTTTCGTATATTATACAACGTCATTGTAGGCTGGCATAATCAAATCTAGTCGATCAGCAGTGCTATTGCATTGAATTCATATTCATATGGACCTTCCGCTCGCATCTAGGGCTTCAATAGAGGGATTTTGGCCTATCAATATCAACGATTTCGCCTCTTTCTTCTTCTACACCAAAACCCAATCTCCCTCTCCCATATTAGAGTAGGCAATATCGGCTTGCGCAGAGAAATCAAGCCGGGTAGCAGTAGGCCGACCCGATGCATGGAATTCGCCAGCAATTCATTCAAAACTCTGATGATCTCAGTCAGTTCTCTCTCCCTTAATCATTTTCGCCTTCTCTCCTTCTCATTTCTCCCTCTCCTCCTCTCCTTTACTCCCGAGGAAATTTCACTGGCGGCTGGCACATTAGGATCTAGTACGCGCATGTAGTGCCATTTATCCCCACATCTATGCTAGCCATTGACAAGAGAAAGATCAAAGATGTAATCGAAAATGGAAGAACGAATTTGGTATCATAACACTCATTTTTTCCCTCTCGCATCTCTACTTTATTCTATTTCTTCCTTTTTTAAGGTCCTCTATGCTTTATACATTCTTCTATTTTGGAAAGTAAAGAGTCGGCTGTTGGATGCCTGACAGACGTGCCGGCCAGAGCCGATCGCTCATATAAAAAAAATCAATTATAGCTGATTTTATGAGCCTTTCTCTTCCACAAAAATCTAATATACTTTTTTTCTATCTCTATCTTTGAAGAATATGAAAATTAATGAGAGAGGCAGATCGTATTCTCTTTCTCTCTGCATGTGCATGCAGAACGGCAATTTAGCCAACAACACAAAAAAAAGAATGACCTCCCTTTCTTAAGAGATGTGAGAAGCAAAAGCTTTGAAATATTTAGAATGTGCTTTTGGGAGGAGGAGAAGTATTATTAGAGGGGATCAAATCCTTTTTGGATTATTCTCATGACTTTCATTTTAATAAAAAAAGATTAGTAGTCCGTTTTCACAACGGTTCTGTTTTTCCTAATTTAACCTCTTTTGAAACTCTATGAATAGCCCTTTTCTGACTTCGTATAGGTAAAAAAATTTACATTATTGAAGACATCCTACTACCTACTAGAATAATAAGGATAAAAAATCTGTACCCAGAGCCCTTAAAAAAAGCCAGAGGGAAGATTACCGGGAAAACTTCCCCGGAAAATTTCCTGGGAAGTTTCACTCATTTTCAAGCAGAGATTGGTAGACATCACTTTTTCGCAACTCGACTCGACATCGACTCGACATTTCTCAAAATTTTTTTCCTCAACTCGACATCGACTTGACATTTCCCACAATTTTTTCCTCGACTCGACATCGACTCGACTGTCGATGTCGAGGTATTTTCTCGACATTTTCCTCGACAGTCTATTTTGACATCAACAGTCTACTATGATCTCGACATTTTTTTAAAATCATAATTTTCCATGGACAAAAATTCTTTATTCATTCAAATATGCATAAAATAATTAAAATAAAACAGCAAACATCCTGACTATTAAAAGATCTGATTTAAATAAAAAAAAATTTAAAAATAATTATTTCTTGGAGTTGAAGAAACTTTTGTTTAAGTGGATAAATAACTTCTGTTTCAAAAGTTCTGATTAAATTCGATTTCGTCGTTTCTCAGTCGCAATACCAGCATAACTAAAGATTCGTTCCTGCGATGCTGATGTAGCTGGGATCGATAAGATTTGAAGAGCAAAATCAGCTAAAGAACTGAACTTTGAATCGGCATTTAACTGAAAAGTTATTTATTATATCATCATATTATTCTTATTTCAAATCCAAATCCAAAATTTAATCGGATTAATATCATCCTTCATTTCTGCTTTTGCCCATTCCAAATATGAATCCATTGCCCTTTCCTCTTCCGATTTTTCTTGGTTCAATGAATTAGTTTTTGACTTCTTTCTTATTTCTTCTCTTTTCTTTTCAAGATCCGAAAATTCTTTATTTGTTTTGCTGATCGCATTTTGTTGCTGGGCCTGGCTATGATCGAAATTCTGAACGGAAATGTGTTTGTTTGTTTTCTTGATCTAAGTGCCCATTTGGTCTCGCTCCAATTCATCATCATTAATTGTTGGTATTGATTCATTTTCAAATTCCATGTGTTGCATTAAATGAATTTTTATTTTTATAATTGAATGAAATTTTATTTTATTGAAAATGTAAAAGAGGTAGAATTAAATTTTAACACAAAAAATGAAAAAAATAAAAATATTTTTAATTTTAATTTTTAATAAATGAATTGACAATTTATCTTAACCAATTATATTATCGCCAAAAAATTATAAAACTCAAAAGACGAAAATTTGTTTAAAAATGAGTAAAAATAGGTCAAAAATTACATAAATTGGTCCAAAAATTGAGGTCGACAGTCGAGTAAATGTCGAGGAAAATGTCGAGAAAATCAGCTCGACATCGACATTAGATTTCACAACTCGACTCGACATCGATTCGACATCAAGTAATGTCGAGTCGAGGTAACTCGACTCGACTGTCCATGTCGAGTTAAATGTCAAGTAGACGTCGACCACCAACTGGACGTCTACCAATCTCTGTTTTCAAGGGAAATTTGGTAAAAAAAGAAATCAAGGGAATCCCGCCCTCTTTCCCCCAAAATCGGGGGAATCTTCCGTTTTTACAAATATAATTTAAAAATCTATAAATAAATTGTATTATTTTTAAAGATATTTTTTCTTCCATAGGGATATGTAAAAAAAAATCTGGGCTTTCTTATGAACCTAGAATTGTTTTCAAAATTATTTTAAAAATATTAAATATGAATAAAAAATTAAAATTTTTATATAGTAAAATAGAGGAGAGTCTTTTCTATAAGCCACAATTTATTCTATAATTTTATCTATTTTTTTAATATTTTTAATTAATTAAATAAAGGGTGAGGGTATGCATGTTCCACTACTTTTTCTAGGGGAACTTTTCGAGGGAAGGTTCCCCCAAAAACAAGGCAAAACCTCCCCGGAAAATTTTTTTACTGGGGAATCTTTCCCTTGAAATCGGGGGAAAAATTAAGGGAATCTTCCCTTAAAATTGAGGGAATGTCTTTTTTTACTAATTTAGGGAATTTTCCTTTAAAATCGGGGGAACCTTCCCTTTCCCTCATTCTTTTTTTTACGGGCTCAGGAAAAAGGCTGTAAGGAATTTCTCTATTTAACAATTTATTTATTAGCCTCTGGCTATTTATTTAAGAGCCCACTTTTGTTTTTTATATATGTTAAGTGAGGATTTTTACTATTTTTGTTTTTTTTACATTTAATAAAAGTGGAATTTTATACTGCCAATGAAATTTTTTATAAAACTATGAATAATAGAACAAAATTAGTCATCATAGGAAAATTTTAAATTAAAAAAGAATACGTAGAAAAAATAATATTTGTTTTAATAGAAAATGGAATAAAATTCACACATAGGACAATTTTTTAGATTAGAAAAGAGGTGAATTATAGAAAAAAAAATAAAATTTATACTTCAATGTTTTCCAACATCAACGAATATTCCAATAAACTTCGTTCAAGTGTTACATTCAAGCTTAATTTCCTTGTTCATTTGAATTGTCAATTCCATCATCTCGATCTGTTGACTTGATTTGTGAATGTGTGGGATAATCAATTGTGCCAAATTGCATATTTTGCCAGGATGGATATGTTGCAGTCGGTGAATCTGGAAAAAAAAACAATTGGTTGATTCTATGATTTTATTATTCTGTTCAATACTCTGGCTTTATTAGATTGTCTTTTGTCCCCAATAATGTGGCTTTATTAAATTGTCCTATAGCATTTTTTATTCCACCCATATTTCTGCATATTATTTACTAGAGTCCAAAGTCGATTTTACAAAAGTATTGGTTTTAAAATCCGATTTCAATTTTTGAAAAAAGTCAGTTTTCGGTTTTTCATATTTTCGGTTATTTTGAGAAAAAAAATTCCCAATTTCAGGTTTTAAATTGCATCAATTTTTTCAAACAGAAACCGATTGGACTACTTTACTATTTACATTTATTTTTAATACCTTTTGTTTGTTGCTGCTGCACATCATTCTCCACATGATTACGGCCACTGTGATCAGTTTCAACGGAGCCAGAAAGTAGAGGCATGTTAGGATGATGATCATGGCTGGGTGAATTTGTGTCTTCTTAAATATAATATTTTGGAATTTTAAGCGATAAAATTTCTATCATGCCTATTTCTCGAATTTCAACTGTAGATTGTCTTCGACCATATCTTGCCGCCGATGCATATGATATTGATGGATCAACTGGCATAAATGAGCTAAATGTTTTTGATAATTAGCTGACTATTTGATAAATGATTTAAAAAGATTTAAAATGTGTAAAGAAATTAAAACCTTAAAAAAGTTAAATTTTTGGGATTAAATAAACAAAAATTCTTGAGAATAATTTTTTTACAAAAACTTCCAAAAATTAGAAAAATTAATTTTTAGATGACAATTAGTGTTTTCTAATTAGCTTGGAAAAAGGTCAGTACCAGTTCCAAAAAATTGATAATTAGAATCGAATTGAATTGCTTTTTAGAACCGAAAATAGGAGGAACCAAAACCGAAATTTTTTCAAGAATCGAAAACAATTTATAACCGAGACCGTCTAAGAACCGATCCGGTCCTACTATATTTCTAATGACATATATTGTCTTCTCGAATTGTTATTTCTTTGCCGAACCTTTGTCCATTTGGTTATTTTATTCCATATAAAAACAAACCGTGCTCTTTCTGCATTCAAGTGGTTTCTGGCCGCTTGAATTTGTGAATAAATTATATGCTGCATGTTATAATCATAGTAAGTCATTGCTGATGCCGACGGGTCGGGCACATAAAAGCCGGGTCGGACGAGCGGTACGGACGGAGGCACATACCACCATTGCCAACTTTGTTGAGGGATGACAGGATGATGCTGTTGCTGCTGCTGCTGAAAAAGTGAGAAAAATATTATTTATGATTTAGTTTGCTACTATTATCGCATAATTGCAAGAAAAATTAGGTAAAGAAGATTTATTCCATGCGACACTATTTTTTGTCGATTTTGGCGAGTTCCGGTAAAATTTGTTCATTTAAATTTCCCGAAAATAACCTCAGCATAATAGCGAAAATTCTCGTTGACAAAAATTAAAAGAATTCAGCCTATTTTTAAAAATATATTAAAAAAGAAGAAATTTTCAAAGGATACTATTACATTTGGTAAGAGATAACAATATTTTAGATGTTATAAACCCATAAACTTTATATCCAATTAATAGATCTCGTCAAGATGCATTATTGATTATTTGGCTAATCCTAAAATACAAATCTAACTTAGTTTTGTACCGAAAATAAAAAAAAAAGATTAAAGTTTAAACCATATATTAATTTTGATCCAGTTATGACTAATAATATCAAGTAGGGTACGCGACGGTTCGTGGCCGGCCAGTTCGTGGCGGACCAGTTTTTGCTGTATAACTCATCTTAATCTAAACCATATTGAATGTTTTTATATTCATTTGATAGAGCAATGCATTATCTATAGAATGATATAAAAATCTTTTTAAATTATTCAAAATAGAGAAAGTTATGAGCTATTGAATAAAAGTGGGCAAAATGTTGTCAATTTTGAAGGTTTTTGATTTTTAAAAAATGTGAAAAAATGTTTCATAATTTTATTTTTATATGAGCTGATAGAAAATTTTTTGCTCTATCCATTGATATATATGTTGCAGTCGATCTCGTTTTTTTAGCCGATCTCGATTTCGGCTAGCCGATCTCGTTTTTTTCTGACAGAAATAGTACAGTGGCAGACATTGTAGTTTGTGACCAATGGCCATTCTCAGTTCCTAGGCCACCTAGAGTTTTAATTCTTTTTCCTAGCCCTAACCCCTATCCCATAGCCCCTAAAACCCATGCTGACCCTAAACCTAGCCTAGCCCCTACCCTAGTTAAACCGGTTTGAAAACCCGAAACTTCAATTGGCCATAACTTTGGTTCAAACTTGTCAAATCTTTCTAAAATTGAAATCTTATAAAGAAACCCGACCCTGACGAATCGAATGAGCTATAGATCAAGTCTGTACGATAACTAGAACATGCCGAAAACGAGATCGGCTGCAACATATATAACATTCTAAACCATTCATAGGTGCCTAGCTATTAACTTTCGCCACGAAACAGCAGCGCAACGAACCGTCCCATTCCGTATCAAGTATTATGTATTCATCTTTTTAGCAATTTCAATATTTGTTCGACAAATTAAAAACATTAAACAATCACAATTTTACCTGATCAATTGGCTGCAACTGCAATGCACCAAATGAATCATTCACTGCTTGTCGTGCCTCTTTTACAATATCACTACTACCGAATTCCAAGTTCAATTCGGGATCCACCATTTCATATAAAATTTCATAGATGAGACTTTCCAGCCATAAATTTAATTTTTTCCTATAGCTGACTTCATCCATCTTCCATTTTAAATTGTCAATCGGCATTTTTTTCCAATCAATTTCCTTGTACTCTTTCAAAATTTTTCCTTAAAAATTAAATTTTTATGTAATATTTATTTAATTAAAAAAATATATTATTTAAAATTTTAATTTAATAAATATTTTAATCTATTTTTTTACGCAATGGCTCTTCCAAATCGCCGGCTTTAACTTTTTGATAAAAATTTTCTTCTTTGACAAATTTGTTCAGAATAAATTTTCGCAATTTTTTCTCGCCAATAAAATCTGAAATAAAATATTTCATAAAAATTTTTAGAAAATTTTAAAGGGTGACCGGTGCCATCAAACATAATGTCCAAGATGGCCATATCCAGATCTTGGATTTGTTGTTTACTCATCGCCGCCGTCTCGCCGTCCATTTGGTTCACGTAAAGACCAAAGGCAATTTCTGAAATTATTTTACATTAAGCTGTCTTAAGTACCATTTTAAATTTTTGTTTAATATCTCTTAATGATGCTTTTAGGATAATAATTAAGGTCCGATTTGAAAAAATTGATCAATCAAACCGAAATTTAAAAAAAAATTGCCCAAAATAATCGAAAATAGGAAAAACTGAAATTGAAGATCGACATTTTTATAAAAATCCGAAATTGGATTTTTCAAACTGATATTCGAAATAAACAGATTTTTTACTCTTAATTTAATGATCCATCCAATTTTTGAATATTTTTTTTTTAATATTGCATATTAAAATAATTAATTTTTTTATTTGACTATATATTAAGATTTAATTTTTCAATTTAATAAAATACTATGAGAAAAAATTTGAACAATTATTTAAACCATAATCATTTTTAATTAAATTAAAAAGTTGTTAACTATATCCTTAACCATAACCTGTTAAATCTAGGGTTGCGCCCCCGCAGTGCGGGGGCGGGTTATGCGGGGGTCGGGGTTTGCGGGGTTGGCACTTGCGGGGACGGGTTCGGGGGTGACCCCCTGCGGGGGCCCCCGCGGGGATCCCCGCGGGGGCGGGGGTAGTGTAAATTTTTTAAAAAGCCACATTTTTCAAATAAAAAATTTTTTGAAGAAAAATTTCATCCAAAAATGGCCGCGCAGCGAAAAATTTTATCTAAAAATAGCCTCGCAGAGAAAAATGTTAATAAAAAATTTTAATATCCTACAAAAATTTGGTCAAAATTTCCCTATCGAACCCCATTTTCCTTGAAAAATGCAATAATATGGGGTGCATGTTCACCCCCGCGGGGGTGCGGGGACGCGGGGGTGGCTCTTGCGGGGATGCGGGGGCGCGGGGGTGGCATATGCGGGGGTAGGGTCGGGGGTGAAACCCAAAAAGTGCGGGGATCCCCGTCGGGGGTGGCCCCCGCGGGTGCGGGGGCGCAACCCTAGTTAAATCCTGTTCTTAGTTTTATGTATCCATAAATTTTTTTCCTTTTGTCTATTAAGCTTAAAATTTTTTTAAATAAACAATGGTAAATCTAATGAGTTTTTTCTCTAGTTTCTGCGTGGCCTCTAAAGCAGAAAGAAGGATCATTTCTCTCCAAATTCCTACAATTTTGAAACGAACCGAATAATGTGGAAAATTTGTGCCATGTGCGAATCATTCGCTTTGTCGGATTCCGAATGAGATGATCAATCATATTATGTAATTTTACTTTGTCAACATTGGAATCTATAAAAAGAAAGAAATAATATAAATCTAACCGAAATTATTTTATTATATTTTTAAAAAAATAATATAAAGCTAGCCGAAATTTTTAATTGTATTTTAGCCTTAATTAAATCTAAATTTTTTTTGGATTTTTAGATTTATTTAAATCACTATGATATGATGATATTTTCAACATTTAATCTAATCAAGAAAAATAATTAATATATTTCCAATTTAGATAAAATAATTTAAAAAAAAATATTCAAAAAATTGTCCCTAATAATGATAATGATTTATAACATTATTATTATTAATATTATAAAAATATTAACACCATCACATGTGGTAAATTCTGCTTTAATAAAAAAAATGCTAATTTTGAAAAAAATTATATTAATTTGTAGGAAAACACCCATAAATTGATACTAAAAATTATGAAAAAAAATGCAAGTTTCTCTTTTTTTTTTTTCTAATTTCAAATCGAAATCGAATTTGTTTCCCATTTTTAATAAAGTTTCGATTCCAATAACATATTCTGTTACTTTTCCTATTTCGAATATCCCCATCCCATTCCCCAATTTCCATGCCTACCTTTAGATGGAGCTTTTATTGCCGCAATCCGCTTAGACTTTTTCCTAGCGTTTTGCCATCTGCTCGTATACATTGTGTTGTCTTTTTGGAGGTCAAAATGATTGTAGAAAATTTTTTGTATATATCCACTCAGATGATATCGCTGCGCCTTGGTTAATTTATATACAAATTTGTGTTCTCCTTCTTTTTGGTTATCATTCGGAGAGCTCAAATTGTTCATGGCCAAGTAGAGACCGAACATTTTTTCTTAAAATTATATGTTTAGTGGATAAGCTTGTAACAAAGCTTCTAAGTCAACATTCTTATTTTGAAAATAAAATAAGCTTAAAAGATATAAAAAAAATAAATTTGGACATTCCCTGTTGATTATTATGGTCAAAAAGATAATATTATATATAAAAAATTTTTAGCGAAAAAGACAATATTATATAAATTTTTTTTTAAAAATTGACAAAATTAACAAAAATTATAGATATTTTTGATATTATTTTTAAATACTTTTTTGCAAAATTAATTTTTAAATATCAAATAGAGTTTGAGCGTCAGAGACGGGATTAGTTCGGGGATTTTCGGATTACATTTCAGGGGTGGCCCGGGCATCTTTTTCGGAATCCGGGAATCGGTTTCGAAGAAGAGGGTGACTTAAGCAGGATTCGGGAATCCCTCGGGGACCCGAGATGACAATGGGGTTTAAGGGAAATATTAAAAACTATGCCCAAAATTTTTTTATAATGCATCAAAAATTTTTAAATTCGTCAAAATTTCTGCTTTTTTATGTATTGAAAAATTTGAACATCCATATCAGCTTCATATTTACTCGTTTTCTTTTAATTTTCCAAAACATAGAATTTCAGGTAAATATTTATGTAAGTGAGATTGAATTTGTGATACGCTACGAAAAAATGTTTTTTCGAGGCAATATAATTTTGACAAATTAAGCTTCTTTATGATTTCTTACTTTCTAATTCCTATATTTTAGCTCCAATACTTAATAATGATCAAATTATATGATCCTAAAAATATGTTTTTTTCAATTTACTTTGCAGTTGAATTTTATTTGCAGATTTAAATTTTCTCTGCACAAAATCGAATAATCTGCGTAATTGATTTTCGTCTATCAAATCTTAAATTAATAAATTACATTTTTTTAATTAATTAAAAAACTCACTGAATTTCTTTTGTTCATATTCCCTATGTTTTCCTTTTTTAATTTCCTCCAAAATACGTTGTATATTTCTATACAAATTGTCCTTCGCCCACTGGGGCCATTGGACTTCCATCGAAACATTTTGTAGCAAATATGTTTTAAAAATGTCTGCTAAAAATCGACATTTTATTTGAAATGAGGCTAAAATATTTTATTTAATTATATTATTTGGGTTCATTAAAGCTAAAAAGTTCGATTATTTCTTTACTTGTTGTGGGCAAAAAAAAAAGAGAAAAAAAAAGACACACGTATCAGAATCGATTTACCATTTTTTTGATATTTAAAAATTTGAATATTTTTAATATTTTATTCGAAATTTTTTATTTTTTAAGCCAAAAATTTTTTATATTTTATTTTAAATATTTTTTTAAATTTTCAAGCCCAAATTTTTAATTAAAATATGTTATTTTAAAAATTTTTAGGAAATATTTTTGATTAAAAAAACATTTCAATTTTCTCTTTGCTTCTTTCTCGATTTCCTCCATTTGTACATCTGTTGGTGGATTCTGGTATAATTTCACAGCCAAGGTGATCAATTTATCCATATTAATTTTGTATTCTGAAAAATTTAACATTATTCATTTATTGAATTTTATATTATGGAAAAAAAGAATTGTTTCTTTAGGGGGTTCCTTTCCGTTATGAGCACCCCTACCAAATTGTCCTTGGTTTATTAATTTCCTCTAGCATTTCCTTTGTAAAATTGCCATTCTCTTTTCTAGTTGGCTTAATTTGACTAAAAGGATGTCAAATACTTGATTACTCTAGGCAATGAGTTTCATAATTTTTTGTTGGGGGAGGAGTAGGCTCATAACGGAAAAGTACCCTTAAGGGAATTGAACCTAAAAGCTAATCAATTGATCAAAAAATTAAGAAAATATTTTGCCTAACGATAATTTACTAATAGCCTAGAATCAGAATTAAATTTTTAAAAGGGGACTCTGTACTCGAAATTCAAAATAAAATAACTTTTATAGGATTTTTGAAAAATTCTGAGAGCTTTTTAATTTAAAATTTTCAATTAAAATTCTGCCCAGCATTTCCTTACCTTTAATATCATCAGCCAAATTTAGTATGCCCTTTTGTTGTTGTTGCTTTTGTTTACTACTTTCAGCAATATTTTCATTTCTTAAATTTACATTTTCTTTCAATTCTTCCACTTGCATTTCTAGATCAGTCGTAAGTGACTCAATTTTGGTGGCATCCTCTTCATCATTTCCAGCCAGCACTGAAAATCTATTCACATCATCTAAAAAGATTTTAAATTAGAATAGTTTATTTTTTGCATAAATTAGCTGGACAAAATGCTGAGAGAAATTATAAATTTTGTCGTTACCGAATGCCATTGCCGATTCTCTCTCTCCTCCCCCCACCCATGAAGTTTACTCTTCTTTTCTATTTGCCTTATTAAATGGACAAAATAGAGGTTTATTTTCAAGTCAACTTTTTAAGTTTTCGAGCTGCATGCTAAAATTTGAAAAAAATGTTCCTATGGAAAAATTTGAACAAAATGGTTACTTGACGATTATCCCGGTCCAGATTTTTCCCCCAATATTACTTTAATTTACCCTCAAAATTGGTCGACCCTAAAATTACCTAAAATAATCTTTTTTCATCGGTTTACAATCAAATATGAATATTAAAATTTAAAATAAAATTTCAAAAAAAAAAATTTTTCTTCAAATTTGGAGCGGGATAACCGACAAGTATCCAAAATTGTAATACAAGGAAAAATTTGACAAGAAAATGACAACTAGCATAGTAATGTGATCAAAAAATGATTCATAAGAAAAAAATAAATAAATAAAAATCGAAATTAGGGTTAATCACCCGCTGCTGGCGGCTAGGATAGTCGGGTAGGGTACCCGCAAGGATTTTGGGCAAATTATCCGACCCGATACCGGAACCCCAATTACCCGCATTATCCGATACCCGTTTTTCATTATCCAGGGTAATTCACCCTATTCGAAATAAAGTATAAATCTTTAAAAAGTAAAGAAATTGAAAATTTTTACCACCAACGCATTCTACGGCAGCAGGTAATTTGGCAATCAAAAGGATGAATCTGATTAATGAGATGGCCATCAAAAATGATTGATAAAATGCAGCATATTTTCGGTGCATTGTTCCAACAATTTTCATTCAATTCAATTAAAAAATAATTTAAAATATTTAATTTGACAAGAATATTTTTGCTTTCTTGGGAGAAATTAAAAGGGGAAAATTTAGAATTTATGAAATTTCAGCCTAAGAAAACGGCTATTTTAAACAAAGCGAATCCCAAAGGAACCTCAATGCTTATTACTTATTAGTGCTGGCAAATAAATTTTTGCCCAATTATCGAGGGAGAATTGCGCTGGTTGCGTTTTGCATCGATTTATTCTATGATGGATGATAAAATTAAATCCCGGTGCTGTTATCCGTGCCTTTCGGCCGAGTGAAGACGAATTTGCCCAATGCATCCCCATTCCTCAATTCAATTTTCGCTTCTTTCCTTTGGGGAAATTTTCGATTGGCAAAAGAAATCACGGCTGATCAGTGTCACTGCCCTCAGCATTCGGGTCAATCACTCGCTTAAAGGTAATTTGGATTTGGCCAAAATTCTAATTCAGAGATTCAGTGTCACATTTTTGCTCTCGCATCTCTTCCACATTTTTCCTTCTCTATTTAAATTTTGGCAAAAGAATTCACGGCTGAATCCTTACCCAGCATCCGCATCAGCCGCTAGCTAAGTTTAAAGTGAATTTGGCCAAAATCATATTTCAATTTGATGGATTGGGTGCCCCCATTTTTCGCTCTCGCATTCCTTCTATATTTCTTCATTTTCCATATACCCATTTGGCAGTGGATTGGCCGATTCAATGCCGAATGCTGCATTTCGCGTGCCGACCCTTCATTAGCCGCTACCTCCATTAAAGAAAGGATGGGCCCTCGAAGAGAAAATTTGATCACTCGAAATCGAAACTCAAAATAATGATTCCCTCCTCATTTCCATTATGGGGTAATGCCGGCTGCCGCAACGGAATCATGCGCTGATCAGCACCCATTCCATTACCCTTGATTGGGCTTGGACCGCGCGCGCGCATCAATAATTGAATGGGCCATTAAGGAGAGAATGGCCAAATTCAAATGTCCTACCAGCCAATTTCCATTTTCCCGCTCTCAATTCCCTCCCTCCTTTCAATCTTTTTCTCCTTTTTTACCCACCCCGATCCCTCTTCAATTTTTGGCCTTTTTGAGCATTCTTGCTGGCAGAGGAAAGGGTCAATCCATTACATTGTGAGTGCTATTTGGCCAACTTAGTTTGGCAAATAAAAAAAATGACGGCATATTCGCGCATCTCCTCTCCATTTTACATTTTACTCAACCGAACCATTCTTTCAATGTGCCCTTTCCTTTTTGGCCTTTGAGAGGGAGAGGGAAACAAAAGCCAAGAAAGATTGTGAATGAATGTTTAAATGGTGGAATGGAATATTACAGCTTTTTTCAAGATTTTGGTCTCGAATATAATCTTGGCCAAATTTAGAGGTCAAAATATAAAATAAAATAATTGATAGATGAAAATAATATTTAAATGAATTTAAAAGACTGATGGATGATTATCCGCAGAAGATGAAGACTTTAAACTTGAATAATTATTATCGTTGGCCTATTTTTTTCAACTACAGGTACAAATTTCTATGTCATCATAATTATTTTATGTAATACTGATATTATTTTTTTTCTCAAATTGTATTTAAGATTTAATAGAACAAAAAATCAAATATCATCAAAGAATAAAAAAAAAGATAAAAAAATATTTAGAAAGCTCAAAATATTGTTACTAATATCGACTCTATTAATTTTCCAGTGAATTAAATATTAAAATTCTTTTTCCTTTTGCGGTTAAAATTCATTGATAGTATAATATTTTATAAAATTTTTCGATTAATTTTATAAAAATATTTTCTAATTTTACTTGATTGCAAAACCAATTATTATAAAAATTTTAACCTTTTTTTCCCTTTATCTCAATTGAATGCCTACACATATCTATATAATATTTGTAATTTAATTCCCCATGGCATTTTTGCCAAATAATAATTTATTCTTATATTTAATGATTAATAAGAGAATAGAATGATCAATGACATGAAAAAAATTTATTTTTTTTTTTCAATTTAATTGAGGCTAAATCAGGGGTCGGATCAAAAAATTTTCAAATTCAGACAAATTACATCCAAAATTCAGATTTTATGATCAAAATTCAGATTTTACAAAAATGCGTTAAAATGAATTAAAATCGATTTATTCATGGATAAAATCGTTTAAATATCATATTTTTCATCTCCCACAATCAATTTTGGCTTTAATTTTTACTACTTAAAGAAAAAATTTTAACCAAGAATGGCACTGCAGGGAGAAAATTTAAATCAAAATTGGCCGCGCAGCGAAAAATAAGACCCAAAATTGACCGCGCAGCGAAAAATTAGACCCAAAATTGGCCGCGCAGCGAAAAATTAGACCCAAAATTGGCCGCGCAGTGAAAAATTTGAGCCAAAAATAGCCGCGCAGCGAAAAATTTGAGCCAAAAATAGCCGCGCAGCGAAAAATTTGAGCCAAAAATAGCCGCGCAGCGAAAAATTTGAGCCAAAAATAGCCGCGCAGCGAAAAATTTGAGCCAAAAATAGCCGCGCAGCGAAAAATTTGAGCCAAAAATAGCCGCGCAGTGAAAAATTTGAGCCAAATAGCCGCGCAGTGAAAAATTTGAGCCAAAAATAGCCGCGCAGCGAAAAATTTAGATATTTTTAAGGAAAAAATGAAATTTTATGAAAAAGCAGACAAAATCAAACATTTCACCAAAAAATCAGGACAAATCTGAGAAATCAGGACATTTTCATTTTCTCAGATTTGACCTCTCAAAATCAGGACAAATCTGAAAAATCAGGACAGATCCGACCCCTGGGCTAAATTTATTGCCATAATAAAAATGGTAGGATTTAATAATGTTAGATTGTAGAAAGTTATTCCCTTCTCTTATTTTGGAATATTCTTCAAAATGATCGGCATCATTGGTAAATTTGTGCTGCCTGATTTTGCACTGTTCTCACTAGGGTTAATTACCCGGGGGCAGGTAATGAAAAAGCGGGTAACTGGTAATTGGGATCCGGGTAATGGGTAGGGTAGGCCAAATTCGAAAAATACCCGCGGGTACTACCCTACCCGTTTTAATAAAATTTTTAAAATTAGCCAAAATAAGTATCATAATAAAAAATAAATCATTCATTTTTATTCTTCTTAATCTTCTTCATCTTCAAATTCTTCTTCACTCAAATCTGATTCTTCTGGTTCAGTTGAAGGACCCAGCTTCAATTTCTTTTTCAAATGTGCTTTTATGATCAGAATTTTCTCAGCCATTTTTCCCGAAAGTCTTAATAAAATAAAATTTTTAAAAATTATAAAAATAATTGTACCGATTTCTTAGAGTGTTTGCATAAAGCAAGCCGGTTTTGGAGAAAAGCCTCTCGGATGCAATCGATGTTGCAGGAATTGACAAAAATATCTGTGCCAGCTCTCTAAGTTCGGGGAATTTGGGCGAATGTTGTCGCCACCAATCAAAAATATTGTCATCCTTGGGCGGCCTTTTGATCGATGCATAAATCGCAAGTTGCGACTTTATTTTGGAATCCAATTCTGCATCTAATTCGCCGGATATTGCTGTTGGATTTGAAATTGGCGATTTTGGATCAGCATAGATGTCGTCTAAAAAATCGATTTATTTTTAAATTAAAAGTTATGTACAATGCTGTAGACTTTCATCGCTTGAAATTGTTTCTTCGAAAATCATTTCTGGATTTGAATTTTCAGAATGTTCGGGCATTTTTTCACTCAATTCAATATTTGATTCATCAACATTTCTTAGAGCTAAAAAAATTTATAAATTTTTAAATAAATATAAAATTAACCAATTTGTTTTGCAAATTCCTTCAATTGGTTTTCAATGGTCATCCAATTTCTTTTGGCCCAAATTGTTTCATCATAAGCCCACCGGGGGTCAAGCAATGTCGCCATGTGCAAAATGTCATTTTTGGCCAAACTTGACAAACGATCATTGATTGATTTGGTCAAAGATTCAGCAATGAATTGAACAGATGGATCTGGTCTCAATGCGACCAGAAAATCCCTGATTTTCTTCAATGTTGGAATTATTGTAGACGCAGTGGAAATTTCATTTGAAAACTTATATATTTATTGAAGCATTGTAGAAATTTTTTTACCTTTTTGGTCTCATCATCGAATATTTGCAGAATGGAGCAAATATGCGCCATGAAAGTAAAATCAGCCCCAGAAATTTTTGGCAAATCCGCGGACAATTGCTCAATTTTTTGCTTTTTGGCTCATGGTGGCCACTCTTCTTGTTGCCGATCAAATTCAAGTGCCAAAATAACTTTCCTTTGCTTCCAAAAAGTGTTCATCATAGCAAAAGTCGAGTTCCATCGCGTAGGAACTGACTGTTTTTTGAAAATATTTTAAACAATTATTTATAATTCCTTACCAATGTAAGTTTTGTAACTTTGAATCCGAGCTTTTCTTGCTTTTGTGAAAAGATTGCATTGCCATTTTTTGTTCGGCATTCTTTGACCCAATGTCGGATTTTCTTTAATAATTCATCCAGTCTTGGATCCTTTAGCAAATCGCAAACAACCAGGTGCAGAAAATGATTAACGCATTGAAAACTTAAAAATTTAATTTAATTTTTAATTTATTTTTTAAAAAAACCTTTCAATTTCCAACAACTTTGCACTTTTGGCCATATTGGCGGCATTGTCGCGTACAAGGCAGGCTAATTTCTCAAGTTTAAAACCATTTTCTGCCAAATTTTCTTCAATCTTGTTCGCAATATTTTCGGCCGTATGCTTGTCTTCCATTGGCGAGGCCGCCAAAACAAAATCCATTCGTTTAAAATCTTTGTTGCAACAATGAATTGTTTCGCTAAAATTTTAAAATAATTCAATTTTAATTTATTTTAATAAACCTTTGAAAGGAAGGAGTCGTTGATGGATCGCTCCATCCATCACTAGTAATTGCATAATAACATTCCCCAATTTGTGATTTAATCTTTTCTTGGATATTCTTGGCCATTCTCGGCACAACAATTTTGGCATAATAATCACCATTATGAGGCTGTATATAAAATTTATAATGATAATAAAATATTTAAATAAAACCTTTAAATTTGGGTAAGCCTTGCTGTAAAGCATTTGTAAATCCTCATCATTGAAAAAAGAGAAAGCACAATTTCGTCTTATCATAATCCGACTAAGCGATTCTTCTGCTTTCATTCGCTCTTCATTTTTCTTGATAATAAATGGATCCAAACTCTAAATTAATCAATATTATTTTTATTTCTTTAAGTTTCTATCTATTTAACCTCATTTTTTTGTTTTCCTTCTTCATCTGGTTTCAGCAATTTGTATTGTTCTTTATGCTTATATTTCAAATGATTCCACATTGATTTCGTGCCCTGATCTGATGCTGATCTCTTCAATCTTTGTTGACATAATTTGCAGATAACATCGAAAGAATCTGCTATTTCTTCGAAATATGCCTGTCGGCGGAGAAGTTGAAATTCAGGAGAAGTTGAAATCTCCTAGGAGAAGTTGAAATTTTTCAACTTCTCCTAAAATTTAGGAGAAGTTGAATATTATTCTAATTCTCCTAGGAAAATTCAACTTCTCCTGAAAGTTAGGAGAAGTTGAAACATCTACAACCAATTTCTACCAAATCACTACATTTTCGGCAAGATTAAATTTTTAATTGGAAATTCGAAGAAATTGGTTACTAATTTAATTTTTTAATTGGAAATCGAAAAAAATACTTACTAATTATTAATGGAAAATTTTTTTTGCAAAAAAAAAGTGAAAAATAATAAGGGGATTAAGATGGATATAGGGGGATTAAGCGTTTTAAGCCCCGAATTAGATGGTAAATCGCCCAGAAGACCAGTGGAATGTAGGAGAAGTTAGCTGAAAGTGCTGAGAATGCGTAGGATATAGCCGGATATAGGGAGATTAAGCCAAAAAAAACCTAATTAGTGGCTAGGGATTAGGATTAGGGGTTCGGAGCATAGGATTCTCGCGAAGCCGGAAGCATAACAGCCTAAATCAGGACTCATGCCCATCTTTTTCGGAGCTTAATCCTATCTAATCCCCCTATATCCATCTTAATCACTTTATATCCGGCTATATCCCGCACATTCTCCAAGCCTCTGTCGTACTTTTCCATCCTTCCACTGGCCTTCCGGGCCATTTCTCATCTATTTCGGGGCTTAATCCCCCTCTATCCACCTTAATCCTCCTATATCCGGATCTGTGCCTTCTCAGGGCCTTTGGCCCAATTCCCGCCCTTTCCTAATCCAACCGAATCATCGACCATCAATTTCCGCAATTAATCCCCCTTAATTTTACCAAATCCACTTTAATCCCCATATATCCGGCTTAATCCCGCCCACTCTCAAAGCTTCCGGCTCATTTCTATACCTTCCCTAATCCATCCGAATCATCACCCATCAATTTTCAGCATTAATCCCCCTTAATCGCACCATATCCACCCTAATCCCCATATATCCCGCGCACCACCTTTTTTATCCATTTTGGCCTTTAAGGACAAAAAGTACAGATTCTTGGGACAAAAAAACTTTTCTCGATTTTTATTAGAGATTTGTTGTAGAGATGGGGGTAGATATTTCAACTTCTCCTAACTTTCAGGAGAAGTTGAATTTTCCTAGGAGAATTAGAATAATATTCAACTTCTCCTAAAATTTAGGAGAAGTTGAAAAATTTCAACTTCTCCTAGGAGATTTCAACTTCTCCAGAATTTCAACTTCTCCGCCGACATGCCCACACTTTACTTTTAGACATTATTTTCTAGATTTTTTTATTTAATTTCTAAATGATCAAGTGGATAATGAATTGCTTAAATATTATATTTAATAAAGAAATTTGGAGATTGAATATTGGAGTTCGAGACTGATGATGATTTTATAAGATAAATGATGTGCAAAAAAAAGAAATAAAAACAAAATGCCACGCAAAATTTGAAATGTATATCAGAATTCCCATAAAAATAAAAAAATACAATTTTTATTCCCTAAATGGTGGCTTTAAAAAAGGTTACGGATAGGCGGGTAGTCGGGTAGTCAAGGTGCGGGTAATGGGTAATGCGGGTAATTGGGGTCCGGGTAACGGGTAGGGTAATTTGCCCAAAATCCTTACGGGTACCCTACCCGACTACCCTACCCGTCAACGGGTAATTAACCCTGGTTTTAACTGTTAAGGATAATTTGAGTTTAAATAAAAAATTGTAATTTAATATTTTAAATTTGTAAACTGATCATTGGCAGTGGGGATGGAAAAGAAAGTTGCAAGAATTTAGGGCATTAAGCATTAATCACCCAATTTTTATTCAACCCTATAATTCTATAGGAGAATTGAACTTATAGTTCTAAAAATGTTAATAAATGAGGAATTTAAAATTTATAGAATCTCACAGAACAGAATACCATAAACGAAAAATTCCATAAATTATTATGATTTATTTCTCGATAATTATTCTTCATTCATTCATCAATTTTTGTTGCCTCCTTCTTTGGACTTTCCACTCGGCTAAATTCATCCCAATTGCCCCATTTCAATGCATCAATGTAATGTCTTGATTCACCTTCACCATAGAAATTGTAGAGTAATGCTTTGCCTTTGTCCAGATCCAACAAAAAGCCGCGCATTTCCGCCATATTTGACTGGAAGAAAAAATTTTTTATTCAAAAATAATGTATAGATGAAAATTCTCCCAATGTCCAAATATAGTATATTTAAAATGTTTTTCTCCCCATTTTTTAAAATTCGATTTAATTTTCGCCCTTATTATAAATTCGCAATTAATTTTTACTTATTAGCAAAAAATTTATGTAATTATATCTATTAAAATCAAAAAAAATTGAACAATTTCTGTCAATTTATGTTTATTTTTCTTGTTCAATTAATTAAATATTTTTTTCATTACTTGATGATCTTTGGTGATCAATTCGGGCAAATCAACTTCAAAGGATTGATCCGATCCATCGCAACTAAATTTATGTTATTTTTAAAGGGAATAATTTGAAGTTATTATAGAGCATTTATGAAATTTTTTATCAAATATTTCACTTTTCACTTTGTTTGTATCCCTAATTATAATTTTCTTAGTTTTAATTAGGGTTAATTCCCCGCGGGCGGGGAATGAAAAAGCGGGGAACGGGGAGAGCGGGGAATCAGGGTGCGGGGAGCGGGGCGGGGAGGCTCCGCTCAGCGGGGCGCCGCCGCCCCGCACTCGTTTGGGGTACTGTACAATTTTTTGAAATTTGATTAATCAAATTTTAAAAATTACCAAAATAAAATTATTTAAACTTCTTTTCTGCATTAAAATCCTTTTAATTATCTACCATTTTGGGCAAGGTTATCAACTCCCAAATAAAAAAAATTTGACATAAAGATCCAAAAAATTGGCAAAAATGGGGGTATAAATAAGGATTGCGGGGAGGCGGGGAGACGGGGAATCGAAGTGCGGGGAACGGGGAATGCGGGGAATCAACGTGCGGGGAGCGGGGCGGGGAATTTGCCCAAAATTCATGGATTTCCCGCCCCGCGTCCCCGCCCCGCGGGACGGGGAATTAACCCTAGTTTTAATTAAAATTATGTTAGAAAAATTATTTGATGATTTTTAAATTAAAATTTAAGAAATTTTTAATTTTTCTCACAATTATTTATTGAATATTTATTTACTTGTGTTTGACACTCAATTTGATGTCCTTGAATGAGGCAAGCAAATCATCGGAACTGAAAGAAAAGCAAATTAAAATTATATAATTGAACTTTATTATTAATTTAATATTCAATCTAATAAGAAAATAATTTAATTCATTTAATTTGTCCAAAAATATACAATAATGAAAAATTAACAAAAAATCAATTAAACCTGAACATTCCCTTGCAATGTCGCTGATAAAAAATGCCTGGCAGAACAAATGTGGCACGGGCCCCATTCTCCATGAAATCCTCAAATTTTGGTACCATCCTTTTATTGTTGGCCACACGGAATTTGATCTCTCCAATTTGACTAAAAGTTTGAATTATTAACAAAAATAGGAATTTCCATATAAACCCGGCTTCCAGCGTTTTTTGATCGCATCCAGTAAAATATGAGCCTTTTGGCAATGTCCATTTCAATGCCAATTCCATGTGAAGATTTTCGGCTGTCTCATGGGAGAAATCTTGCTTATTGCAAACGGCACATCCATCGATCAATGCCAAAATCATATCTTTTAAATTAGAAATGAAAATTTGAATTTTCCTCGACCTTTTTCGTCCTCTTTCAGTTCAGCCTTTTCATTGTTATTGAAGAAATAAACCTTAATGATAAAAAATTAATTAATTAATTGAGAGAAAAGAATTTATTATGAAAATTAACTCGATTATTAGGAAAAACGTGTCTATTGAATTTTGAATCAATACATAATTTACATAATCATAAAAATAAGAGGGGTGGATATTAAATTTGTAGACCCTCTAGGGGCTATTAATAGAGGGGCAGGGGTGCTTCTAAAAGAAGAAGGATTATTAATAGAAGAAATATGGTATATATTTAAAAATAATTTAAAAACGGGTACTCTTGGGTAATCTAAGCACAGATTTGAAAAATTTTTTTTACATTCTCATTCTATTATTCATATAGCAAAAAAGAAATATAAAATTTGATGACGAATTTTTTTTTACAATTCATAACTAATTCATCAGTGATCAGTTAATATTTAATTAAATTCATGTATAACTTACCATAGAGCAATATTTGATCCTTGGATAGTCTGGATCGCCGCAAACTGGACCCTAATAAAAATAGAATGATGATTAAAATGAATTAAAAATTTTCTTACAAAACGTTTATGAAAATTTTGTAAGCAACCAATGCCATCCGCTTCGCCATCGCCATATTTGTATTCCAAATTCGGTTGCAAATAATTGCCATTTTCATCCCGAATCTTAGAAAAATTAATGTTTGAAATAATTTTATTAAATTTTACTCCGCAAGTTGCATCGGTGGCATAGTAAATTTTATTGTTTTTGTATTTGTTGTTTTCACCAAATTCATCGGCGTTTTTATAGTTTGGTTTCCAAAATTCATCGAAGGTCTCATTTTCGGATTCGGCAATGCCAACAGCAATGAATGTGACGGAAAAAATCACCAAAATGAAAGCAAATGAGAAGCAAATTTTATTGAAGGAAATTGTGGGAAACATTTTATTTTTTCTTATTTTAAAAAAATTTAATATTAAATTTAAAAATAAATAATCCTATATATAATTTTAGAAGTATTTGCGCGAATCAAAATCAAAATTGATTTTTTGAACATTTACGAATGTGTCTTAAATTTCATCAAATTTGGGAATTTTGGAATTTTTTTTATTAATTTATCTATTACTCATACCGTATGTACTCTTTAAATTCCCCATGGGGAATTTTTTTTCAATCCTTCAAAAATTTGTAAAATTATGGGTCTAATTCCTTTTATATTTTTGAATAAATTATATAGCTGGTTTTATAGAGCTTTAGGAAGTAAGGAAATAAAATTTTAAAAAATTAGAGGTCACCCTTCTGGAATTTTTGGGTCTTTAAAATAGATGGTGGGATATTATTAAAGAGTGGAGAATTAAAAGAGTATATTCAATAACTTTATTAAAAATTTAATTAAATTATTACTACATTTTTCTTATCATCTCGGTATTTTAAAATTATATTTCTTTTCGAAAGGGAATTAAATTTGTACGATTTTATTTAATATATTAAAAAATGATTTTATTTTCTCATTTTTTTGATGATTCGGCCAAAAAATTAAAATGGAATGAATGATTAAACTCGATGCTGATTGGATGGAATTATTATTTTTAACACATCATCATTCCAAATTCGTAAATTCATCATTAAAAAGTAAAAAAATAAATCATTTTATTTTTTTTTAATTTTATTATTTTTTACAATAATTTCTTTATTAATATTTTTAATTCATTAGAAGACTTAATTTGGATAAAAATATGGCTAAAGACGCCATTTTCATCCAAATTTTCCCTTCATCTATTTTGGCCTTTATTTTTCTGTGTTCCATCACAATTTTGGCTGATCCAAAACCACCGGATCCAGATATACCGTAATTTTTTTATTAAATACTAAAATTGGAAAATTTTATAATGATGACCGGGGATGGTCCTTTCGGGAAACGAGAGAATCCCCGAAGCCAAAAAAAAGGGTATCATCCACGGGGGCGCAACCCTACTTTTTCGGGAATCTTGATTTTTCGTTGATAATTATGATATTATTTTTGCCTTTTTACGATACAATTATTTAACCTCTATATTAAATACTATAAAAATATTGTATTTAAAATTAAATTTACAAAAAAAGGATTCGAATTGAGAATGGGCGGAATGGAAATCTGGGTGAATGGGAATATTTTGTGCAGCAAGCATACCAAATAAGTAGCCAATGTTACCGAGTGCCGGAACAAAATGAAGTGTTTTCAAATCGTTTGCATGTTCGGTGCAAACATGAATCGCAAGCAGATGGTGCAAGGTTGAAATTTTGCAAAATAAGAAGATTTTTATGTCTTTTCATCTGCTGCTCAAAATATTTTATAATAATTTTTTGAATTAAAATATAACAAAAAGCAATAAAATAAGATACTCATGTATAATCTATCAGCAGTTTTAACCCCCAAAATTGCCCTATGTTCAACAAAAATTGGACAACCCTAGAATCACCTAAAATCCTGTTTTTTTTTAAAATCATTTTACAATTAAATACATTTAAAATGTGAATAATAAAATAAGAATCTCAAAACATTTAAAATGTGGTGGTAGATAATTTTTAATTAGTAATTATTTGAGAGTTTTAATACAAAATATTCCACAGAAGAAGTTTTACAAATTATAGAAAAAATAATAGTTTTTGATTATTCGGATGTTTAAGGCCCTTGGTTAATCCATTGAATAGAGAGATATATTGGCCTAAAATACATTACTGTATAATAATTATTTTATAGAAAAATCAAATGAAAGAAATATAAAATTAAAAGGAATAATTATAAAATATAAAATATTAATATATTAATTATTAACAGTTTGTTGGTTTGCTATCCTTCAGTCCTCGATTCGGACCCGGATGCATTTCCGGATGAGGATGACGAGGGGCTGACGCCAGCACTGCAACCTACAATGATGGAATCCATCACAGTGGATCCAAAAAGCAATGTAATATAATACAATTAAATCTCGAATATTAATTCTAAAACTTGCATTCTACATAAAATGGCTTGGCAAAAATATTGGAAAACTAAATTATCAAATTAGTTTTAAATAATTATCTTCTCTGGAAAATGTTAAAATAAAAAACTGAAAAATTTAGCCTGAAAAAGCATTGAATAATATAATTAGGTATTTGTATGGTATCTGTGCTCAGATTTTAAAAAAAATTTTTGTAATTGATATACCAATCGACGCGTCTCGGCGAGTTGATTACGAAAATACTATTAGCTTCGCATAACAAAATTAAAAAAGTTATGACCTCATGAAAATCGAAAAAGTGCTTTGCGCGATTGTAACTTTTTTATTTTTGAGTTTTATGCGAAATCGATGGCAGATTAGAGCTTCTCTCATCGAGACACGTTAAATGAGCTATAAATTGAGTGAAAAAATTTCAAGAAGAATTTCGAATTTTCGACCCATAGGGGGGACCATTCACTTTTGCGATTTCAAATGGCCATATCTTGGAAAAAAATGCTCGCGCGATCAAAATTTTTGACATTTTCATAACCAGCTCGCCGAGATGCGTTGATTGGTATATCAATTACAAAAATTTTTTTCAAAATCTGAGCACAGATAACTTACAAATACCTATAATATTTAATTGGACTTTTTATATTTTTAAAGAAAATGTTTTTAGTGTGAAAAGAAAATGTTTTTAGTGTCAAATATGGGGAAATGATTTTTTTTGTTTATTTTGTAAATTTTATTAATTAATATTATCTCTTATTAGATTACCATTGAGTGCAATGAATTGATGGAAAAGTGCAAAAGCACGCCCAAATGTCCAATGCCAAAAATGGCAAAGAAATGGGGCGAAAAATGGCACGGTTTTCGAGTGACCCGTCGCCAGAATGGTTTTCAAATTGAATTGCCTTTTGGGAATGGAGATGGAAATGATATAAAGTTTGGGAAATAAATTTGCCAAAATGAATTATTTTTGTGTTTAATTTAAGGATTGATGTGCCGGATTTAGCTAATGAACATCCCCAATTCTTCATTAATTTTGCCAAACAGCATAACTTGCTATCAGAGATTATCCGTGGATCATGTTCAAACCCAGAAGGTTAATTAATAAGAAATTAACAGTAATTTTGAAATATAATAAAAATATATTTATGGAAGGCAAAAAATTTGAATTTTTAAAATTCTTTTTAAAAAGGGTCCAAAAAACCAAAAAAAAATTAATTTTTTATTTTTTAATAAAATAATTGATGTCTAATTCGATGAATTTTTAGTAAAATAAAATTAAAGTGAAGTTAATTAATAATTTTTAAAATACTTAATTTTTTTTAAATTTCCGAAATTATTAATAATTTAGTAATCAATTTAAAAAAGGAAAATTATTATTTATGAATTAAGTTTTATTTTGAACTATTTAATCGTGATTATTAATTGAATTATCCGGGAATATGAATCGAAATAAAATGTAATTTAATTCATAAATTTACTATGTTACAAATTAAACGAAACGAAAAAATATTTTATTAATCATAAAATTTAAAACATCAAAAATTTTAACAGAGCAAATTTTTCCACAGAAGACAAAGCCAAATACAAGGTTTTTGATGAAAAAGATCAACAAAAATTGGAAACATATAAGAAAGCCCGAAAGTGGGGAATTGATTTGAACAATGTAAAAGGGCTTTGGATGTTGGCCTTTGACATTTTACCGGTGGAAGAAAAGCAACTTTTCAAAGGCCAAGAGAAAGAAATTGATGAGCCAATGATCCGATGGTTCACCAAAAGCAAACCGGCAGTTGAAACCACTAAAAAATGCGTGGAAATAGACGATAAACTGCAATTAAATAATCACACCAAGGAATATTACATTTCTGTACAGGTTGATAGTTATAATTATTATTGATTACATATAAAATAATTTAATGATGGAAAAAATATTTAAGAATTTGGTATACTCCTTTATTAATTTTTTGTAAATTCTAAGTATATTTTTGTGAAATTTTCAATCAAAAAGTATTGCTAATGTGACTAAAAATTAAAAATTTGTATATAAATTATGATTTTTTTAATTCAGAAAGCAATTTAATATGGTTTATATTAATTACAAATTTTAAGTAAAATTTTTTACCTTCGATTTTGACTAATAATTAAGATGTAAATTTTTTAATATTTTATCAAAATTTTACAATCAAATTTCAATAATCTATTTTTTTAGTATTTAACTCCAAGTACTGTGGATCCACAAAATGATGGATTTTTTACAAATGGCCAAAAACAAGGGCAAAATGAACAAACAGTCCCAGAGAAGATTATTGAATTGAAGGAAAATGAATCACGAATTGTGAAAATTGGTCAGCAAATCCTTGATGGCACTACAATTCGGATTCGGGCACAATCAACAAAAGGAAAATTCACAATTAAATTGTTGATTGGTTTTGAGCGAGAAAATGATTTGCGTAATTATTGAAAAATTTTTAATTTTAAAAATATTATTTTTCAAAGTTGGTGAACGAATTTTTGCAATTTATGTGGATTTTAAAGAAAATAAGCCAGTGGATCAATGTTATGTCATGGACAATAATAAAAATAAGGTATATTTTATTAATAATAAAATTTTTATATAATTTAATTCAATTTTTTTCACATCATCATTATTAATTTAATATATAATTATATAGAAAAATATTTAATATTTTTTCTTAAATATTTGAGATGAAAAATTTATAGACAATATATAGAAATTGGGAATCTTAAATAATAAATATTTAATACACAAATATATAGTATAATCAGGGATAATTATTTGCATGAATACCGTAAATCCTCTATTAGTGACCCCGGGATTACTAATTTTCATAGACCCTCCAAGTGACAACTTTTCGGAATTTTTTGAACAAAAAATGCTTATTTCGGCTTAATTTCACCTCTAAATTGGTTAGTTTTGATAGGAATTTTTCGATAGGGGTTACTAATAGAGAGGGGTTTTCAAATAGGAGAGGGATTACTAATAAAGGATTTACGGTATAAAAATTTTTTATTTTTTTATCTCTTCTCGAATTATTAATTTAATCTTTTTCAACTAATATTTTTAAAAAATATATTTCAATAATTTTTCTATCTATTAGATTGCTTGTAACAACGAAGTGAATCCATTTTTGCGAGCAAATGAGACTGGTTCAGCATTTTGGCTCCAAATGGAATTCAAAGATGGCACCGAAATTCATTTCAATTTTGATTGTACCGAATTAATGGTACCCGTGAAAAAAATACCGTATAGCCAGGATGCATATATTATGGTATAAAAATTAAATTACAAAAATATATTGATTAAATTTTAAATTTCAGTTTGAAGGTGATATGAAATTGATCAAGGACGAAAATGAAAAACTGCTTAAAATAAAGGAGGTAAAACTGTTTGAATATAAATAGTGTTACCAGATATTTCATACCAGGATTTTACGCATCACAGCAATCTTTTTTGTATTAACTATTAATTAATAGAATGTTATTGGGTTAATCTCATTCTGCATTTTATTTTTAATCAAATCAATAAAACATAATTAGTCAAAATATTATGATCAAAAAATTAAAACTTTCAGATTTTTGCCTCTATAACCGTTTTTTGGTCACATTTTTTGTGATAAGTATTGAAATTCAATTATCTTTAAATGGTACAAAATTTATAAATTTAATATTCAATTTAAAAAATTTTGATTTGATGCACAAAATTCGGGTGCATAAATTTCCGTTCTACACCATTGATAATTTTAAACTCCTTATTCAGGGAAATGAAATGGACGATAATTTTCCAACTCTTATGATTGCAAAATTGGAAGAAAATTTAAATGTCAACAATGTTTTATATTTATCTGGTTCAACCAGAATCAATTCTCAAATCAAAATATCATTTGTGCAATTAGATGGCCAAGAAGAAAGTTAGTATTAGTATATTATTTATAAACAAATATATTGTTACAAAAAATATAAATCAAATTAGAAGGAAAAAATTCAATAAATTAAAATCAAATTTACATGAAAATTTATATTTAATTCTATAATTTAAGCTGGGCAAATGACATTAATCAGCAATGTTGAAGTGAATGTCACAAAGAAAGGCTCAATTTTGGCAAAATGGGTTAGTTCTGATTTCTTTTATTAATTAACCATTAAAATAGGAAAATTTGAATAGAGCATTAGAATTTTTTTGAAGATTTGGTGAAAGAGGGCTAAAAATTACAAAAGATAAAAATTTTGAATATAAAATATTCATGCCTATAATCTTCATTTTATAGGTGAATGAGACAAATCTTTTAACAGTAGAGTCTGATCAAAATCAAGGAAAAAATGACAAATTGGTTTTCGTACTCTTAAGCCGAGATGATGCCAACAAATTTTTGTTAACAATTAATGGCAAGCAAATGTCATCGGAGAAAGATTTCAGCAATTTTACATATGTTCAGGTCAAAATTTACAATAATATTCATTTTTCCTGATAAATTTATTGAAAATTAATGGAGCATCTTATTGCTATATTGAATTTTTATTTAAAAAATTGCAAAAATATTCATTTATATTATTGAAAAATATATTTTCATTGTCATTAATTTATCACACTGGACAATAATTGATCTTATAATAGTTTCATATAATCAATTCGGGTTTTATTTATATGGTCAAGGTCAAATAGGCCTTAAATCAAATAACAAATTCAAAAAAAAATATTCAAAATTACGACAATAAATATCTTCATTCGATTTTATTCCAAACATTCTCGATTTTATATATTTATTTTTTGAATTCTGATCGTTTTTTAACAGTTCATGAAATTCAATAAAAATTTTTATTTTTTTTAAACAAAAAATAATTTAATAAAATTATTTTTCCTAGGTATCTGGTGATATTCGGCCAATTGATTCGCCAGTGTTTATGGCTAATTTGGCTGAAAATTATAAAATGCCCAAAAAATTTGATACAAATGTTATACCCAATGAACTTAACGTCCCACTTGATTCATACATCATTTTCTATCTATTATTCCATTACAAATCTTCAACGGAAAACAAAATCACAATTAATTTGAGCTGTTCAATTTCAACATGTTCAAAATCAGGTCAATCAAATAGACTATTTATAGATGTGTCCAGAAAATAATGTTTATTTTCTTTTACAGATAGCGCATTGTTGCTAACCATCGATTTGAAAAATAAAATTTTGGACGTCGAAACTAATGAAGTAGGTTTTTAATAAAAATATATTCTAGTTCTACTTAATATACTTTTCAAATATTTGAATATACTGAATAAATGCTAAAATAAAATATCAGAAAAAATTGTTGCCCGAAATATACGCACTTTATAATCAAATTTTAATTGCAAATAATGACTTACTAAACTTTTTAAATTTGTTTTTATTTTTAGTTCAACCGTGGCAAATCGCCAAGGTATGCAAATTGGTATAGTGTAGACGAGAAGCTCAATCAACCATTGACAACGAAATGGACTATTGCTCAACCAGTATGGCTTATTATAAAACAAAATCAACGGCTGAATGATACTGGTCATGGTGATGGTGTATATAAATACAACGTGTTGATTAATGGCGAAAATCAGATTGCCATCAAAAGTTACAACAAAGATCATTTTTCTAATGATTTTGATGAGATCAGCGTAAATTTATAAATTATATATTTATTTTATATTTATATATTATCCTTTAGAGAATAATTTAGCGGACCCATTCTTGAATATACAGCTAGATGCTAATTTTTTTAATATTTTTTTTATATTAATTCATTCTAAATGAGTTGTTTAGAGCCATTTATTATAATATTGATAAGTCTTAGATTTTAGCAATAATTCTATCCATTTTAAAATTTTGTAAATTTATAACAAAAAATAATAAATTAAGATGCAAGGAGATTTCTTCCTCTTCAACAAAATCATACCATTTCCATTGCGATTCACAATGAAGAATAAAAAGTCAGAAAATCTTCCTACAAAATTAAAAATAAGCGTCAAAGGAGTGGTAATGCCAAATGCAGAATTGCTTGAATTTATTCTGGCCACACCAGAATATGATGAAAAAAAAAATGAGGAAGTTGAGAAATATAATGATATTGAACGATTGGGCATTAACGGTGTAGAAAAATTCAGTGAGTTTATTTTTTTTTGAATTATTAAACATCATATTATCAAATATATTCAATAAATGACTGAAAAATACCCTGTTTTTTTTTGTCTAATAATGCTCATATTTTGACTAATATTCCTTAAAAATCTTTGAAAATATCATTGCTATGATTATAAATAAAGGATTAATAGTTAGTCTTTGCTTGACCCATAGCTCAAATACCAAATTCAAATAAATCGATGAATCATATTTTAACTTTTTATGTTTGATTTATCACATTGAATTGTATTCTATTTAGGTATTAAGATTTAAGTCTCAGGGCTACTATTAGACAATTTACGGTATATTCTTTTTCGTTTAATTTATAATAATAAATTTATCTTTTAATAATTTTATATATTAATTTTTGAGATGGTGATATCTTTCTACATGTACGGGCCAATCAAACAAAGAATGAAATTTGCATTGGAAAAGAATATAATAGGGTAAGTGCTATAAGTAGAGTTGGAGAGAGTCGGTTACCCGAATCCCGAACCGAACCGAGGCCATTTTTGGGCCAATAACCGAAACAGGAACAGAGGTCTTGGAATCGAGCGGAACTGGGAACCGAGGGTTGGAACCGACGGTTCCATTGTTCTGTCATTCACCCCGAATAGGAAATTTTTTGTAAAATTTCACATTTTATGGGACATTTTTGGCTTAAAATTTTCCCCCATCGTATCAATTTTAGCTAAAATTTCCCCATATCGTGCCATGATCAATCTTTTCTTTTGAGGCTATTTTATTGAAGCGGACCCAGTAGAAATTTAGAAATGATGAAAGAATTACTGAATACATGATATTTGAATTCTTTTATTTGATTTTATTTCCGATATTTTATGAAAAAATAAATTTTAAAAATTTTTTATGACCATTTTTCAAAAAAAACAAGGAACCGGAACCGACGATTTTTCAGGAATCGGAACCGGAACCGGAGACCTCGGTCTAGAAACGACTCTCTCCAACTCTAGTGCTAAGCACCATTGTAATTGCTTTTTGTATTCGGTTTAATTATGCAATTAATTATTTATAATTTCAGAATGGACCGTGTAATGCTCTTCGCGAAACAAGTCCATTTATTGGAGGCAAACCTTTTTCCATAGAGTTTATTGGAGAGAATTGGAAAAATACATCCTTAATTGTGCAAGTTAATAAGAAACCATTTGAGTTGAAACGAAACGATTTTGAGGCAATGTATTTAGTGGTACGTTATTATTTATAAAGAGAATTTTATTGTTTTCATATTTTACAAAATAAATTTTTTTAAAAAAACTTGAATTTTTGGCCAAGTTTATTGATTTTTGCATTTCGTTTTTCGATAGCAATAATATTCAATTCAATGTAAAATTCAATGAAAAATGTTGAAATACTTTTTAACAAATTTGAAAAATTGGAGGCTTATTCTTATAAAAATTTTTGAATTTTAAAATAAAAAATTTAGAAAATATAATTTAGCAAATTAATATTGAAATTGAAAGTTTGTTTTAATTTCTAAAATAGTTTCTTCAATGGGCTCAAAACCAGCCTTGATTCTAAAATAGTTTCTTCAATGGGCTCAAAACCAGCCTTGACAAATCAAAAATTCTTTTTAATTCCTCCGTCCTGTTTTACTCCATATATCCAACTTACAAATTATTTAGCTTATGCTGATATAAATTTCCATTTTGTATCCGACAATAATTTAATTTAATTAAAACGATTTAATCATAGATTTCTCTTATTTTTTAAGATTATGGGCGATATGGTCCTTTTTGATTCGCCAAAATGTGAGCCGGAATGTCCGAATAAGAAATAAATTGTGAAAACATGCAGCCGAATGCGGATCCAGAAAGAATGATTTTAAGAAATTTCCATTTGGGAAAAATCGAACAATTGAGCAATTTAATATATTTCCAATTATTAATAAAAATTTTCATTGCAATTAAATTCAAACTTTAAAAATTGATGTTTGACAATTAAAAGGGAATGGATAAGATTGTAGTAATAACTCATTATCATTATAAAATATTGTAGCATATTTTTGTAGTTTGGAAAATGAAGACTGATTGGAATCAGAGAATCATATAATATTTAGGAAAATTCAAACACCCTAATATCTCAATTGATATAGCAACCTTTAATATAATTGATTTTGAGTACAAATCATAGTTCCTCTAACAGAGTAACTAAAATTTTTATTTCATTTCATTTACTCAATTCCTTAATAGCAACCATTTTGAATGTTACAATTATTTTTATTTGGACTAAGGGACACCACAAAGAGCCAAAAGAGAAGCCAAGCCAAGCCAAACCTAGACAGCAGCAGCAAAAGTGGGTCAAAATATTTTTTCCTTTATTATTTTTTCCTTCTTTTGAATTCCATCATTTTTTTTGCATTTTTAACGGTCAACATATTTTAGATAAATTGTAAATTCTACTTTAAAATGAATAATAATTTAATTATTCATCAATTGGTGAATTTTTTTAATTATTTACTTCAAACAATTTTCCCCTTCTTCCTCCCATCTTTTCTACAAAATAAGCCGGATAATATTCCTTTGTCGCCTTGTTGCATAAAGCCCAAAATTGTCGAGGTCGTCCATTTGCCATTGGAAACATTCGCTGAAATTATGGAATTTGCCAGCATTGAGGACTTGAATCAAATAATGGTGTTCGTTTCACGCAATTTTGCCCTTCTTGCATTCCCAATACTTCGGCGACGATTTACTGTAAAATTAATAAATAAATTATAAATATTTCATAAAAGAAAAATAAAATACTATTCTAATAAATCTAATAAAACAATTTTCTATAAAAAAATGACTTCCTTTTTCCAATTTTCAGGTGCGCATTTCTGCTTGGACGAAGGATTTTGTTGATCCGATTTACAATGAGGATTACAATTATATCAATAAAATATTGAAAAGAGTTCCTTTTTGCCTTGAGTCCGCCGAAATAGTCAATGCAGAAAAACCTTTTTTGACTGGATATATAGTGGTAAAAATTGTTTAAAAATATTTATAATTTGTTGAGGATTTTCACACTGAAAATTATCAAGAAAAATCATTTTTAAAGATGGGATATAAAAAAATAAAACAATTATTTTAAAACTCTTTTAGGATATTTCCAAATTGATTTGCAAAAAAAATTAATTTCATATTAAAATTTTCTTAATAGGTAGCGCCAATTTTTGGAAAATATAGCAAGATTCGCAAAAATACCATTGCTAATGGCAGATTATCTTGGCGAACATGTAAGTTTTTCGAGCAGAAAAGGGTGGCAATCGATTTCTTTTCACCAAAGAGTATAGTAAAAAAATTATGGCCTTAAAAAATTAAAAATAGAGGGGTTAGTTTTATGAATAAAAATTGTATTTTTAATAAAATAATCAAGTAAAGCCTGAGAATTTTCTTAGATTCCTTTACCGACCTCATATGCCTTTTAGCCCTTATTTTCCTTTGTTATCTAAGAAATTAAAAAGGCCATAATTTTTTGAGTTCTATTTGAAACAAATTATATAGATTTATGGATGATATCTAGATTGAGATGTAACATTGCCTTAAAATCCTAAATGACCGTCCTTTCAACTTTTTACATTTTTGAGGCAATTTTTTACTAGATATACTTATTAGATCGATTAATGATTTCATTTTTTCGACTAGACTCTTTGAGAGGAATCGGAAATTACTAATTTTAGCCCATTTGGAATGCTTGGTAAAATTTTCTTCATTCAGTATTACCTACATCGATTATTGACCATTTCGTCATCCTAAAAAATAATATTTCAATTGAATGGCGTGCTAATGGCGGTATCGAATGGGAAAGACAAAATGAAACATTTTCAGCGCTCGAAGGAAATATTATTAACTTCATGGTGAAAAATCTTCCGGTGCACTATGCTGAAGTAATTATAATATAATTAGTGGTTGCATTTAAAAAAAATTTTTTTTTGAATTAAAATTGAATACTATTCAAAAAATAATGAAAAAAAAAATTTAAAATATTAAAAAAATATTGAAAATAGATTTTAAAATAGATTTTAATACTCTCAATGGTTTGTCCTAGAGTAGATCCATAATCTTATATGCAATCAATAGAAATTTTCAAGATGCATCGAGTGGTACATAATTTGTAATAGTTTGAGAAAAATTATAGGGTGAGTATTAGTGACACTGGCGTGAAAAGACAGCTGTTATCTCTAGGCAAAGACACTTTATAAGATCCGATTTATTCACTATTTGTTCACTTTTTATTTAATCGCCGTCGGCGAATAGCCGATAGAACGGAATGACTCGAACCTATTGAATAAAGATATTTCCTCCCAAAATCTGTCCTCTTTCATTAGACGGTTTGAACCGATTTTCTTTTTTTCCCAAAACCATTAGTTTCGGCTTTATCTTAAGCTAAAGCTATCAAATGATACATCTCATTTAGTTAAATATATCGATAGAATTGCATGTCTTGAGTAGGACAAATTATTGTAACATTAAAATTTTTTCGACATTTTCTATACTCTTTTCTCGATATTTTCAATATTTTTTCGACAAATTAAATATTTTTATTTCATATTCTCTAAAAAATTTTTTTCCTTCTTTAAAATTTTTTTTGAATAGGAAAATATAAAAAATGCAAATTCCTTCATGAATATTCAGAAATACTTTTATCTTTTATAAAATTTAGGGTGCCAAATTGGAATTCCGCTTCAACTATCATGGTCGTCCACTAGGACTTGGCTATAAACCAGAAGATTATGGACCGGCAATCCGTGACATATGTTATACATTTACGGCTAAAACAGAATCGAATCAACAAAACAATTTCTGTGGAATATTTAAAGTCATTTCTTTTGTATTTTCCATCATTTTTTTCATTTTATGGTTTAATTTTATGAGATAAAACATCACAAAATTTTCATAAATAATCACTTTTATATGTTTTCATATGATCTCCAATGAATAAATTTAACTCTTAGAAAATTTTATCGTATAAAAATTGCAGCCAGACAGAGAAATACTTATCGAAACTGCTCCGGTGGGCATTTTTCTTATTAATATAAAATAAATAATTATAAAAATATCTTTAATTAATTACATGAGCCAAATAAGAATTGATAAAATAGATGATCTAATTTTAATTAATTTTAAAAAATAATATTGCTGCATGGATTCGAACCAAAAAAGTTTTTTGTTTATAGTCGCACACTAACACTGGACCATGTGGTATAAAATTCTCACCCAAATAAATTTCCAGATCATTCACTTCGGTTTTGCCATTTTCACTTAGGAGTTAGGACTTTATCCAAATCAATTCGCACAATGTATTCCTGAAAAAAAATTATAATTATGTTATTTTATTTAAAGAATTAAATTTGTACACCCGAACTTTATTCATTAAATTATTAATTTAAGTGAATATTAGCGTTAAATTTAGTAAATTTAGTATGCATGTAATATTATATTATTAAAGGTATGTATTAATTAGAAAAGTAATTAGTAATTGATTTTATTATAGAAGAATTTTGTACCCTAAAAGTGACAAATAATTCATTAAATTTCTGGCAAACTATGTTTTAATAATTTTAAATTTAATGAAATTTTTTAATAACTTAAATTCGGATAAAAAAATTCGGGTAAAAGTACCAAAAAATGAAATAAATATGTATAATTTAATTCCAAATTTGTATCTATTTTATAGCCATCATTTTCCAGTAATTCAAGCACAAATTTGAATTAAAGTGAAATGCACCACTCTTCTTTCCAATTTCCTAAAATTTGCGCAGATTTTTCATCTTTGTAAAAATAATTATACAGCTGGAAAAAATTTGGGTCATAAGCTCATAAGTAAATGTTGGCAATTTGCACTTTTTAAGAATAGAGACACATCTGCGATTTTTAGAAATCGACATGCCGTCATTTTTCCATTAACTTCCATTTTATCTTATTTCATTTTTAATAAAATAAATTTATTTTTCTTCCACATTAAATTTTAAATTCAATTTTTAATTTGAATTTTTAATATTCCCCCCTTCCACTTTCTCAGATTTAGACAGAAATATTTTTCCAAATTCTCCATATTCATCAAAACGCATTAATTTAATTTTGGTAAGAAAATGCAATTTAGAAATGAATTCCGCCAATTTATTTCAATTGATGGAATTTTTACAACATTTTCTTGGCCAAATTATTAAATTAGTTTAAATTAAATAAATATCAATTTCCTGAAAAATACAATTTTTTGGCCAAATTATTACATTCCCTGAAAAATACATCGAAAAAAACAGAATTAAATTTGAAGAGAGTGGCGAAAATAATTGAGGATTATTTAAATGTGAAAATTTTAGTCTTCTCAAATATAAAAATTTTGGCGATTAAAATAATTCCAAATTTTTTGTTCAAATTATTTTGATGAATAAAAATACGCATTACGACATTTGCGGACGAAGCGGTCTGTTGTGGTAAAACTGCCGTGGGATTGTTTAGACCATTTTATTAGGCATAAAATAGCTACAAACTTGTCCTAAGTTGAAATTTCACCGAGTTAGGGTCAAAAAAAGAGGCTGATTTAAATTAAATGTATTTCTGACCGTTTTTTGGCCATAAATCAGTGAAATTTCTTGGCCAAAATATTTGAAATCACTTTGTAGCTAATTTTTTGCCAAATAAAATGATCTAAACAATTCCCACCAGTTTTACCACAACAGACCGTTTCGTCCGCAAATGTCGCGTCCTAAATATCGTAATGCCTGCTGAAAAATAAAATGAACTTTTGCGATAGCAACGGGCACGGGAACAGCAGCAAGTGCAAAAAAATACAAAATAAAATTTTAATTGCACAAAGTAATGCAGTTCTTTAAAATTAAAGTGCAGTCTATCCGGCCATTACATATTTTTGAAATTTTAATTTTGTTCTTCCTACCTAAATTCTCATTATTTAATACAAAACAAGAATTTCACACGGTCTATTTCTTAAACCTGCTCATTAAAAATTGTTTTTAAGCAAGTTTCGCTGTCATTATTCATTTATCGAATATTATTCTACTGACGATTTGGTTTAGTTTTTCAATGGTTTACAATGTATCCGCTGACTTGGTAGGAATTTTTTCAAATAAATTTTTTTAAATTTTAGTATCCAAGCAATCAACAAATATATGGTTTTGTTTTGATAATTTAAAAAAACGTTTTTGGGCATTTTTTCTAAAATTAATATTTCAATTTAGATAAATTTTATATTTTAGTTTTGATTTTTAAATAAAGGATTTTAAAGATTTTAAAATTTTATTTTATTTAATCATTTTTGGAAAAAAGTTGAAAATTTAATCCATCGAGAAAAACTTAAAAAAATAAAAAAACATCTAAATATAAGGCAAAAATTATTCTTAAGGAATTAAGTTAATTGAAAAATTTAGCAAATTAAAACCATCTATTTAATTTAGAATTTTTATTAAAAGATAAAATATGATAAAGTATATGGCCAATCCATAAATAGGAAATTTATACGCTATTTGTATAGATAAATTCGCAGAAATAAATTGAATTTTTGTAAGCTAAAATTTATTTCAAAATGTCCTCATTTTTAGTGGTACCAATATTTCATACGCAACGATGGCCTCCAGGCATGGATTCTTTCTGGCTTTTATGGCGTTCGATTTTTGTTTGGCTCCTTTGGAATTCTGCTAAATTTGAGTCTGGTCTATGTGACTGTGAAGAGCGCGTAAGTAAAATTAGAAATACTGTATTTTATATACAGTATGCTCCATCAAATATTAATTTCTCAAATAAATAATTACAATTTTTATTTCGAATTTCTCTAAGATTTTATTTATTAATTTGATAGAATTATTTATAATAAATTCCACCGTATTTTCCTTAAAATATTATTTTTTTAATTAATTGAAAAAACCCGTAAAAAATAATAAAATAATTATTTTTTATAAAAATACATTTCCTCTATAATTTTTTTATAATTTGCTATTTTTGTTCTTCATTTTATAAAATTTTTAATTTTGAATTATATTTAAAACATCTTTTTTTCAAATTTATAAAATTACAATATGGAAAAAATAATTTAAAAAAAAATCAAATTGAGGAATTATAAAAACTAAAAATTAATTGACAGTAAACTCCACAAAATATGCTGCATTTTATTGGCATTGGAAAGCTTGCTTTCCTCAATTATGCACATTGGCTATTTGTTCGGTCTTTTTGTTGTTCTTTCGGGCCTTCGATTTGTGCCCTATCGATTTTGCACTTGGTTCGAAAATCCATGCCTAATTGGTGGCCTAGAGGCGCAATTGTTGATGTTGATTATAAGCCTGGATCGGCTCACATCCGTGTTGTTCCCTTTTTGGTAAATATTTATTAATTTAAAATAGGATGATATTTAATTTTGCGAAAAAAGACCTTGAAAATTGCGAAATGAATAATGAAAATTTCGAAAAGTTTATACCGGTTTAGTGATCTGTCCAAAATTCACAAACCATATACCATTCGATAGATCTCGTCAAGACGCGTCGATTGGTATATATTTTGTTATGGTTTGATCAAAATTAAGGTATCAAACCACTGAAACCGTTTTATGGAGTTTTGTTCAAAACCAATTAAATGCTGGCAAAATATATACCAGTTGACACGTCTTGACGAGCTCTATCCAATGATATATGGTTTGTTAAATTTTGGACAAACCATTAAATCGTTATAAACTTTTCGACATTTTCAATACTCTTTTCGACATTTTTAATGCTTTTTTTCTACAAATTAAAAACCATTCTAAATTAAATTAGATAATCCATCTGCAAATTTCCAATATATTTATGCTTAAAAACAGGTACAAAGAACGTGCAAAGTTCAAAATCTACATGTCGATTGCATTTTTGCTTACTGCCTTTGGCATTTTTGATTCTGTACTGTTACATATCGACTATATTGACAGCGCTGATGTGTTAGTTTATGCATATGGAATTTTTCAATACCGTCAAATAATAAAAAACTAAAATACTATTTTTCTCTTTTCAAATGAAATTTTAAGTAATTAAAGTCAATTTTGTAATTTTTTTCCAAAATAAAATTCTTGATACTTTTTATTAAAAATTTTATAATTGAATTACGAAAATAATATAAAAAAAGAATATAGGTATCGGAATAAATTAAACACGATTATTGAATTTATGATTGGTCGAAAATCAGATTTAATACTGGGATTCATAGAGTTGTCTATATTAAATCGTAGCTTCGCTCACAAAAATAGAAAATGAAATTTCGGGGGAAATTTCCGAAAGTTTTAATAATAGTTTTGGTACCAAAAATTGACGAAATTTCATATTGAGATGAAATTAATCGAAATTAGAAAATCGATCCTATCTCTGATGGAATTTCATAAATCAAGCCATTTTGCAATATTTGAATGGGAACCATTTTTTAATAAAATAAATGAAATAAAAAATACAATATAAATCTTGAAAAAAATCCCCTTTTAGCATGGTGATATGTGATCCTGCCGAAATACCTCAATCTGCAAACATTGCCTCAATATTGGCTTTTAAAGGTTTGATGCTGAGTGGTGTGTTGCTCGTCTTGTACACAATAATGTGGATTGTGGTCTACCAAATGCCGAGCTACAGAAATAGTAAGTGGTAAATTCCGGCAAAACTGGGGTAAAATTTTTTACATTTAAATCATACAGTTTTAAATTTTAGTATTTTTAAACATAAAATATTCAATATGAAATTTTATGAAAAAACTAATAAAATAAATTAATTTTATATTTTTTCAAGAAATAAGTGGAAAGAAACGTCGAATCATTAAATCTTTGCTGGTGATTTGCATTCTCAATTTGTTCGGCGTTTTCATACGTCTAATGTTGAAATTTTATTTCAATGTATATCCGCCCCATCCATTCGTGAAACGCGCCTCGATCCTTTTGGGCACATTGGTGGTCATCAATGTGTATAGTGCAAATGCGCCGGTGCTCTATGCATTCAGGTGCTCCTTTATAAGCATTTACATAAATTAATAATTAAAATGAAATAAAATTAATAATATATAAAATGTGAATTTTTATCGAAAATTTTTGCAATTATGCAATTTCTTTTGGAAAAATTATTTAAAAAATTTAAAATAATTTCAAAATATTAATCTATGATTAATTAAAAATTAAGTATATATCTAATATTTTTTTTATTTAAATTTTTTGTAAGTGAATCAAAAAAAATTATTTAAAAATATTATTTTTACAAAAGAAATTTGTTTCATTGTTTGGATAAAATTAAAAAAAATAAATTAATTAAATAAAGAAAAATGAAAAAAAATTTTAAAATAAAATACAATGTATATATACAATTTTTTTTCTTGAAAATTAAATTTTATTCAATTCCATAATTTATCTAAAAAATTATCAAAAAATAATTTTTACATTGTAAATAAAGCAATTTCATTGTTTAAAATTTAACAATTGAGTAAAATAAAATTTTATTTTTTTAATAAATTTTAATTCTTTCATTTTTTTAAAAATATTTAGCGATGAATATCGAACAGAATTTAACAAATATATTAAATGGCTACCCAAATGCTTCGGAAGAAGAGGAGGAGGACAACAATCCAATACGATAACACCTATAAAGAATATAATTTTCTAGTATTTAATTAAAGGTAATTAAAAAATTATCTCATCAATTTTCCTATTTTATATCATTGATAAAAGCAAAAACTTAATAAAAATGAATTCACTCATTTATTTATTGCGATTTTGATTCCAAATAATTTTTTTTGCCTATTCTCATTTTCTACAAGTTTTATTTATTAGGCATGAAAGTAGCAGCCATCAATTTACTATTGACAATTTAAAGAAAAAATGCAATTATTAATTTGTTTGCTTATTTAAAAATTCCATTAATTTTTTCAATTTAAAAACAGAAGACACCTTGGATTATGCGCATTGTTGAAATGCTTATATTAGCTTTAAAATTGGATTAATTTTTAATTAGTCATTAATAAAAAATAAATTTTTAGGTATTAATTTTTTTGTCATTAATTTAAAAAAATATAGGACTTGATGATATTCAATTCTTTCAATTCCCAATTATTCCTTCGCATTTTGCAAAAAAGCAATTCAAATTTCAAAAGACAAATCCTACAATTTTTGACATTTTTTTAGATTAACAAATGAAAATCTGATATAATTAATGTAAATTAGTTTCCGAAAACTGTAAAATATGTACAAAATAAAACATCAACTATAAAAAAATTTTTCATGAAAATGGCAATAACATTTAATTGAGTGTCGCTTCCATGGCGGAAAAATTGTAGCAATAAAAGTCTATCTCTACTTGGAAAATAGCGTGTTGTCTTAAAGTTAATTTAAAATTTTTAAATAATGTTTTAGGCTTATTTTTCTTTCAAATTTTTAATTTTCTTTTAAGAATCAAAATTTACAAGCTTTTTTATTCTTGATAATTTTTGATATCAATTTTTTAACAAATATTCATAATGGAAAATTTTTAAAAACAAAAAAGCATTGAAAATGCCGAAAATTTTATACCGTTTTAATAATTGTTTAAACATTTACCATACACCACTAAACCATATACCAATCAACAAAAATGCAAATTTGCAATGTTCAACGCCAAAAATGAGGATAGTGAAAATGTAATTTACATAATAAATAAAAGAATATAAAATTTTTATATTATTTTTGTTTCCAAAGTGCAGCTGGTGCCGAATGTCCGCTGCCGGCCAAAACCTCCACAGTGTTTGTTGCCTGCATTTTTTGAAGCCATTTTGGGAGGAAATAACGACACCATTGTTGCCGAAAATCGGAACTTGCCCAAAGGAGAAGCCATGAGGGCATCACAATGCCGCCAATGTCAAAAACCCATGGAGTCTGGTCCAACAATGCGCCAACAATCACCCATTCTTCCATTTGCTGGGCCAAATAATTGCCAATCTGTTTGGATTGGATTTGTATTAAATTATAAAATCATTCTTTAATTGACCATCAAAAGTGTGAAGAGCATATGACTGATGAATGTGCAAACTGCGTAAACAATTAATTTTGATTCAGTTCTCCGTTGCATTTGTTGTTGTTGACCAATTCCATTATTTCCGAAATGGGATTGATGCCTTCGGTAGGCGATGAAAATGGCCAAATTAATAATTGAACAGAGGACAAGGAAAATGATTGAAGCGACATAAATGAGGAATGAATCGGTCTCAATATATTTCTGTAAATATGGAAAAATAATAATGGATTCAACAATCTAAATAAATAATACAGTCATTGGAAGATCCGAATTCTGATGATTTTCATTCACACAAAAACTTCGATTTCCATCCCACTCATTTATCTGAATAATTTTTAAATTTTATATTTTTTTTTTGTGAATTCATTTACCTGAAACCAACATTGCATGCCGAAGAAATATCGTCCAAAATAGAGAGGGGTACCGAAAATGATCACCAAAATGGGTGGAATTAATTTGCGCCAAAGCTAAAAGAAAATCGACTAAAAAATGTAAATAAATTACTCACTTTTTCATGTTTTAATGGAAAAATGATGGAGGAAAGTCGATTCAACAACAAAAATGTTGTGGCCAAATTGCTGGCCGCCATCGAATAAAAATAAAAGACTTGCATTGCAACGAGAATCCAATTTGGGAAACATAGATAGTATGGAAGGAGGAAAGTGCCAGCAATGGTTGGCAAACGGAAATTGGCATAGGAGGAAACAAGGAGAAGAATATCCTTTTTTGGGGGAAAATAATAATAATTGTGAAATGCCAAAAACAGGACAAACCTGGGATGCGCGGACAACGAAAAGGACGTAGAAAGCATTATGGAACTGGCGATGCCAAAAAATGACCAAACATTGGGAACAATAAAGAAAAAGGGATGGAATGCCAATCAGAATGGAAAAGTAGATGATTGGTCTCACAAAATTGTCAATTATAAAACAAGAAATTTGCTTCGCTGGGCTCCAGCTAGGGTCCATTTTAAAATTTGCTAATAATTTTTAAATTTTTTGATAACCACAGGAAAATTTATTTAAATATTCGCATTTTAATTTGCGTGATTAGTGCATTTTCATATTTGTATTTTTAAAAATATTGTAATCAGAAATTTCATGCAAATTATTGTCTGCATTTTAGCCTTTTTCCTCGAATTCTATGCGAATGGCATTTTAATTTTTCAATTAATTTGACTCAAATAAAAATAATAATTGTCAATTTGAAATTGGTTAAAAGTTGATAGAAATATAAGAAAATTGATAATTTAAATATTTGGAATGAATAAAAGTGCATAGTATAATAGCATTTATTCCAGAAAAGATTTGCCTGAAAACATCTCTCCGGAAAAAATATTTGCACTCTTTCCGGAAAAATATTTGCCCTCTTTCCGGAAAAAAATATTTGCACTGTTTCCGGAAAAAATATTTGCACTCTTTCCGGAAAAAATATTTGCACTCTTTCCGGAAAAAATATTTGCACTCTTTCCGGAAAAAATATTTGCACTCTTTCCGGAAAAATATTTGCACTGTTTCCGGAAAAAATATTTGCACTCTTTCCGTAAAAATATTTGCACTCTTTCCGGAAAAAATATTTGCCCTCTCTCCGGAAAAAATATTTGCACTGTTCCGGAAAAAATATTTGCACTGTTCCGGAAAAAATATTTTCTTTCAGGCAACATAATTCATGGGAATCACTTTTCACTTGCTATCGAAAAATTTAAATGTAAAATTCGTATTCTCTGAAAATAACCCAGAAAAATGATTTACAGGGGATGACATAACGGAAAGCTACAAAAATTGTTATTCAGCTAAAATAAAATATAAATTTGTAAATTGGACCATACATTTTATTTTGTTTTACAAGAGATCATGCGTACATTTTATTAGCGAAAAAATAAATTTTAATTAAAAAATATGTATTAATCAATAAATTTACGCCGAATTCTTAACCGATAAACAATAAATTCACCAATATCCAAATTGGATTTAAATTTAAATATTATCGAAATATAAATTAAGCAATTGTATTATTTTGGAGCATTGGGTGAATATGAAATTAGAATGAACGAATTATAGATTTTTTTTTAAAAATATTTCTTTTAATATGGAAAGAATCTAATTCATAATAAAAGACGAAAAAACTTCCTTTACTCATTTCGAGTATATCTTTTTTTATGAGTAAAGCTACGTTCAAACAAAAAACGAAGCCAATGCGTTGGCTCCAAGAGGAGTAGGATTTTTGGGGACCTATAAAAAATTTTTTCTACTTCACCAAAAAAAATTTTATACAAAAAATATAGCAGAGTTTACTCTATCAGAGAATATAATTTGACGATTTTCTGACGAATAGAAAAATTATTAGAATTTTTGAAGCCAACGCCTAGGCCAACACCGGAGTCAAAGCAAATCAATTTGAATCGTTGGCATCGGCGTTGGCTCCAAATTTTAGTAATTTTTATATTCGTCAGAAAATCGTCAAATAATATTCTCTGATACAGTAAAATCTAGGCAAGGAGGAGTGGTACGCAGTTACGTTACGAGGACGAGTACAAAAAAAAATTCCCAAGTCACATCACTGCTGACAGGATCTGTCATTTCCCAACCGATCTATTTTCCTTTTCATCCTCTAAAAAATACTAAAGTTCCCATTTGAATATTGTCCAATCCAAATTGACATTGTACTTTCTCAGATAAAATATTTTAAAATTTTTCCCTTAATACATCAATTATTGCTAGGGGGAAAATTTGATGAGCACTTAATTATTAATTTATATTATTATATCAGTTATTACAGGAATTTAAAAAATTCCACAGACATAAAAATCGACGTTCACTTAATTAAAAATTGCATAAATAACATTTTTGCACAATATTGATTATTTAGAAAGTATAAAATTTACAAAAATTTGAATTAAATTTTTATTATTTATTTTAATTTTTATTACCTCCCTCCAATTCCAATATGATAAAGATTGATGTGGAAGAATGTACTTATATAATCGACAAAGGTATTTTTTTCTAATTATTATTTTAAAAAAATTGTATTTCAATAATTTATTTTATAAATTAATATAAATTAAAAAAGAATATTAAAAGAAAAGCATTTAATTTATTTTCGGGCATATTTTTAATTTTAATTAAGATTTTAATTAAAATATTTTTAATAATATTATTTATTTTCAGTGAGAGAACGTAAATACAAACGATATACAATTCATACGGAAAAAGGCTCCTATGTATACTCTGATAATCGTAAATTGGGCAAAGGCGCATCTGGCGATGTTTACAAGGCAGAATTTGCCAACTTGGAAAGTGGGATTTTGTTTATTTTTAAATTATATTTCTCCCATTTTAAAGATCATCTTGAAGCATTCAAAGCTGGAAAAAGTTTATTATTTTATGTCAGAAAATTAGATTTTTTTTGTTTTTAGGTGAAACTGTATGTTTAGCACTAAAAATCATTGAATATGAAGAAGGAGAATTCGATCATGAACAAATAAAGGATGAAATTGAGACACTACAAGTAAATTTATCAAAACTATTAATTATTTATAAAAGGATGTCAATTTTTTTTGTCCCCTATTTCAATTTTTTTTGTCCCCAATAATTTGGAACATTTTTTTTTGTCCCCAATTTCAATTCTTTTTGTCCCCAATTGATTTCTCTTCTTCTCTGCTCTTTTCTTCATGCTTATCTCTCATCCCCTTTGCTCTCTTGCTCACATAAACGGTTCCAGGGGTGCGCGGAAGTCAAAAAGAAGGTGCGCGGGATATCCGGATATATGGGGATTAAGGAGGATTAAGGGGGATTAAGCCCAGAAATGGATGTGATATGGCCCGGAAGGTCATTGGAAGGTCAGGGAAGTGTAACAGAGGCCCGGAGAATGCGCGAGATTAAGCCGGATATAGGGGATTAAGGTGGATTTGGGGAGATAAGCCGGATTAAGGCCTGGAATCGATGGGCGCGAGCCCGGTTTGGGCTGTTTTGTTTCCGGCTTCGCGAGATTCCTATGCTCCGAACCCCTAACCCTAACCCTAGCCCATAACTAAGCTTAATCCGGCTTAATCCTCCTATATCCACTTTAATCCCCCTATATCCGGCTATATCCCGCGTGCTCCGAACCCCTTAAGCCCCTAGCCCCTAGATCCCATGCCGCCCCTAACCATAACCCCAATCCCTAGCCCCTAACTAAGCTTAATCCGGCTTAATCCCCCTATATCCATCTTAATCCCCCTATATCCAGTTTAATTTCGCGCAATCTCCGGGCCTCTGTTACCTTTCCCTGACCTTCCAGTGGCCTTCCGGGCCATTTCGCATCCATTTCTGGGCTTAATCCCCCTTAATCCTCCTTAATCCCCATATATCCGGATATCCCGCGCACCTTCTTTTTGACTTCCGCGCACCCCTGGAACCGTTTATGTGAGCAAGAGAGCAAAGGGGATGAGAGATAAGCATGAAGAAAAGAGCAGAGAAGAAGGGAAATCAATTGGGGACAAAAAGAATTGAAATTGGGGACAGAAAAAATGTTCCAAATTATTGGGGACAAAAAAAATTGAAATAGGGGACAAAAAAAAATATTTGCCTTTATAAAAAGACATAACAAAAATCCGAATAATTTCAGTCAGTTAACAGCGATTGCATTATTTCATTTTCATTGTATGATTGGGGCTATACATCCACGCATTATTATTTATTCATTGAACTTTCGTGGTTGGGCAATTTGATCGGATTTAGCAATCGAAATACGAATAGTGAAAATAAAACAGTTTGTAAAAGATGCAATAGTCAAGGAAATAAAACAAAATGTAATCATGTGCAAAAGCTACCACTTTTGGAATTAAAAATTATTGCTATTCAAATTGGTAAGCATTATTTTAATTAAAAAAATTGAAATTTTAATTACAAATATTTAGTTTAGGAATTAATATTTATATTTTTTTAAATAATATTTTAGCTGAAGGACTGTTCGCTCTTCACAAAAAAGGAATAATTCATCAAGATATAAAGCCTGGAAATATATTCATGGACTATGGTCGAGAACATACAATTTTTGGCATTATTGCTCGATTAGGCGACCTTGGCAGTGCCATCCATTTTAGTGTAGGAAGGCAGAGTCAAGGAGGTCAACTTTGTCAAATTTTTAATTAGTAATTCTGGAATTTTTTTTAACAATTTCTGACAATTTTTTCAAAGTTTAATTTAATAATATGTATAAAATTAATTTAAAAAATAATCAAAAAATTTTTAAGGTTGATTATATTTAATAAAACATTCGTAAAATTTAATTTAAATTGATATACATTTTTAATAAATAAATTTTCTTTTAAAGATTCTCAAAATAAGGCTAGTGATGATAATAATGAACCGGTCTCTTCCAAAAAAACACGAGCATTGGCTGGTACTCCGGCCTATATGGCGCCGGAAGTGGAATCGTGCAAAGAATACGGCCGAAACGCTGACATTTATAGTCTAGGCGCTCTCTTTCATGAATTGCACTATGGAAATTTGCCCAACAAAGTAAAGCTGAAAAATATTTTGAGAAAATTGAATTGAATTAACAAAGAAAATTTTATTTATAGGTTGAAAATTTTGTTCGTCCAACAGAAACAAATTCAACTAATTCCATTACGGATGAATTAAATGAACTTTTGGAGGGTATGCTTGTTATTGATCCGGGAAAACGATTTGATATATGTAAGTTTAGAGAATAATTTTTGATCTTTAAATTTTCTAAATTTAATCCTTTAAGAAGAATTAATTTTATAATGACATTCGTCCTATTTAATTAATTAAAATAATTTACCATATTTAATATTAATTCAAATATGCGTTATTTTCATGTCATTCAATATGGGGAGAAGTGCATCTTAAAAAGTCTGAAACCGAAAAATTTTCATGCTAAAAAAATTTGAGACATATAATTTGGCCTAATCAGACTTTGTGCATCGAACCTTGGATTTATTAAATTTAATTAACCCTAAATATGAATATAAATTCACAGAACTTTGTTATGACCAAGTTATATGACTTCAAAAAAGAGTATATTTGGACATAAAAAGTTTTCTGTAAATTTTGTCATTTTCGGACATTTTTTTAATATATTATTTCTTAAAAGAAATTCATATTAATAGTGTGTTTATTTTATTCATACGAAAATAATTATAATTACCATTCATGATGTCTTAAGATTATTTTAAAATAAAATCCTCAACTATTTATTATAAAAATCGTTTAGTCCAAGTATTGGCATCCCCTTTTCTACAACCTGGCTATTGGCAATTGCTTCTCTGGCGCATTGAACTTGGCAATATTGTTACATTTGGGTTGAGCATCGAAGAATTGATCAGAAAATATGAATTCATAATGAAAAGATATGAAACTGATTCACTGCCAGTTATTAGCAATGAATTGATGGCCACAGCTGTGCATTCAATTTGTGTTTGGGGATTTGCTTTTAAGAAGGAAAAAAGGCCACGTATTGTGGAATTGTTATACAAAACGAAGCAAGAAACAGTGGAGAAGGTCATTGAACAAAAATTTGTTTCTCTCATGAATGAGATGAAAATGAGTTCAGGTAATTGGATTTCTTTTATTCCAATTTTAAAAAAAAATCAGAAAGAGCAATATTTCCAAATTAAAAATGATTAAATTTTTTTAGGATAATTTTGGTTTCCTCTCTCCTTAAAAAATTTAATTTTTTTAACAAATTTTAATATATTAGAGAAATTTTCGATATTGCATAGAAACAATTATTGAAAATTTTAAAAAATAATTTTTTTCGGACATCTATTCTTAAGGAATGCCGCAGAATTTGAATTTGTTAATGTTTAAAATGAATTTAAATGTTTCGGTATAATTTTCTATTTTTTTGACCAAATTTTGAACTGTTCGATGGGTCTCAATTTAAATTTTAAAAACCAATGCCAAATTCGAACAATCAAACTTTTTTTAAAAGGCCACAACAAAATGTATTACCAAATTCAAAATTAAATTAGGATTGAGCAATTTTTTTAATGCGAATTTTCAAATGCTTCTATTTGGGCTTTTTAATAGATTTTTTCCACTCTAATTTTTTAATCTGAAAAATTAAATAATTTTAGAATTTTCAACGATAATTGGATTTATTCGAGAAGAGAATGAGGACAAAGAAAATAGCCTTTATAATTATAGGCAGATGACGCCAATTCAGGAAAAATTGTTCAATTTGTTATTTGATGCCAGAACGGAAATGTTGAAGCAAAATAACAAAAATGGAAAATTTTTGCACTCAATTTTATTCGGCCGCGTATTGGAAATATGTTATTCGGAGGAATGCTTTCAAACATTGTTGGAAGGCCAAAATGATATTGTTGTGGCCATCGATTGGGGCAACAGTCGAATTGGGTTCAAAAATGAATTGGAATTGGCACAAAAGAGAGAGGCATTTTTGAGCAAGTATTTTGAGGTATAAATTTTAATTCTTTTCTTTTTAAAAAAAATTTTTTTAATAAAATATTCATAAGTTTGGGCTCATAATTCATAAAACAAATTTTCCTTAAATTAATTATATTGATCATCTAATTCGAATTAATTTTAAATTTTAATAATACCACAAACTAATTTATTAGGAATTGCTTCGTTCACCGGGATCAATTACGGAATTGCACATATTTTTTCATGAGGATCAACGAATTGCGGAATTTTTGTATAAACAAAAATTTAATCTGTCAGAGAGGAATTATTTTGGCAATTCAATGATTGTGGCAAAAATTGGAAATGAAGATTCATCGAATTCAAAAATAGAAATTTCAATACTAATCAAAGAACAATTGAAGAATTGGCCAGCAACAAATTCAGATGAAATTGAAATAACATATTTGAAATTTCGAAAATTTTCAGAATAAGAGAAAGCGTTTTTAATATAAAATTAATGTATCGGTATTTGAATTATTTTAGTTTTCAATTTTTGTATAAAAATTTAGAATAAAAATTTCAAAAAAAATATTTATTTATTTTTTAAATATAATAGAAATTTTAAAATCCTAAATTGTCGGTTTATATGAAATAATAAATTTCTAGTTAAAATAATGGAATTGCCAATTTTTGATAAAGAATTTCGGAAAAATGAATTTCAACAAAAAAATATTTATTTTATAATATTCAATTGAAATCATTGTCCCTAACCCATCAATTGCCGAAAGCCTGAATTTACGATCTTTAACTTTATTTAATTAAAAAAATCATTAAAAATAATTATGGGAATTAAAACGTTGATTTTAAAATTGTTTCCTTTCTTCGATTATTCATTCATTATTTTATTTCTTTCCCCTTCTTGCTTTGTTTTATTATTGCCCAACAAAATGTTATTATTGTTGTTGATATTGATGATGACATTGGGCCAATTTTTGCCAAACCGATTCAATGCTTTGTTCCGATGAAATTGTGTAGTCCATTCGGATCATTTCCTTTTGATCAACGAATCTTTTTGCGTTGTTCTAAATAAATTGAAAATTAATTTGTTGATAATTTCAAAAAACCCAACTATAACAAGAAAACTTTCCAGAAAACCCAATATTTTTTGATGTTAAAATGTGGTAAATTCAAAATTAATGTCATTTTTTATGCGAATTTTTTGGTTCCAAAAAAAATTAATTTTCCTTTATATTTTAATAATTCCAAAAAATTAATATGTTTAAAAATTTTCAGAGAATTTAATTTTTGAAAAATACAAAAAACAAACTTCAACTTCCAACCAAATTTGTTCATTCGCCATCATTTGTTGGACTTCATTCGGTGAATAACTTGCCAATAGGAAGCACATTGTATGGCGTTGTCGACTCTTTTTATCCAAAAAATCTTTGTAGAATCCATTATAAATTCTTTCCAAAGATGCCTGAAAAATAATTAATTAATTTTTGTACTTTTTTCTAATTCAGGGATTTGCCAAATATTTCGAATTTGGGCTAGACTAGCCACAGAATTTTGAGCGAATTATTTAATATTTCTATATTTAATTTTATTATTTTGGATATATTTTTTAATAAATTTGTGTTAACCTACCTGATTACATGCAGAGTACACGAAAACGACTTGATGTGCTTTTCTCCAAATTGCATGATCAATTGAGAATTCATCAACGCTAAAATATATTTAAGAATTAATAAAAATTAAAATAATATTAATTTTTCGAAAAATGGAATTAAGCAGAAAATTTTTTATGACTTTGTCGAAAAATCGGAAGTCAGCCTTCTAGGCTCGCTTAGCAGAGCTCTAGTGTACATTTAGAGTTGAAAATTGCCCAATTTGGCCAATTTATATGGCCTTAAATATTTCTTTTTTTCGACCCAAAAATTTCCGAATTTTCATTATCAAAAATTTTTTTTAAATTTTTTTCCTTATGAATTTAATAATAAATTTTTAAAATTCACTTCTCCAAACCGCCCAATCCAATTGGGCATAATTTTTTTGAATATTGTTGTTCATTGTATTCAAATTGGACGATTTTTCCATCGGGGCGAAGGCCATTTGCCATTCTGGGCACAAAATGGTCAATCAATGGTGTAATTCGAGTTGGTTGTTGGCCAACAAAGAGGACATTGGCAGTGGCCACAGGTATTTGTTGATGCTGTGATTGGTCGTCCATTTTCCCTTTAGGACTTTTAAATTAAAACTATTTTCCGAGCTGAAAATTTATTTATTTATATATTTTAAAAAGGAATGTCTACAGGAATGGAATTTAGGAATTGATGAAATAATATGTTTGCTTAGAGTATTTTTTAAAAGCTTTTCTTTAATAATAAAGTTTCATAATTTTCTCTCTCAGATTAAAGGAAAATTAAGTCTGATTAAAAAGAATAATAAAAAAAATTATAAAGCACTACAGTATATTAAATGAATTGAAAGAGATGATGAATCCATTTTCTATTAAATTAATTCCCAAATCAAATCAAAATGGCTCATTCGCATATTATATTTTAAAAATTCCCTGGAGCAAAATCTTTTGTACTGCATGAGTAGCATTTTTTACTGTTTTTACTATCCACTTTATCATTGTTGTCAGGCAAAATATAAACTAAAGAATCATTGTTGACGACATGTACCATTTTTAAAATTTTTAGCCCCAAAATTGCTTATATGAGTTAAGCTAAAATTTTGAGCTCTAACATTTTAAATATTTGAGTCAAATCAGTGATTCACTAGCCAACTTCAATTGGTCATCTCTCTTGACTCATTTAAATAACATATCAAAGAATCTTATTCTAAATGCATAACAGTTTTTCCTTCTTATTAAAATTGAATAAATAGGGTCGAAAAATGCCTCCTTTAAGAGAGTAAATTTTGTGCTGATTAATTTTTTTGAGAGAGGAATTGGAATAATTTCAAAAATTTGGGTCATTTGTATCTTTTCTAATTGCTATAAAAATGCAAAATTTATCAGAAATTATGCCCGCGTCTCCACCCCATTTGCCAATCAATTCCATCCTCTATTTATGATGGGTATTGGTAGGGTTTTAACTTTTAATCTTAATTCTTAATTATTCATTTTTCCCACATAAATATGGCCATTATAAACGTGTTCGGAAAACTGGTCAGAGGGGAAGGCTGATCAGTGAGGAAAATTGGTCAATGGAAAACTGGTCAGTAAGGTAAACTGGTCAATGGAAAAGTGGTAGTAAAAAATGAGACTAAAAATGCTCTAACTTGTATATTTTCGAGCCATTATTGGAAACCAATATTTGATTCATGCTTAGCTCATCGAATTACATTGATTTAAGTATAATACTTACGGCTTGTCTAGTTAAAAAACAATTCCCTATGAAAAAAGAAATAAAATCTGCAAATATTCTTCCAATTATTTCCAAAATTAAAATCCAATATATTCCTCAGGCTTTCCCTCTAAAAGCCCGTTATCAATTTCCAAACACCTTCCTAATAAATTCCAAAGCCAAAGATGAAGGGGAACAAATTCGAGAAAATAAAAAATTGGAGAGAAGAATTTGCTGAATGAATTTATGCTTTTTGAAATGGATGAATAATGAAAAAATGGGCTTTGGCCATGGTTAAATCGTCAATTTGAAATGTGAATTGCGAATCATCCATTTTCATAAATCACTTCTCTCCAATCAAATTCCATTAGTTCTTTTCTCGTTTTCGACACACTTCTCATTCTCACAGTTCTCAGCAAATTAGAATTGGCCGTCACCTACCACATTGTTCAATTGATAACGAATCGCTTCAATTTGTCCATTCTTTAATTTGATTTTGTAAATTAATAAGTTGTTAGTTTAATTCTGAATGAAACATTCCAATTGGATTAATTTCATTATTATTTTGAATGAAAGAAAATAACTATAAAATAAGCATAACTTTAAATAAGAAACTTTAAAAAATTTTTAAGCATTTCAATTTTAAAAATTATTTAAAAATCATTTTTATTAAGAATATTAATTTAGAAATCAATTGTAAAAATTATTTTTGTTATAAACAATTATTTTAGTATTCGCATAATCAAAAAACCTCTTTCGCCATTTTTTTATCAAATTTTTTTTTATCATATTTCTGCTCAAAAACAGAGGTGAAATCAATAATTTTGACAATGAACCCATCGGATTCTGGATTTTTGAAAATGACTGCATTGGCCGCGTTCCCATCAACACGGGAAAAACCTAAAATTAATTGTAAATAAAAAATGTAAAAATTATTTCGATGTTTTCGAAAATTCTTGACACTTTATTTTAGAAAATAAAAATTGAAACCCGATAAATAAATTTTATTACTCAAAAGCATTTAATATCTAATTTTATTTGATTTTTGGAAATTTCAATATTTTTTTTTAATTTTATAAAAAATAAGCAAAACAAGAACTTAATCCCAAGAATCTTCTGTCGCATTTCGAGATGCGAATTTTCTCGCAATTTTTTCCAACCAATTCCACTACTTTCCAATATTATAACTTCGGCAGAACTGATTGCGCTTCGCTTTTTGTGGGATGCTTAGCCAAAAATGGTCTAACAATGAAAAATGTTACCTAAAAATGGCTAGGTAGGAGAAATTTTATCCGAAAATGATCCCGAAAGAAAAAATTTATAGCCTCGCAGCGAAAAATTATATTAATGTTAGTTTTTTGCGAGATTGAATTTTGGGAAAAGTGCTAGCGAGATCTCGCATGCGAGATTTCACAAAAATCTCTTGCGAGATCTCGTCTCGCGTCCGATCTCTACTATTATTTATAAATATATCTGAAACAATTAATTTAGGATAAATTTTATAAAAAAAAATTTGTCGGCCATTAAACAGCCCTTAACAAACCAATTATTATAATTTTGTATTTACCGATTGAATGCAATTCGTTAACACCCAGATAAATGTCATTTATGATTTGATCCACTGATAAATTGTATTTTTCTATTGTCTCATTTTTTACATATTTTTCCAACAGTTTTGCCAAACTAATTTTGCCCAATTCCATCACAACATAATAATAGTTGCATTTTTTGCTTAAATCTCCATATGTGTTGATTTTATTACACCTTTTCCCTTTTTCAATTTCGCTGAAAAATAAATTAAAATTATAAAATAATGGGCCTTTGTATTCGATGGCCTGTGTTTGTTTTTCTATTTATTTTTTTTCGTAACGCAGTTCGGATTTCAGAAGACGAAATGAAATTTTAGCACTTAATTCTGGAAATCAAAACCGAATATTAAAATTTAGCACCGATCCTTGTTTAATAGGCAGGGATGAATGGTTAACTCCAACAGAAGCCAACAAATTGCCAATAAATAAGTTTTTTCTCCTTTATTATCCTGAGGGATTACTATGTATTTTTCATTTATTTATTCGTTATTTATTCTAACTCTGATTTTATTATTTTTCCCCACAATATCTCGCGATATACGATCAGTTCTTTTCCCACGTCCCACCACAATTCTATATTTCCCATTTCAACTTCCAACTCGAGGAGAATAGGATGATATAGGCACTGGTACTTGTACCGCGCTTTATTATATATTCTAAAATCACTTACTTATCTAGCATTTGCACAATTCGATGTTTGCCCAGAGCGGCCTGTAAGACCTCAATTTCCCTGTGACAACCCCAAGTGGGTTTGAATTTCGGTTGCGCATCTACAAGTTGCTCCGTATCATATCCAGTTTCTACATATTCATTTTGCTCCGCATCGTATTCAGATTGTTGCTCATTGTCAGAATCGGAATCCACTCCCTCCACAACTTCCTCCCAATTTTCCGTACCTTCAAGTTGCTCACATAATTTAATGGCGACACATCTTTTCAAGAATTTTGAATAGGCATGAAAAACCTGAATGCGGGAATGAAAATATTAATATTTATAAATGGCAAAAAACACTGAAAATTACGAAAAAAAATATTATATCGGTTATCTGGTAAGAGAATTTTTCACTCCCAAAATCATGTTTTACCCGCAAAATTATTCATGACATTCTAGATCCTAAAATAGGATTCTTCCATCATTTAACAATCAAATACGAATAAATTTTCCAAAGCTGTCAAAAAGATAACAATCGATAAATATCCGAAAAAATAAGCTTTCAGAAATTACAGTAGAATTTGAAAAAAAAATTCCTCGGGACAATCATTTTGTCCAAGTTTTAGCTAATTGTGAAATCGCAAAAGTGAAGGCTCCTTTAAGTCTAAAATTCTCAAAAATTTTGTTTGGATATATCATAACTCAATCGACGGGTCTCTATGAACTAGATACAAGAATAAGTAATAATTGTTTTTGCGAAGACTCGAATTTTTTGCGTCTTGACGAGATTATCGAATGTATATAAATTTATGGGTGTAGGAAAAATTTCTGAATCTTTATAAACTATTGACAAAGTTTTTTTCGATAATTTATTTTTTTGTGTGAATGAAAACCTTTATAAATTTTAAAACATAAAACCAAAAAATCAAACTATCATTTTCTTTCCCTTCAAAATTTTTAAAACTTACATCACCCTCATTGCCACTGCCAATTTGTACAATTGTGTCATAATCGCTGTTATTTATTGTCCTCTTAGTTTGCTCATCTCGCCGATATTGGCGGCATTCACACATTTCGACTTTAAAAAATTATTAATAAAAAAATTATCATATTTTTAAAAATAACCCTATAGATTTAGATATATATATTATATATAACTTCATTAATAACCTCATATTTTCTGTCAATCCAGAGAATTCATGTTAATATAGAATTTTAACATCATGTTTATTATTATGGTTAACTCGCGCGTTCTATTTTATTCATAGTTTACTAACTTTGATTTAAGAAAGAAAATGCTAACTTTTACTAATATAATATATAAAATAGGAGAGAAAGAAAATTTTAGATAGAAATTTTTACATTGAGCTTTTCTCTCTGCTTCTCAGGAGAAAATAGTTAGTCAAAATCCGTTTTGTCAAAAATCGATTTTTACCGACGACTTATGGCTCAAGCTCAATCGATGCTGCTCACTTATTAGTTAACGGAGTCGATTAATATTGTCGAAAATACCGTATGTATTCTTTTAATTCCCCATTGGGAATCATTTTTCTACTTTCCTAAAGTTTGAGGAATTATTAGAGAGTGGGGAATTAAAAGAATATATACGGTAATTAGTCATAAGTTTTCAGAGATTAAAAAGAGTACTATTTCACCGATATCTATGTCGATTGAACTTTTTACTAATGAGAGGGAAAAAATATTCTCCAATCAAACTTGGTAAAATTAATAGCATAATGTCCAAAATTAATCATATAAACATTATTTTTGAATCAAATTTTTTGAAAACACAAATGCTTCGGAAAAAATTTTTAATATTTTTATACCATTATGTGAAGAACTCCCTTCGGCCATTCCTATTGTTGGATTTGTATTTCGTCCTTTCACACTTTCCGACTGGTCATAATCTTTAGTAGTTCCATGTTTGCTCGACGATCCTCGCTCACCAATCTTTCTTCTTTTTTCACCACCAGCAGCAGATTGTTGACCATGACCGCCAGCTTGATTGCGATATTTGCCTTGGCGAAATAAATTTTCTATGAATTATTTAAATTTTTTGAAAGTGTATTTTGATAATATATTGATTCTGTGAATGAATCTGCTTAAACCTGCGAGGATATTAGAGGAGAATGTTGAACGAAAGGAAATTGTAAATTTTCTTGGAATGATTTAATGAAGCGTTTGAAAAGAAAATAAATTGAAAGGATGATCGGAAAATTAATTTTTCTATTAAGATTAACCATTTTATAAATGTTTAGTTAAAATATAGATTACAAATTTATTAGCTATTAATAATTCCACATGGAAAATTTTTAAAAAATAAGGTAAAAATATATTAAAATATTTAAATATGAACAAATTAGCTTTAAAAATCATAGCAGATTTCATAAGTTAAACCATATTTTTACCAATTTTGTTCCTGCTTTCAGTCGGCTGATTTATTAAATGATCTATTTTGGCAGTTTTCTTCTTAATTTTGACACTAGAATCATTCACTCTTCCCCCCTTTTCCTTGTTGTTTTTCTGTTTGATGCTTTCATCTTTAACATTACTCCGTTTTATGGCTTTCATTTGCGGCTTCAATTTATTAGCACATTCTGCACTAGGCAAATCGCTCATCAAAAGAATAAATCCGATTATAACGGCGGCCATTAAAATTGCCAAATTATTTGAGTATTGTTGATGCATTGATCCACAAACAATTTTATTTCAATGCAAATTCAAAAACGATGGATTTTTTGATATTTAGAAAATATTTAATTTGATGAAATTTTTTCGCGATGCCTTTGTATTTGTAGAATTAGAATGGGAAAAATGTTTGAATTTATGAAATGCAGCTCTCGAATACCGCCATTTTAAACTGCTGACCGCGATGGAAAAACAAGAAGAAATGCTGGCAAACAAAAATTGTATATTGGTCAAAATAGCTTCAATTGATTTTTTCATTGATAATTGGAATGGCTACTGTCGCACGCAATCAAATACAGGACGGGCATGCCGATCAGGGTTATAGTCTCTATACATCCCTGCCCGCCGTTCATTATATCTTTTGGCCAAACAATGAATTTTTTGCCATCTTCTCCTTTTTTCTTTACACGAAAATTCAAGCCATTTACACGGGCCCAAGAAGCATAGGACGATCAGTGCCACCGTCTTAAGTCCGCCCTTGCTTGCGCGTAGGTTGGCCAATCAATTAAAGCCGATGACCGTCTTTTCTTTCCCCCCCTCTCTCAAGAAAATCAGGCTTTATTCACGGACCCAATATATCCCAATGAGGTTCGCTCACAATTAAATCTAATAATCGGTGGGGGTGGGGGTGAGATGGGCCGGCACGAACACATACTATAAAGCAAATTGTTTTGCTAATTAAACTAAAATGCATATAACTTTTTTATTTTTAAATTTTATGTAAAAATATTATTAGATCCATGTTTAGCTCATTGAGCTGCGCTGATTGAATTACAATATGACTACTTTATGACTACAAATATAAATCAGGGTTCGCAGATGTACTTTATTTGAAAATTTGTACTTTTTTGAGGGGTCAAATCTTTGAAAATAAAATGTACTTATTTTGAAGATTTGTACTTTATTTTGACTTTAGTGTACTTTTTGTACTTTTTCACAAAATAATGAAAAAATGATAACAATTTTTCACTGCGCGGCTATTTTTGGCTTAAATTTTACGCTGCGCGGCTATTTTTGGCTTAAATTTTTCCCATGCGGCTCGAAAAATTGTAAAAATTTTTCTCTAAAAAAGTATAATTCTAGTCCTGGTTGATCTCCTCTTGCTTATTTATAATAAAAAAACATAATTAAAAAATTTTAATCAATTTATTTTAGCCTAAAACGAAAATCTTTTTTTGACCCAAAAATCTTTATTTTCAAGGCCAATGTACTTTTTTTTTTGAAAAAAAATCTGCGAACATTTATATAAATGGATTTATTCAATTACAGTCAACTTTTCTAGCGAAGTGAGTTCATCCGAACACCCCTTGATGAGTTCGTTTAAATAAATTTTCATATTCTTTTCGAAACTATCTAATTCTGAATTGATCAAACCTAATAAGTCAAATCATCATTATTAAATGCTAACCTAGGATAAACAAATGTCCATTAAAATCTTTTCGGCAAATCAATTTTTTTTGGCAAATTAAATATTTTCTTTATCAAATTTTAACATTCTTCTGACAATATGTTCAACATTCACTTCTTCTAAAAGAGCATAAATTTTTTTAATATAGATTTCCTTGGCTATTCACAGGCAAAATAAAGGCCTACCGACATTTGTAGACGAAAGGGTCTGGTGCCGATAATGGCGAAGCTGCTATGTCATTTTTATGGCATATTATTAACCATGAAATTAGCTATAAAATGATATCAAAAACATTGACCAAAGTCGAATATTCACAGAGTTATGACCAAAAAACCGTTTGTTTAATTAAAATTTTGTTTTTATCTGTTTTTTGGCCATAACTCGGTGAATATTCAACATTGGCCAATGCTTTTAAAGTCATTTTGTAGCTAATTTTATGCCTAATAATATGCTATAAATAATTCTAAAACAACTTTATCACCATCTGCACCAAACGGTTTCGTCTGCAAATGTAGGTTGTAGGGTCTGCAAATGTGGTAACACGAAAATGAATTATCACTTATTAAGATTAATATCCAAAAAAATAAATTATAAATTTCCCTCGATCAAATCTGTTTATTTCATTTTTCATCACATCATTTTTATATTATTTTCCCACGAATTGTACAATTTATCATTTTTTTTTAAATTAAAAGTGAAAATAAATTATGAATAATCATTCTCTTTCCTAAATATATTTTCTCTCCAATGTCCAATCATCATTATTCGCGATCATTCCATTTCCCATTTCCATTCAGTAGAAAAGAGAACGATGATGCTATTCTCAAAAATACTTAATTTCATTTTAATTTAATTTCTAAATAGTACGATTTACTTTTTTGTCTGGTCCATTAAAAATAATTATTTTAAGAATTTTTCTTTTTTTGTAAATTCCATGAAATAATTAAAAATCATTAAATGCTTATTAAATTTCCCTTATTTTAATATTTCAGTTCCTACCAAATTGTCAATTCAGCGAATTTTAATTCATAGATTTTTCCGAATAATTTTAACCACATTTTAATTTCGCGTTAATTTCAAATAAAATTATTTTTATTTTATTTTCCCATTTTTTTTATTGCAGCCAACTCAATTGATTTTGCTGTTGGCATAATTTCTTCTCCCAAATTTCTTTTCTTCTTCCTTGCCATATAACGTAATTTTTTAATATTTCCCCATTTTACACATTTTCAATTTTACATTGTGATCCATCTTTGATTTGTTCGATGGGAGGTGGCAGCCGTGGTGCATTATTGCCGGTGGCAGCAGGTATGCTGTTTCTCTGGTTTTTGGCTATTTTTGGTGGCCAATTGCCCATTCTTCCGGCTAATGCGGTTTTCCACGGTTAGCGAATATTAAAAAAAAAACTCTAAATAAATAAAATTTATTCTAATTAAAGCAATTAATAAATATATAAATATTAGAAATATAAAATCGAAAAATAAATTAATAATTTTACAAATCAAACTTAATTACTTTTCTAGGCCAAAATGTGCCAAAGACTTTTGCCAGCGATTCCAGCCATTCTTTGCCATATACTTGTTTGCATTATATTTAAATTACTTTAAAAATATATTATTTTATAGTCAAACAGTATGTGCTTCAGCATGGAAAAGGTAAAATTTTTTCATTAATGCGCAAAAAAAATTGTAAATAATGAAATGGAATTTCTGATTTAAAATAAGTGGATTAAATTCGATCGCTGATTTGTAAAAATATGTCAAAAAATAAATTTTGTATTTTCGAATCACTTATTTATTTGAATGAAGGATAAATTAATTATTTTGATACTTCTTTAATATGTTCTGCATTCTGCAAACGGAGGTTACAAGAATGAAAGATCTTACCTACTACCCGTCCGGGGTCGATTTCACAATGGTGAATGGTGCAAATATAAAGTTTTGGTCTTCTAATAAATCAAAAGTTTGTCTTAGCTCTTAGACCCCACAAACCTTTATCTTATTTTAGATCTCATTGAGACGCATAGAATGGTATATAAAATATAATATGCTAGCTTTGGCCCAAAATAAGAATGTTTAAAACTAAAATCTGGAAAAATAGTTTAATTAGTTTAATACTCTTTAATTTTGGTCCAAAACCTGATAAATTATATACCAATCGATGCAACGCGATGAGATCTATAATATGATATAAGGTTTGTGGGGTCTAAAACCAGTTTCTGATTTATTAGAAGCCAAAAATTTTATATTTGTACAATTGTGGAATTTCCCATATTTGAACCATTGTGGAATCGACCTAGCACGCCCTACAACCTATAGGGTGTTTGAGATTATAGTTAAGCATACGGCAAATGATAATGATAACCTATCCCTAGATGACCCTAATGCCTAACCCTATAACGGAAGACTCGTGGGGTTACCGTAACCTATCCCAATTGACCTGAATAATCTGCAATCTGCATACATGCAGATAATACAAAAATACCCTAATTTTATTTCATAAAATTTTTCTAATAAGTTCACTATCAAACACATTAAGCAATGAGAATAAATAAATTTGTTTAAAATTAATTTTTTTTTATTTTTGCAGATGCAATTTCGATGGAATTTATCAATGGGCCTAATGCAAAGGCAGCAGCAGTTGATGTAAAAAAATTCAATAATAATTAATAATTTAAAAATTAATTAAAGATTGTTGAGGATTATTCGGAAGAATCAGAAGAAGGTTTAAAATATTATTTAAATTTTAAAACAAAATTTTAATTTATATAGAAGCGATCGCAAAACTCCATCCGGACCAGCGAGCTGTAATTTTTTAATAAATAAAAAATATTTTGTAACCATTTCTTATAAAGATGTTGATGGCTATTCGTAATGGCGAAAAAGTGGAGGTGAAATGCAAACAGGAAAGCCGTGATGGAAACATTTTCACTGTATGCGAAGATGTTTTGTAAGTATAATAAAATAATAAAAAATTGAACTCTTTTAAAAAAATTAGTTCAAAAGTTAAATTGTCCAGTAAATTTATCTTAATAATTTGTTAAAAAATTAGGAAGAAATTCAGAAATATTAATACTATGTTAGAAATATCAAAAGTCGTGGAAAATATATATTTATTTATTTTTTTTTGGTTTTCCATATTTTTCTTGGCTAAAAATTTTTATTTTCTGAGATTGGTATCAAATGAATATAATTCAATATCATTCGCCATAATAAAAATAATTTTTTTTTCTAAAATACCTGGATTGATCGGGTATCCTAGATGGGTCTAGGCTCTAGGCATAGGCAACAGCCAATGATCTCGAAGTACCAGAATAAAAATGTCGAATACAAAATAATTATTATTAATATTTTCATTTGTTAATTTCGTTTTGTTTAATACATTATTTTCAAGAGTTTAAATAAATAAGTTGAAATTATTCTTCCATTAATTATTTTGTTAAACAAAATTGATATGCGAACAATTTTATAAACTAATGTTTTTTATTTCATTCCAGTCCTATTGATAAGAAAAAATACAACAAAAAGACCAAGCAAATTGGACCGTTCCCCGTGCCACGTTTCCCATTTCGTGCAAAATGTTCGGCCACAAATCCGCCAAATGCACCGCTCTTGACCATTAATATAGGTTTTATGAATGACTCTGCTGAAGGGGTTGCATGCAATTCAGGGTAATCAATCATTTTATTAAATAATTAATTAATTAATTAATTAATTAATTAATTAATTAATTAATTAATTAATTAATTAAAATTATAGCCTTGACATCTGTTATGCCAGCGCATTCGAAGGGAGCACAAAAAAGGAAATGTGGGAATTATTAAAGGTTCATCTTAACGCTTCTTTTGTATGATAATTAAATGATTTTAAAAATTAATAAAAATCCAACTTTTCATTTAAAAATTGCATTTTTTTCAATTATTTTATGGAAAATTAAAAAATTCCTATAATGAATATTTTATTCTAAATTGCTTAGAAATGAAATTATTTTATTCAAATTTAGGTGACGAATATCCCTGGAAATAAGGTGGCCGAAAAATGCAGCAAAAATGATAATATTCAAGGCATAAAATGGCATGGAATTCGAATTTATCGAAAAGTTGAAGAAGAAAATATTAACGAGCAAATTGGCAATGTGGCTGTTACTAAGCGCTTATTCCTCACCGATTCGATGGAGTTTAAAATTAAAATATTAAAATCTATCCATCAGCAGATCATTTCAATAATGTTCTTCGTTAAATCAATTAGGAAAAATATTTTCTGCTGCTGATCGAGTTATTTAGGGAAAACATAGACAAACTCACAAACTCAATGGACTGGCCCTGGGGACTGGGGTGCAACTTTTCTCGAATTTGGCTTTTTAATTCTATAATTTTTCTTTTTGCTATATATAAATTTGATTTAAGAGCTTCAAATCCTCTAATGTCCTCTTAATCTTAATTTAATCTTTTTATTTTTTTTTATTTTTCCTTTTTTAATTTATAAAATAATTTTAATTTAATTTAAGGATCAAATTAAAAAATGGAGAATTTATCCATCAACTGATTCTGACGGAAAAAGGAATAGAAGTGCTGACAAGCCGCCGAATTATTTATATTAATGACAAAGGTAACACGTATGATCCGACGGAAACAAGCAAGAACTTCGGGAAAAGAAATGACCTTGTGAATGTGAATCTTACATCGGCCCAACGAATCTACTATGAAATCAATCATAATGCTTCTTTGTGGACTGTGCTCTTCGATATAGCAATATTGGAGCCAGGCAAATACAATGTTTCCACTGATGGTGTTCCAAATGGCAAAAATTTGAAAATTTCGGCAATGAAAATTGTTTATTCAGACAAGGAATGCAAAATTCATCCAAAGGTAATAAAATAATTATCCAAAGGTAGATAAAACAATTAGTCACTTTTTTCCTAAGATTTAATTTGATATTAATTGGGCGGCATTTAATTTTAACAATATTGCCCCTAATCAGTTGGATGGATACTATCATAGGAAAATCTTATTAAAAATTTCCAATAAATATATTTAAGCATGGAAAGTCTATATTCATATTTATATTTATTCATCATAAAAAATTTTTAAGTTAGAATTGGATCGGAATTATTAAAATTTTATAGTTTTTTGAACATTCAATCTAGATTTATGATTATTTAATTTATTTATTCGTTAAGTTTGATATTGACAACATTGTTATGAAATGGAAAAAAGTGGCTCCAGTTGCTTTTAATTTTACAATGTTGAATGGAACACAAATGATTTTCTATTTTATCAAATTTGGAAAGATTAAATATGAGAAATCGGTGTTTTATGAAGACAATATTGAGACGGTTCATTTTATATTTTTAATAAATTTATGGAAAAAATAAATATAGAAAAATTTTATTTTAAAATTAAAATTTAAAATTCTTAACAAATATTTTAAAATCAGAGTTTAAAAATTAAATTTAATAGATATATGAATATGATACGATTATAGATTTTTGGTAATATTCCAAATATGAATTTTTTAAAAGATTAAAGACTCTTCTAATTTGACTAGAATGGGGAATTGGCCTTTTAATTTCAAAGTAATTTAAGCATTTCTTCAAATATATGAGACTGTTTATCATTTTATTCTCTTTGTTCTATGTTCTTTGTTGCTAGAGCTAAAAATGAAATATATTAAAAATATATTTTAATAAAATTTCATAATGCCATGATATTAATGCTCTAAAAATTGCAGATAGAATATGTAATTGCTAATGAAGTTCGAAAATTTGAATTTGAGAATATTTTATATAAATTTTATATACGTGAAATTGGCTATAAGCAAATCAGTAATGAAGAATATGCAAATGGAGTGATGGTGCTCAAAGTGAATGTCTTCAATAGCGAATTCATTTATGGAATGGCCAAATACGATCCGACCATTGCTTCTGGCAATATTGAGCCAGAATTTGATTGGACTAATGTAAATAAAAAAATTTATTTTTTTTTCAAAAAGTCGAGTTTATTAAAATTTCACATAAATTTTATGGAAAACTAAAGAAGTGTGGTCTACTTGAATTTTGATTTTAAAAAGAAAAAAATCATATTTTAAGGGTAGTTAGATGCGCTGATGAGCAGGATTTGAGAGAATTTTAGATATCTTACTATCTTAGTAAAATATGCCAACTTTTACCAAGAAAAAGCATAAGAAGGACTAAGGGCATTTTTGGTGTAAAATTTTATATGGCCAAAATATAGCTCAATCGATGCAGCTTGCCGAGAGGAATCGAATGGTACTAATTTTATTAGAAAATTTTAAATATATGGAAGATATATGTCAAAAACTTTATCAAGACGAAAAAAGTTTTTTGGCCATACTTGGAAATTTCGAAATATTTTTACATAAAAAATACCATTCGATTCCTCTCGGCAAGCCGCATTGATTAAGCTATAATTTGATTCTATAGAAATTTTCACCAAAAATGCACTTGGTACTTATGCTTTTTCCAAAAATGCCCTTGGTCCTTCTTATGTTTTTTCTTGGTAAAAGTTGGCATATTTTACTAAGATAGTAAGATATCTAAAATTCTCTCGAAATCCTGCTCATCAGCACATCTAACTAGCCTTAAAATATGTTTTTTCTTTTTAAAAATTCAAGTTGACCACATTTTTTTACTTTTGCCATTATCACAATTATTTGCTTTGTTAAAATTATTTGAGCCTTAAAGCAAAATTTTAATTTTACGGATTACAGTTCGGATGAATTTTACAAGTTTAGTGTAAAATTCTTCCTAAATCATCATTAAATTAAGAATTCAATATTTATTGAAGGCTAATTTATGATACTGGCAATGATTTTAAATATTTAAAAAAATAGTGAATTAATAAAAACTTAGTCTACTTATGATTTTTTATTATTAATTGGAAATTTGAATTTTTTGACTTTGCTTTTGGTATTACCAAATTTTTAAAGCTAATTTTTATGCTAAATAATTTACATTTATTTTAATAACTATTTTGAAAATTTTTCACTCAATTCCAATTATATAATTTTAGGATTTTGACAATTTCTTAAATGGATGCAAGCATACTACAATCAATCTTTTATCAAATTTGGAGGACAAAGTACAGACACGTCAATCACTTGGAAAGGCACCACCAAAATATGATGTGGATTTTTTTGTTGGTTTAAATACAAATGTTTCTGGATTCAGCTTGACTAAAGAGGAGGGCGAAATTTTCTATGTATGCAATAATATTTATATAATTTTTAAGAAATTTTTAACATTTAGAAATTTCATTCTTTCATCCAAGAGGTATTTATTATTGGATATAAAAATAATTTGTAAAAAAATTAAGGAAGAATTTGATGGTTATAAGATTCTTGCTGATGAACGCCTCTATAAAGTGTTCAAAGCATTGCAATTGAATGCAAAATTCCGCGAATTGAAGGAAGATTTTATGAAGCAAATCATTGGCGATCTACCCATTTCATGGGAAACTATTGTCGGCGAATTTGGATTGTTCCAAGAGGTAAGAAATCAAATTATTTGTTATGTTTAAATTTTTTTTTATCAATCTCGCAATTTTCGAAAAAAATTTTCTGCAAAAAAATTAATTTTTAATTTTATTTTAATAATGAATCAATAAAATTTTTCTATAGCAAATGTCAATTTAAGAAAAAAATTTGTTAATAAAATTTTGAATTTATATTGCTTAAATGTGTCAGATTTTTTCTTGATATTGATGGGTAAATTTTTCATATTTAAAAATTTTTTAGCAATTGTTTAATTACTTTTCATTCCAATTGCAGATTTACGAATGTCCAAATTTTCGAGTTAATCTGCCTCAAGTCAGCGGAAAAATCAAATTTACTTTTGAGGATCATCAGGGCAAAATTAACACCGATTTTATTGGATACAGTTCAAAAAATACGAAGATTAATTTTGTAAATGATTTATTTAGATTATTATTTATTTTTATTAACAATTTCAGATCGAATCCTATGAAATTAAAACAGATTTGGGAAAATTGGAATGCACCCTTAAACTTGTTAAATTTCAAAGCCACGACGAAGACGATTGGTATTTCTATTCGGCTGGGGATTGCAGCATGTAATTAGTACTTTGAAGTCGAAAGAATTAGAAAGCAGATAAGGGCATTCAAAAATGAGATTATAAATCGTCCCACTTTGATAATTTCAATCAATTTTATCACAGATTTTATAAAAATCACCCGAATTGTATTTGAATAAAATGCTTCTTTATTATTTTGTTCCATAGTTATTATTAATTTTTATTTTTAAAATAATATTTATTTCTTATTCAATCTTTTATTTGAGTTTAAATTTAGCAACTGCATTGGCTGTGTGCGACATATTTGGAAAATAAAATTGAGGACAAAAAGATCTAATCTAAATTGCCGGATTAATTTTTAGAACATTTTATTGGATATAAAATAGTTAAAAATAATTTTAAAAGTTCTTTATTTTTATTTTTGCCAATTGTTAACAAAAACCGTTTTTTAATATGAAATAACTTTTGATTCTTTTTTGATTTTGAAAATAATCCAGTAAATTTTCAAGATTGGTAAATATAGATTTTATAGCAAAATTTAAGTCAATAAAATGTTAAAATTATAATCAGGCATTTTACCACCCTTTATATTAGACCATTTCGTCCTCATTTCACAAAATAATAGTAAAATTACCATCTATTTCCTTCATTTTGATTACTCAAAAATGGGAAATGGCATTGAATTATTGCAACATTCAATTTGCCTTATTTTGTCCATCTTATTGGTCCAGATTGCCACTCACAATCAGTTTAATCAAGATGCCACCAAAGGGTAAAATATTAATATTAGAATAGAGAAAGGGCAATTTTTTTGGAAAAATTGTTAAATAATGGGGAAAAAATTTTCTGACTTTTTTTTTGCCGATACGTTCCTATTATAACAATATTGCCTAAATAAAACAAATTTGAAAATTCAACTTTAATTTTACTTACAGGCAAATTTGCTATCCAAATACTTCAATGGCAAAATATTGGAAATTGAATAAACGCTTTATGGTGAAGGAGGAATTTTTTGACAAAAATATTCCTTTTGGAAATGTTCCAAATATTCAATGTTTTAAAGATCGATTGGATCTATTCCGTTGTTTTTGGGTGGAAAATGTGAATGAAGAGTTTCTAAAGGAAGGAGCCTTTTTGGAGGATCATGTGCCAATGGTAAAATTTTTATCTAAAATATGCTGTATTTTTAATAAAGATTTTTTTCAATCTAGCCGCCAACTACCACGGAAATTTCCACCAGCCAAAGCACAATTCTAACAACAACTAGCAGTAGCCCAACAACGCCAATATCGACTGATCGAATTGTAGGTCCTTAATTCAAATTTAATTAAATTACATCAATTTTTTTAACTTAAATTAAATTTGAAAAATTGTAGAAAATCACTAGATTTTTCAATAATATCTCAGCAAAATTTTTCAAAGAATGTTCGATGAAAATTTAATTGAATAATCAAATTATTGTCTGATTTTCTTTATATACTTGTTATTTTTCTAATTTAAGGATAAGGATGAGTGACAATCATTTGTAAAAAGTTAAAAAATTATGGGGTGAAATAATTATGCGGAGTTGCACAGCAAATATGAACATATGAAAATTGAAAAAATGAATGGTCCTTTTTTGCTCCAAAAAATTTTGCATCAATCAAATCATAGATAGCCCAATTGACCCGTCTCGATGAGCTAATTTCGAATCAGCCTTTCGATTCTCATTAAACTCAAAAGAAATATGTTTATTATTATTTAGTACTAAGTTTAGGATTTTACACAAGGTTTTAGGATTGGAGGTAGGTTTGGTGTAAGATTTATGTCGGATAGAATCTAAAGTAATTTAACATTTCATCGTATTGTAAAGTTACGCAGCAACATTCGCAATCTAGCAACTTAGCAATTCGGAGTAATTTCTTCCTCCCCTAGATTGAATCATTTTTTTTTGTTTTTTTTCAAATGAGTAAGTATAATTCGTTTGTAGTTCGTACGTACCATATTTTCCACTATAAAAATAGCAAATATACATATACATCACAAAATTCAATTGTTATTCTATTAATCATGTTAATAGTTTTTCGTAAATTTTCATTGCATTCGGATCAAAATATTATTATATTTGGTTTAAATTATTATCAAATTTCAGCAATGCGATGGACCAAAATGGGCTATTGTCAAACCGGCTCTTTTCTATGTCAAACGAAATGGCAGGAGAATTACTGCTGATAAAGCCATTCGAGCTGGATTCATTGATTATATTTATATCGAGAAAAATCCTCCTTTTTCGGAAAAACATATCAATGAGACGATCATGGTATTAAAATTTAATTTTAGATATTCAAAAGCCATAAGAATTATGGAAACTGATTTCGAATTTTTTTCGTTATACATCCATCCCCTTCTCGTGATAATGGAAAATCTAAGCAAAGCAAGGGAGAATCATTTTTTTGGAGAAATATTTTCTAGATTATATATTCTACACTAAATATCTTTACAAAAAAATTGGGAATTTTAATAACAGAAAACATTAAATTGTCTAATCATTAAAAATTATTTACAAAAATTTCATTGAAGTAACAAGTAAGAATAAAAAATATAACAAGTTAGAATAAAAATAAAGTCTTTGAGTACGCCAATAAAGAAAATTAAAATTCATAAATAAAATGATTCAGATTAATAGGCAAAGATAAAAATGTTATAAAAATAATTTTATTTTATTTCCTTATACATTCCATTCATTATGGGTAGTAATAATAATAAAGAATCAATATAAAATAATTGAACAGCTTTTCACTGATTGATTGGCATAAAAATTTTATGACTATTATAAGAAAAGTATATGCCATTTTTAATATTTGAAACCGATTAAATATATTTATCATTTCCAAATAAATCTTTTTAAATTTTATTTTTAGGAAATGATTAAAAATTCGACTTCATTGTTTGAAAGCAATAATGAAGTGAATAAGTGGATCGAGGATAATGGCGGATGGCTCCAAAATATCAAACATGGATATTTTCAATATGTTCCTCTCGATAGCAAATTTGACGATGCAAAACTCGTGGTTGCGATGTTGCTCTACAATTGTTCTTTTGGAGATTTTATTCTTGCCCCAGCAGAGTTCAATGATAATTTCGAAATGGCTCACAAAACATTTGACTGGGAAGAGGTTAAAAAATATGAATCCTAATAAACGATATGAATAATGTTTTATGATTTCAGGATTTTGAATTTCTTGATAAATGCATTGAACGTCAAGAGGACATTTCTAAAAATTTGGATCGCACTTATTATATTGGCTCTATTATAAAAAGTAAAAATTTGGAGATAGTAAATTTTGAAGTAGGCACATCGATTATGCTGGGATTAAATTTGGCAAAATGTGAAGCATTTAAGGTTTGCTATATTCAAAATTTTTTGATATTTAAAAAAATCATATTAAAAATTGAAAATTTTATTTAGAGCTTAAAAAGAGTAGATTAGTATACAATGCAAATATAAAATTAAAATTTCAAGGAAATAAGTTTCAAAATTAAAGTCCTTAATAAAAATTTATAATAATCTAAGTCGATTTCCATAAAAAGAGTTAGGACTATGACTTCAGAATTCAGAATATCTCCAAGGCATATTGTGGTAATACAGTTTGTTCACTATTTGGATTTAGCTCACACGAATAATGTCACCAAATGATCTTTTATTTTGTCCTCTTTTTAGTCTAATATTTTCTAAATTTTTTTTTCGCAAATTTCGACTTTAGTAAGAACCGCAAAATTCGGGGATGAAAAATTTCGCCATACGAATATTTTGATTATATTATTTTACACATATTTTTAAAATAAAATACCAAATTTCTCCTCTACTAAAAAATTTTTGAATGTCTACTAAATTTTTTTTATTTTTTAACTAATAAATTCTTTCTTTTCCTAATACTTTGCTTTTAATTAGTTTCCATCTATATGTAATAATATAATTTTCTTCTTTAATTTTTATTTTAAAAATATGTTTTGTATTTTTAGTATAAATATGGCTACACATATCCTTTGCGAAGTGCAGCTTTGGCAGAAAGTTCAAATGACTGGGAACGTGTAATAATTTTTAAATAATTTTTTATAATTTATTTTTAAAAATTAAATTTTTATTTTTACTATTTAAAAGGTTAGGTATGATTATGAAAGATAACTCCATCATTTTTTCGGTAATGGATATCAAAATTATTCAAAAGAAAATGGTAGCCGAATATTAAATCATAATATTATATAGAATAAAATAATATTCCAGGATTCTAAGACTGGATTGAATTTTATCTATATCAAAAAATTAAATATTGGATTGGAAAAAATTATGGAAAAAATAACATTTTTGATTAATTCAGACATTAAAGTATTATATTTTTTTTAAATAAGCAAATATTTTTTGTGATTGGAATAATAAATCAAATTTAAATTTAATAGATAAAAAATTTTTAAAAAAATTTATATTATCATATTTAAAAAATTCATAGTCAGAACGTATGGGAGCTTTGGTATTGCCGATTGAGAACTCTTGCCGCTCTTTATATGGAATGAAAATGACAGCAGAATTTTTCAAAATTGCAAAACAATATTTAATGACATTTGGATTACTTCGACGTAAAAAAGATTGCGTGAGTGATGCCGATGATGATTGCTTGGAATGCTTGTCCATGGAAAATGTTGACCCGGATGACGATGACTACTATGAACAAACTTGTGAACCATTAATGACATGCTCCGTAATCCAAACCATCTATGATTGCGGCGATGAATTTTTCGTACGAATTCCTCGTGTAATGGGACGACAAAATTTTACAATGAATGGAACAAATTATCTTCTTGATAATACGGTAAACTCATCATTAAATATATTGTCATGTAAATCTAAAAAAACAATTTTTAAAAAAGGGATATATTGATTAACTTATTTTTAGCTTAAGTTGATGAGTTAGGCGAATTCTAAAATGCCCTCAAATTTGACTTTTTTTCTAATTTTTTGAACAATTATTGAAAAATTAATGGCTTTTAATTAAAATATTCGTATTTATTACATTTAAAGACAAGTAAATTTTTAAAATTAGTTTACAATGAATTAAAAAATAATGGAAAATTATTAGATGGTCATGTTTAGATATACATAAAATTCTAAATATTTATTCTAGCATTTATGTATTATCAACTACCACATTCTTAACCATCAAATTTACTTTAAATTCCCCAAAAATTTGTTAACCCTAAAATCACTAAAAAATGTTTTTTCATCATTTTACAATCAAATATGAATAATAAATTAAAAATCTCAATTTTTTCAAATCTGGTGTAAGATAATATCAAATAAGTATCTTTATTCTACTCAAAATAATGAAAATGCCTTTTTTGACTGAAAAGATTCACCTCTTAATTGTTAAATAAATATCATCTTTATTTGGGCGATGACACAATAACAATTCAAGAGTGCCAATTATTTTTTAATATATTTTGTTTTTAAGGCTAATAGCTATGAACTGGCCAATCGTGATTACTATAAAAAGATGTGCTCCCATGGTATGCTCTCCGATTATATTCTATATGATAACGATGCCGATTCGTGTTAATATTTGAATGCATAAATAATTGTAATAAATATTTTTAATTTATAATTTTTATATCATTATTATATTTGAGTAAAAATTTTTTTATGTACATATTTGTATTTTGTACCAACTAAATTCTTCCCTTATAGACTCATTTCTCTTATACAATCGAATTGCTCATTAGCCCGAGTTTTATTATTTTGTATTAAAGGCTCTTCCTCAACCCTTATTCTCCTCTTTAACCTATGTTTGTTTAACCCGGATTAAATTAATCCGGATTTGGAGACTTAACCTATGCTTCTTCATTAAACTAAAGAAGAGATTTAGGTCCCAGAATGACGTAATTAACTCGAAAATATATATTTGCCGCGTTTTCGATCTCTCGCAGAATTTATCCGCATTTTTTAAATTTTTTTTTGTGGCCTACCTATAGAGTATATAATAAATTAATATCGGGGTCTTTATTTCCAGTACCGTACCTCTGGTCAAAAAATTTTTAAGTTCAATACATTTATATATATATAGAGAATTTTAGAGCAAATAATAATGACTGCCAAAAATGTAAGTCTACTTTTTCATCTCTAATCATCAGCAAATTTAATTAACTTAATTTTTCATTAATGAAAAGAAATCTTAAACACCATCAATTTATCTTTCTCATTTTATCTGCTGCAAAAATTAGAAAATTGATACAAAATCATATCACAAAATAAAAGATACGAATACAATCGAAAAAAATCTAGCATTTAATCATCATCCTTTCTCAATTGTTTAGCTTTGAATTGAAATTGACCAGTTTTAATTGACCATCCGTTGCAATTTATATATAATTCTTGAACCACTATCATGCAACCCTTTCCAACTTTCATAAGCCAGAAAAATGTTTCTTTGATTTCCGCTCCTTCCTCCATTTGTATCCCTAGACCGAATTCATGGTAGTCCTTTGACTTAAAAATTTGATTCTGGTAATCCTGAATTGTGAAATAATGTCTTTATTGTTAGAATAAAATAATTTATAAATTATAATAAGATAAATTTTCATTAAAAATATTTTAGTTAGGAATTAAGCAGTTTTGCTTATCCTTTTTCATTTTCTTTTTTTATTAATTCAATTTTTTAAGATTTAATATGATCGTGATAAAACAAGTACTGATGATATGTAAAATATTATTTTTTAAAATTTATTTTTCTGTTTCATTTTTTGGAATTATTTATACAGATAAAATTTATTTTAATTATTAATTAATGTTTTGACTAGGACATTACCCTTTTGGACATTCTTCTTTATCTGAGACGCATGCTAGAATGTCAAAATACATGCCATTTTTGTTATCTTCACAGTCCGTTAACTTGCTTTTAAAAAAGAGTTTAATCTCTTCTGATTCTCGATCTGAACGTTGCAAAAGCGTACTAAATAAAAATATTAACCAGATTTACATAAATGATTTTCTTAAAAAAATATTAGAAAATTATATAATTAAAAATTTATTAATTAAATAAAATTATTAAATGCAAAAAATATAAACTTACAGATTTCCTTCTTGGTCGTAGAGTTCATTCTCATTTTCAATCAATTGTTGTACCATTTCAATATATTTACCAAACACGATCGAAATACAGAAAAATAAGGATAATAGTATGAATAATTTAATTTTCATTTTCTGTTTAATAATAATGATCTATTAGTTTCCAAACCCTATTTTATATTTTAAAAGATGATAATTAAAACCAAAATTTTCACATTTCCGGGCTCTTCAGAATCAGTTTGAAATTTTGAAAAGATTATTGGATTCGTAAAATCTGACTGATTTAACTCAGGATTTATTGAAAATTTATTATGACTACAAAACTTTAAAATTATTAAACACAATTTCATGAGAGGATATCCTTTAATTATTTATTTATTAAATAAAAATAATGAATTCATCTTTTAACTTAATATTAGTTTGTGATTTTTTGAAGTATGATGATATTTTAAAGTGTTAGAAAAATAAAAAGACTTCATCAATTCCTGGCGAAAAAATATAGAGGCAAAAAATGGATAAAATTAATTCCATAGAGTGATGCCACGTTTCAATTTAATCATTCGATCTCTCTACCACTTTTATCTTTAAAAGTTAAAAATAACTAAGTTTTGAAATGCTATACTTCTTATTCATCCTGATTTTTTTCTCCAATGAAATCATTTCGGATAAGGACTTTAAATTAAATGTGGAAAAATCTATTAAAGATGAATTTAACACCAAAATTCCATTTCGAACTGAAGAATTTACATATGATAGTAAAGGATTTTTGTAAGTTTATTCAATTAAATATATGTAATATAATAAAAAAAAACATAAATAGCTTACTTAAAAATAAGGCAAGCTAATGGAACTCTGAAATATTAACAATTATTTCCTAAAAATATTATTATGATTAATAAGAGAATATTCTATTTCTAATCATTATATATGATATTTTGAAAAATGAAATCAAGAGTCTTTTTCTTTACGAAAATTCAATTTTTCACTAAATTTAAATATATTGGTATTTAATTTTTTCACATTTAATGAGCAACAATACACTAGATACCAAGAATTAGAGTTGAGAATATCTGAATCAAACGTCATTGTAGTAACTAAAATAAACTCTTATTTACTTATTATTATTAATAATTTAAATCTATATTATTCTGTTTAAGAGTAGACCTTCCAAAGAAACAGATTTGTATAGTTTATTTAATTTTAGGAGAATTCATGGCAATTGGACCGATGAAAAACCTAGACCAGTTAATTTGTTCTTTGAAGAAATTCCGGTTGTGGGATGTAAAGATGAATCACGTTTAAATGGCCTATATTTCGATATGATTTTTTGTTTGATGACGGATACCAGTTGCTCTAAGGGGTTCTGAAAATAAAAATTTAAAAATTATTTTTAAATTAAGAATGACAATTTGTTATGAGCCGGAATTAACTGCTGAGAAGGTTAATAATTCAGAAAAACATGAAATTAAAAAGGTGAATAAAAATGTGAATTGCAAAAATGAAAGTTTGCATGGTATACATATCAGTGCGGAATTAAACAAAACAACTAAAGATTTTACAATCATTTCGAGTATTGACGAAAATAAGTAAGTATTGTTTCTAAATAATCTAGACTGTTTTTTTTTCTAAAAAATTTCTTATCGAGAATAAAAATAAACATTTAATCATAGTATAATATATTTATAATTATAATCCATTTTCTTTCCTTGAAATCTGCCCTAAAAATAATTATGAAAATAAAAAAAAAACATTTTTCTATATGATATATAAAATATTAATTAATAGAAAACAAATATTCTATAATTATCAAACTAAAATATATATAATAAAAGAATCTTACAAAAAATGAATGATAGAGATCGTAATTTTGATTTTCGATTTCAGGATTTTCGACTTAACTTTAGTTTAAAAAATCCAATTTCAAGATATTTTGATTTTTTCTACCTCAGTCCTGAATAAATTTTTGCAAATTTTCATTCACTCCTATTAATTAATCTTATCATTTTAGCTACACTTTTTCTATTCCGCTAAAAAGAAGATGTTTTAAAATTCGAATTGGCACAAAAGACTCAATAGCAACGATGATAACTTTTTTGAATGATAAAGAGATAGTTGTCACTCCACCATTAAAGACAATTAATAAAGGAAGGAAATGGATAGATGAAGGCTGGGCTCAAAACAAATCGAATTTCCATCTACTTTCGCTGGATTTTATCCCAAGAAAGGATATGAGATTTGTTGGCACAGGAGATTATTATAAAAAATTTAATTATTTTGGTTGGAGCAACAATTGTGGACTGTATATGAAAATTGTAGATTTTGGCAAATATTTAATAAAATTATTAAATAAGAAAATTAAGTTCTAAGCTATTAAAAATGTAATAAAACACAATATTTCTACAATTCTATGTCTCGTATTGGCAAATTTTCAAATCAAATATAATTGAAATTTAAGAAACATATCCAATTATCGATTTAAAATCAGTCAATGTTCTTAAAATAATGACAATAACAAATTCAAATATTTCAAACATAAAATTACATAGGCAATAAAGATAAAAATGAAAATTTTCATCAAAATAAAGATTATAGTCAATCTAGATCTATAATAAAATAATTATAAATTTATCTTTCTTAAATAACCAAGAGTATCGATCAATATGCTAATATTTTTATGAAAAATCCCCTTAAAAAATTGCTCTAATGGGAAAATTTTGATCAAAATAATATGATTCAATTAGGAAAAAATTTATTAAATATAAATGATTTAAATAATAGATATAAAGCAGAATTTGTCACTATTAATCTCTAAAAATTACAGGAGGGAATGGTTGAATCTAGAAAATTAAGAATTCTATTTTGGATAAGAGTATATAATTTTACGTACTATCCAAATTTTAATCCATATTTTTAATATTAAAGACAGGCGAACATGTTCATCGTTGCAGAAAAAATTGGACTCCTGTTTGGGAAGGATATTGTACCTTTGCACCAGATATTGGTATACAAACATGCTTTTTCTCAGCTTTAGTATACTACATCTACATTTACTATCACCTCGGTATATGTAAAGAAAAAATTCTTTACATCTACATTAGCATGGGTAAAGTAATTATAAAATATATATGTAGATATCAATTTCTTTTACATTTTCTTTTACAGTAAAATTTCCTTATTTTTTTCTTTAAAAGATTCGAATGCCATCAAGTACAAATAATTTTTCAGCTCAATAAAGGGTTAAGAAAATTTTTGAGGTGGTTAAACCATTGCTGTATTACGCAAAGCCGCAAGGGCCAGACGCAAACCGGTTTGGCTTAATTGGCCAAAACGATTACCCAGAGTCACAAAGAAAATATTTGCATAAAATATTTTCAATATTTGATGATATTTTCAAATTTTTTTAAAAATTGAACTAATCCTCAAAATATATTGAAAAGAAATAAATTTTCAATATTTTTTTAAAATGAATAATTTTCTGAAAATGATTTTCAAATTATTCTGAACAAATATTCAAAATTTAAAGGCAAAAAATCTTTTCAAAACTAGATTATTACTACTAATCACAATGACCTTAGCTTAATATTCATACGGTAGAAAATCAATTTTGGCGCTTGGATAAATTGTCATTTTTGGATAAATAGTCTTAAAAAAATTGGAATGTTTCCAAAAAAAAAATGAATGGAGCATTATATAACCCTTGCGTATGAATATAGTGGCCTGTCCATCTGTTTTAAGGTTAAATTGTCTCGACTTGGAACTATTCCAAGAATAAATGTAAGAGTGTTTAGGGCGGACAATCAGAGTTGGATAAAAAGTCTTGGCATTCTGTTTTCCCGTAATTTAATTAATTTGAAAAATAAAATGTTTGAAAAAATAATTTGTTTGTTAAAATCAATTTCTTTATTTTCATTTGACTTTCCTTTGAATGTTCTTCAACCAATATTTAACAACCGGAACAATGAGAATTCGTTATTATCATCCAGGCCATATGCCAAATGCAATTCGTCAAAGTAAATTTCTTTTCAAAAATGACACTTTATTTAAATTTTAGTGATGAACATTCACGAATATTGTATGCTCCACAAATATTATTTCAAGAAGGATGAGTCCGAGCCGTACATTCTTTGCATCTACCGCTTTCAAGGAATTCCCGCAAACAATAATCGAAACCATTTGGTGGGCCATGTTGTTGAGGAACAATGGATGAACAAAGATTGCACTTCCTCGGAGATGCTTCAAGGTTTTGGAATTCTTTTTTCATCATGACAAAAATTTTTATCATTAGAAGCGGGACTGATTGACTCGGAATTTTCCAATGTGGTCTTCATTTGGTTCAAGGATTATTTACCGCATGTCCCCTGGCGCCGCGTAAATGTGAACCTTCTTGATGAACAATCGGATGAAGAAATAACAATTGAATGAATTGGATAATTCACTTTTCATGCAATTATTCACAATATCATTTACTTTTGAATAAAAACTGGAGAAAGAACATAGTCGCCTAGGGGTTTCGTCCTTGATTTAAGCATTAAGGTAAGGGTTCAATTCTTTTTCGGATAAATTAATTTTTTTCTTCAACAATTTTATTAATGTTGTTCCCATAGGGGAGAACAAACTGTACAAAGATTAAAATCATCATAACAATCTTCATGCATAGTATGAATTCCCCAAAAACATTTTCTGAAGGTATTTGGATCTTTGCCTCTCCAATTTGAATTTGTAGGACGTGTTTGGTGATAATGAGCATTTCGTTGGCAATTCCAAAATTGGCAAGGTCTATAGCCCGAATTCATGCATAGAACGCACAAAGTATCTTCATTTTTTTCCGGCTTTTCCCAATACCAATTCAAATCGCAAAGTAGAGAATAGCGTTTTCTCGTTCTGTTAAATTCTTGATCAAATCGGCAATTCCTCAATTCTCTCAATTCTTGGGCAATTTCCATAATTTTTTGTCGTCGCCTTTGTCTATAATCAAGCCAATATTTTCGAATCCAAGAGCCAAGCGAATAGGAAGATAAAATTGCTTGTGATCGACCCTCTTCCAGTATGTCACCATCGTCCTCTACTATTGTTCGGTAATATGATATAAACTTGGCAATTTCAGCTAACAATTCGACCGGTAATTTGCGAACGATAATTGCTTTCTCAATTCTCAAATTTAACAAACTTTATTCAATTCAAAAAAATAAATGCACAATATGCATCTCACTTTTCTTGATTCTTCTTTTCTCGTCGCATTTTGATCTCATATTCCGAATAATCCGGATAATTTGCATCACTGAATTTGAAGAGCAGCTCAGCCATGTCCATATTCATAAGCACACATTTTCGGCAAAATGATTGCTTGAAAATGAGCCGATCGTTGTCCTGAGTTAACTTTGAACGAAAAATTTCAAAACGTTCATTGCCCATCTTGTAATTCTCGTCACGGCACTCTTCACAGAGGAAATGCAAACTTGCTGGCCATTTAGGTCGAGCTAATGGAAATTTATAATCCAATGGATGATAGAATTAAAGAAAACCTATTTTCCAAAATGTTTTCTCCCGATTCATGACGTTTGAGAGTCGAGATCGCTCAAATTTGTTGACCAATTCGTCGACTTCACCATTGCTTTCACCTTCGGTTTTGGACATTTCAGCTTCTTCTCTATCGGTTTGGGTTGCAACTGCTGAGTTTTGCATTCACATTTGAATTTTGGTTTAATAAATCTACCACGTGAACTTTTAGCATTTTTGGGTTTAATTTCATTATCGGCACTTCGTTTCACACCTTGTTCTTTTTTTGTAGCCATTAGGGAATCAAGAGCACAAATTGGACAATTATTAGGAATTTTGTCAAATTACGAAATTTTGACTTTCAAAATGAATGAATGAAAAAGGATGAGAATTGACATGAAAGAGGATGAGGACGCTTGACTCATCCACTTGATCGATATTACGCAATATCCCGCCCACTCCCCTCCCTCATTTCCCTCGCTGACCCTTATTTTCTTTCTCTGACCCAGATTTTCTCTTTTGACCCACATTTTCCCTTTTTGACCCACATTCTTTAGAAATGACCTCCAAACTCCTCTCTTAAAAGTTTTATCAAAATTGTTGGACTGTGAAGAATCGGCCCTTCAAGAGAGACTCAACCATCCTCTAAATATTCAAAAGGTTAATGACTTCCTGCAGGGCAAGGAATTGCAGACATGTTATATGGATAACCTTGGAGAATATAGGGAAATTAATGGATCAAGGTGCAGAATTGGGACAAAATCCTCTCGTGAACAACATGCTTATGAGGGATATTTGGGCATCACTGTTGAAGTGAATTTAAAATAATTATTTTATTTTAATATATTTTTCAGCATCATTTTTATATCCGACGTCGTATCCGTCTTCAATATCCCAGAATGCGTTGCCTAATGGAAATGACCAAAAGCGGTCATAACAAATATTATCCCCTCGGTTTGACCAATTCATTCGAAATAAATCATTTTACCATATTTAGAATTAATTATGCTGGTCAATAAAAAGGAAGAAGTGAAAGAATTCGATGATAATAAAGAAAACCATTTTTTCCCTTGGACTCATTTAACAATTAAAACACCAGTTCATTAAGATTTTTTTCTATTTTAAATATGGAATATTCTAAATTTGATGCCAACGAGATAAAATTTCCAATTCCATCTGGAATAATTGTGAGTGGTCCATCATCTTCAGGTAAAACCGAACTTGTGCTCAGACTACTCGAAAATGCTGAAAATATGTTCGAGCCAAAACCAAAAGCCATTCTCTGGGCTTATGGTGAATTCACGGAAAAAATTGGTCAATTACAGAGGAAAGGATACCATGTCTATCAAGGGGTGCCTTCAGAAGAAACTGTCGCCAATATGCCCAAACCGTTTATTTTTGTTTTGGATGATTTATTTCAAGATATAGACCCGAAACGATTAGCAAATATTTTCACCAGGAATAGTCATCATCAGAATTTCACTCCAATTTTCATAACTCAAAGCCTCTTTGATAAGGCGATGCGGGTGCCTAGGGCAAATTCTCATTTCATTTTCCTATTATGTTGCCCTAATGATCAGCAGAGTTTAAGGAGTCTAGCCAGTCAACTATTTCCAAGGGAGAACGAATATTTCTACAGTGCATATAAACAAGCCTGTGAACGAAAATTTGGCTATATATTAATTTCCCTTCACCCCTCAATTAGCAACAAATTAAGATTAAGGTAGACAAATTGAATAGTATTTTATTCAGTATTTTAGAACTAATATATTCCCTGGTGAGGAACAAATTGTTTATTTACCAAAAAATGGCTAAAAGGGAACGACAACCTATAGGGAAATTACCACTTAAACATTATGGATTTTTGAAAAGATTGGCTCGAACAAAATCGGATAGGAAACGACAAAAATTGATAAAATCGGCAACCAAAGATCAATTATTGGCATTGATTGAAATATCCACAAATTTATTGTCCGATTTCAGGCTAACAAATAGGCAAAAGCGAAAACTTCTACCCTATGCCCCATTGGTGAGGAAATTTTCCCGCATTCGTAGTGAAGGTTCAGCAAGAAAATTTCTTGAACAAAGGGGGAGTGGTCTTCCCTTCGCTGCTCTTTTGACTCCAGTATTAATTGAAGCGGCATCTCATTTAATTTCAAAAATTAGTAGAAATGGCAGCAGCACTTAAATATATTCTGGTGCCAGAACCAAATTTTAAATCCCTTTTGGCTGAAACAACAAAAACAACAATGCCACAAACCGGAAAAGGAATAAGCGATGACTTGGAAGAAAAGACCCTATTTGAATTTGTCAAAAAGAAACTTAGCCAAGCGAAAAAAGGAAAGAAGAAGAATGCAAGCATAAAGAACATATTATTTAATCAGAGACTCAGAAGTTATCTCAAAGCCCGGAAGGCTTTGCTTAATCGCCCTATGAAAGTCCAACTTGATTCTATTGGGAAAGAATTGATTTCTAAAGGAGGAGAAAAAGCAATATTGGATGAAAATGGAGAATTGGAACCTATTCAGAGACAACCTTCAGTGAGAACGCCAAGAGAGTCGGTTGATGTTTATAGAACAGCCGGCTCCACTGCTGATTGGTCGGGTGCAGATGATACCGTATTTGACCACACCCCTACAACAACTCAACAGTTAGAAACACCAATTATAAAAACTAGAAGACAACAGAGATTAGAGAAATCAGAAGGAGATAAAAAAGAAAAGCAGCAGAGACTAAACGCATTGTCAAAATTAATAGCAAGTAACCCTTCGAAATTTGGCGTACTTAGAGATGAAGAGGGCAGATATGCTATTATGAACCCTCAAACTAAAAGACCAGTCTTTAATTCTTCTATTGTAGTTGCCCTTAATCGTTTGATTAATCCCACCCCCGATTTGGCTTCTCCTCCTGGAATGATTTATTTGAGGAGAAAAATATTGGAAGACCCGGAAGCTAGTCAATTAATTCACCAAAGCTCTAAACAATCAGGAAAAGGATGGTTAAGACAAAGAAAGCACAAAAAGGTGCGCGAAAAGAAACACAGATTTCAACCAATGAGGTGGAAGAAAATACAAAAACGAAGAAAATAAATACAATATATGCGGATCCTAATAATCCCGGCGGTTTCAGTGGATTTGTCAATCTGTATAGGGAAGTGAAAAGAAAATATCCAGAGATTACGAAAAAAGATATACTCCATTTTCTTGAAGGAAATCGGACTTATACTCTGTTCAGGGGAAGAAGGCGTAATTTTAAAACATCAAAGACAATTCCGATGGGTTTTATGACAAGTAGAATTTAAAGATCTTGTTCTAAATTTTTGTTTAGATTTACAGGTGGATTTAGCAGATTTTCAGAGTTTGGCTGATGAAAATGAAGGTTATCGATTTTGTTTGTTGGGTGTCGATGTCCTAAGTCGTCGGGTATTTGCTGTCCCGATAAAATCCAAATCCACAAAAGATATGCTGGAAGGATTTGAGGAGCTTTTTAAACAAATGCCACATCTTCCATCTGAAATTTACTCTGACCGAGGATTAGAATTCGAAAGTGGCGAAATGAAGAAATATTTCAAAGATAAAGGGATTGAAAAATTTTCTGCACGAAGTAGCTATGTAAAAGCAGCTGTGGCTGAACGATTTATTCGTAGTTTAAAATTGAGACTTTATCGATGGATTTCTGAGAAAAATTCCCTAAAATGGACCAAAGTTTTGCCAGAAATTGTAAATGCAATGAACAATACGGTCAATGCAGCAACAGGGATGACCCCGAACCAAGTGAATCCGAAAAATGCCACCATTCTTTGGGACAAACTTTATAGGGAATATCTTTATCCAGAAAAGAAGAGAAAGACGACAAAATTCAAACCAGATGATGCTGTTCGTTTGGCAAAAAAGAAACAAACATTCGAAAAAGGATATTTGGCTAATTATTCAGGTTGGTTAATTAATCATACATGCATATACTCATTTCCAGATGAAATATATAAAATAAAAGAGGCGAGGCAATCAAATCCAGTGGACTATTATAAATTAGAGAATCACAAAGGAGAGACACTCAAGGGAAGAGCATATGCGCCAGAGCTGGTTAAGACGCGACTGGATGCAGACACAACCTATAGAATAGAGAGTATATTACAAGAGAGAAAAAGAAAGGGTGTAAAAGAATTATTGGTGAAATTTTTCGGTTATCCAGAATCATATTGGATAAAAAAATCAGATGTTGTTAATTAATTTGAATAAATCTTTCTATTTAAAAATTAATTTCCATTATCAATGTTTATTACATTTTAATATTTAATTTATTCTGAATGAATAAATTCAATTTCAGATGAGTAATTCATTTTATGTGATTGTTCCAAGCACAGGAACGGATAATCAAACGAATAAATTTCGAGTACAATTGCCTAGGAAATTGATATTAGATGGGCCTGGATGGACTGTGGGATTGGCTGGAATAATTTACCCAAATAGTTGGGCATCTATTGGAGCCCATGAAGACCAATTCCTTGCTATACAATTAAAAAGCGGTGAAATCAGACATTATAAAATACCTAAGGGGAGCTATACTTCGGCTAAACATCTTGAGCAAAGCCTTTATCATGGGATTATCAGAGATATGGAAAGACGAATACAAGAATCAAAAATTCATGACACGAGGACTAATAGAGCTAAAAGAAAAGTGAATGACTATGATGGAGAGGCACCCCTTCTTCCAGCCTCGTATAGACCACCAACAAATACAGCTAAACAATCTTCCCAAAATTTACCGCTAAATCAACCAACAACTCAGTCCTCATTAACAGAAATTCAATCAACGGAAAAAGAAATGAAGGAATATCAGAAAGAATTAGAATATTTAGAGGAACGTGATGGATGGGCTTACGCACTAGCATTGGAAATTTATTTACAACGGTTTAGAGCTATTTTAACCATAGAAAGCCCAAATTTGAATGAACATATTGGAAAAAATTTTTCAATTTTCAAACAATATTATGATCAAATCGAGAAAGGTGCATTACATCCCCATATAATGACAAAGGAAACCGAGGAGAATTTATTAGCTTATGCAAGAGCAATTCGCTTTGTTTACAATGAACACATTAGTCGATTTGAATTTGTTTGTACGGATGAACGAATATCACATGTCAGATTGACCCCACAAATTGCCTATGCACTAGGATTTGAAGAAAATATTAAAATCAAAAATGGAAATGTGGCCCGTTACGCACCAGATATTCGAGGGGCAATGTCACAATTATGTGTCTTTATGAATCATGGAGTAATGGAATCAATCATCTTTGGCAATTCTTTTGCCAATCTACTTCAATTAGTGGCTGTTGAAGGAGAAAGTGGCGCGACAATTCAAAAGCTTTTCACAAATCCACTTATGCATCGAGTGGTGGCACGAGAGATAGATAGTATGGATTTCGAAATACGCTCTATAGACGGAAGACTTGTTAAATTCGATTATGGACAAATCACCTTGACACTTCTATTTAAGAAAGCAATCTATTTCTGAGTTCATTTAGATTATTTTTAAAAATATGGTTAGACAAATATTTGACGGAAGTAACCTCCGCTTAAGTCAGCAATTTTCTCAAGATGGAGGAGGATTTATTGGACGTTTTGATCATGCTAGCCCTTATCAAAGAGGTTATGGCCATTTCTCAGCTTTGACAAGACAAAGGGGGGCTGGGGTTGGTTCAGTTTTACGAAATGTTTGGCGTTATTTGAGGCCATTGGTCTCCAAAGTCCAACCCATAACCACGAGTATTGGGAAGGCTGTGGGACAGGAAGCACTATCGACTACAGCTAGAGTACTAGGTTTTATTTAAATAAATTATTAATTAAAATTAATAAAAAAAATAGATGACGTAGTGAAAGGGACGGATTTGAAAACTTCGGTGACTAATCAAAGCAAGGAGGGGATTCGTAAATTGGCTAATAGGGCGGCACAAAAATTACAATCAGGGGGCGGAAAGAGGCGGGGCCGAAAGTATAAAAGCAAAGGGAACAAACGAGGCCGCGTCATTTTAAAACCAGAGTTAATTGGACAGTCAGTTCCAGGAAGAGCTTTATTAAAAAAGAAGAGAGCAGATAATCTAGGATATTATTAAAAAATGTTGTACAAAAAAGTGGATGGAGCCAGCCCTAATTCAATTTCAGCGGCATTGGACTTATTCTCTACCCCGCCAACGAATTGTGCCGTTAGTAACAGCATGTACAGGCTATATCATCCATTAAATCCCATAAAGTATGCAATTTCAAATAATTAAATGCATTTTTGATTATTTTAGTTCCATTCCTTTCCTATTTAAAATTCATCCTCTGACTTCGATGATTGATCTTTCAAATATTTATGTTATTACTGAAATGCAGTTAAAAAAGGTCAATAATGACGGTGAATTGGAAGATTTAGCTGCCGATGAAATCGTAGCACCAATCCAAATGCCTGGTGGCACTTTTATAAGGAATCTAAAAATTATGCTTAATCAGAGGGAGATTTACGATTCTAATCAATTATATAGCTATAAAGTATATTTGGACACAGAGTTTAGCTATCCCACTACTGTAAAAGATGCCTATTTATCTGCGTCAGGTTATCACAGAGAAACAAAAAGTCCAAATAGAGTGGCAGATGACGGTTACATTGCCCGTAAAAATGCATTCGCTAACAGTAAGACAGTACAATTAATCCATAAGTTGAGTGCGGATATACTAAATCAAGATCTTTATTTGTAAGTTTTTTCGTAAATATTCAATATGAATCATTCCCAGAATCACAAATACGGAAATGGATATCGAAATTATCCCCCAGAACGATGACTTTATGATTATTCAATCACTGGTCGCCCCTGCACCGGCAGTTGTTCAACAGCCAGCTGCTGGTGCAAATCCACCTGCAGCTCCGGCTGTTGCTGCAGCGCTACCAAAATACAAATTAGTTATTAAAAATATTGCCCTACAAGTCAAAACGGTAGTTACTATTCTAATTGTTGAGTGTGATTAGGAATTTAGATCGATTTGATGGATGGACTTTCTCTGGAATTAAACACTAAATTAAACTCAGAGCCTGCACGTTATGGAATTCGTAAGACGTCGATAATCACCTCTTTTATTAGCGCAGGCCGTCGTGACTTCATTTCTACTCTATTCTCTGATGAAGTCCCAAGAAGAATAATGATTGGTCTAGTGGCAAACAAAAGTGTTATGGGTGATAAGCATACATCGCCATTCTTTTTTGATAATTTTTCTGTACGAGAAATTGAATTGATGGCTAATGGACGAGTCTATCCACAGACCCCATATCATTTAGACTATCCAAATAGCCTTTTTATAAGAGCTTATCACGATTCACAAACAAACTTTGGATTTGCCGGAACGAATGAAAGTAATGGAATAACATATAAAATGTTCCGTTCCGGCTGGAATGTTTACTGTTTTAATTTGACAAAGTACTCAATTAAATTCCCTTTAAATTCAATCGATATTTTTAGCGCACAAGAGGAGACGCCAGGTTTTGAGCTGGTTAGAGATGGATGCACCATGATAACCATTAGGTTCTCTGCCGATGTCCCTCCAGGCGGCATCCAATTGGTTGCATATGCTGAGTCAGATGGTCAGTTTAGTTTCGAAATACTGTACACCAGTCATTCTTTTAAGGTCTTATTATGGTTGACCGGAATAGAACAATAACAAGTGATTTGACTGTATAATGGAAAAAAATACACACGAATTTCAACAATTCCAAATACAAACCCCGGTTGCTTGTGAATTCCCTCAAATTTTGGATAAATCCCCGATAAATTTGATTTTTTGTATACTTTATTTTCTTTTTGCCATATTTATTACGGCATCTGCCCTTTATTTTTACTGGTATGGTAGGAATGGACAACAGAGCAATAGGTTATTATAATGAATTTTCATTATATTTTCCCTCGAAATAGATCGTCTGTTGAGCTCAAGCCCAAAGACCAATCGCTTTTATGAGGGAACATATCCTTCTGATAGGATTCCAAATTGCAGAGATTTCCCCTGCGGGATGGTCATTAATCATGTAAGATTTTTATCTTTAAAAAACAAACAAATAGTTGGATTTAGGATAGCTCGAATGGGAAGGGAACTCATTGGTCGGCTCTTTGGGTGCAAAGAAAGAATAAAGCATTCTGGTTCGATTCATTTGGTCGACCTCCACCTCTGAATATTAGCCAAATTTTGAAGAATAGATTTGAAAATATAGAATATAATCCTCATAAATTTCAAAATTTGTTAGAGGATAATTGTGGCCATTACGCCATTACTTTCCTTCATTTTATGAGCGTAGGCTCCCAATTCCCCGAAATTATTAAATTTTTTAAAAAATTAAATGATCCTGATAATTTTGTATTTAATTATGTAAATAATTTTTAATAAATTGCAGCTAAATGTTTTTCTTCATTTACTTTTTACTTTGCTTTTCTGATGCTCTGGAAATAAATTTGGTGACGGAACATCTGGATTCAATAAAATTGGATGAAAAGGTCTTCAAATATGAATCTAGAGATGGCTTCGCCTATTCAAAGGATAAAGTAATTTTTCGATTTTAAAAATGAATTATTTAATTTCTAAAGATTTGTCTCCTTCATAAACACAATAATTTCTTCGGTTTCCAACTTTTCAATGTTTGGACCATGGAATTAACAACACAATTCCCTTTAAATATTCGCGAAAACGACAATGTACCGATGGCTTGCTTTCATTTTAATGAATTCACATTCATTTTCATCAAAAATAAATTTAATTATACAACAATTGTACGAGGAATGCAGCAAAAAACCATCAAAGGACTTGAATATGATTTTCTTTCATTCGACAATATTCATGAACGGCTCTTCGCTATCAAAAATGGAAAAATTTGGGAAATCGATCTCATTTCTATAAACAACCTCTTTTCCTATCCCGGAATATTGAATAGTGCAAACATTCAATTAAAATTTATTCAAAACATCAATGTAACCTCAAAAATTTCTATCATGAATGATCATCTTTTCATTTTTAATCCAAACAATATAACAATTTGTCTTATTTACTCAAAATGTAACCCTCAAATCATAAAACTACCTACCCTCAAACCTTTTAATCTTTTCTTAGCCCCATCAAAATCAATAATTGAATCCCCCACTTTTCCATTTCATTGGATAATAATCGCCTTCTTTCTTAATATTCCAGCCTTTCTACTTTCCTACCATCTTTATAATAAATATCGAAATTATCTTCCAGTTTCCCAGACCATTCCTCTAAATATGAACCGTCGAACTGAAATTTTCACATCAGTTTAATATCAACAAATTTATCTAATAAAATATACGAAATGATAAAAATGAATTTAAAGATGGAATATTTTCTTTAGGATATCCTTATATTCTGAATTCATATGGAGGAGATAATTCAATGGATTGGAAGGGTGGTATCGATTGGTTAGTTTTTCAGAAAGGTCATCTCTTCTTTTGCTATGATAGTAGGATTGAGCATAATATGCATCATTCCTTGGATCTTTCAAATCGCCGCTGTATCCATAGGGCACAATTTGACCATGTGAGAGCAAAATTCCTTTCATCAAATTGATGACAAACTTTTTCTTTGAGTGAACAGTGTGGATATCCCCGGGGACGGAAATCCTGAAATGACGAGTTTCCAATTCCATTGGTTCATCTTCAATTCCTTCCATTTTTCTCAAAACTCTTCTTTTCAGTTCTTCATGATTAAAAATTTGTGAATTGCCAATGTCCAGAGTGACCCCTATGTGAAACAATTCAAAAAGAAATAAAGGTCAAAAAATTACCTTTCAATTTTTGATCGTACCAAATATTGCCTTCTTTATTTCTCATTTTCACAGTATAAACTTTCGCACCGCCACTAATTATTTCGAGTATTTCATCATTCGGGTAGACCTATAATAATTCTTTTTAGAATAAAAAAACTAAAAAATACGTCGCTGAGTTCACCCAAATGCATTCCACCTTGAATTGGGTCCTCAAAAATATCGGAATATTCATATGCAATTGAATCCTAAAAATTTTTATTAAATAATTACGATTTTAAGCCCACTGTGTCCATATAAATAATTCGAACGTCCTTTCTTTTCAATAATTTTTGCAAAGCTTTGAGGAGTTGAACACGTCCACAAGCTGTAGTCCAGGCTGCTACTATTATATTTGACGAGGGATTTTCCATAATGAATTCATCTTTTGTTCGGAAGACAATCATTGTTGTAAAATCATCTATTTGATCAATTAGTGAAAATTCAATTTTGTGGTCGTTCAAATATTGGGCCAATTGTGCATCGGTATTTACAAGGACGGTTTTAGAAAGTTGATTTCTCAATGCAAATCGACCCCACAAACCTATAATAAATTAATTAATTAATCATTTTATTTTTCGAAACTTACAATTCAGCATCAATTTGGCTAGGAATTTCAATCCGAGATTAAAACTAATATCCTTGGGTTTTATATCCAATCCGAACTCATCATTGGCCTTTTTGCAATATTCCCGCATTGCTTTGATCTGAGCTGCTCCCTCCAAATTTTTAATTTCAGCAGGCCACCCCGAACTGATGTATTTCAAACGGAGAAACTTCCTGACATATCCCTTGAACAATGCATCATCCATGTCCTCATTCTCCCAGCAATAGGCTCTGAATATTTTGGTCACCCGATATCCAGCCTCTAATGCTTCAGATAATTCCAATGAAGTCAATGTCGCCTCCCAACCACGTTCTTTGTCATTGAAATGGGTGCAAAAATATTCAGGGTCATATTTGCCTTGTTTGTATTTTTGGGCACATTTTCTAAAAATTTTAAATTTAAATTTAATAGATCAAATTAATATTACTTGCACAAACTGAAAAGCAATCGGTTATCACTGAAACGGTGCGGAACAACTGGAATGTCGACGTGCCTCGGTGGGACAAGGAAGACCTTTGCAATGCTTCTTGCCAAACAATTGTGATCATCATCAATAATTTGGTATAGATCATCTGGCTTCGTAAAATTCACTTCTTTATTCACAACTGTGCACTTTGGATGATTTACCGGATAGGATTGAAAAAAATTTCTAAATAACGAATCAAATTAAATACAAAAATGAATGCTTACTGGCTCGGATAGAGACTCACAAAATCATACATTTTAACTTTTCTCTTTGAAATTTCTTTTATCCATTGCTCTCCTGTTTTGCCATAAGCCGTCACATTCAAATCGGCTGGATTCCCATTTAAATTCAATGGAATTTCGTTTTGTTCAGCCGAAGCTGTCAGCCATTCAGGCCCAGTTCTTCCCCTATAAATAATCATTTTAAAATTTGCAATAATGAAAACCCGAAGAAGGCGTCTCGAATATTCAATGGGCCAGTATCACAGCAATTGTCCATGAATGCCTTAAATTCGGGATCGTTGTCGTAGAGTTCATCGATGCTATTAAAACATTTTAGGATTTAATTGGAACATTTACTCACTCATGTTCCCAAAATACTTTCAAAGTCATTTCCTCCATAATAGCCTCGCATTTTTCGACATTTTGCTGACGAATATCACCCACTCTTCTGCCAGATAAGATATCATCATCTTCCAATTTATCATAGCATTGCGGGCACGCATGCCAGTGGCATCCAAAGATTTCAATCGCTAAAGGTCCATCATAGCCCGGTCTATTCTCCACATATCCATCGAGTAAATACTTAGAATAAAATAAATTAATTTTAAAGTTAATTTTACTTGTCTGTATCTTTTCTCCCCTCCATTATCCACATGTTGGATATCCCATCCTTTGGCTTCCGCTAACCATTTTAAAAATCTTCTGGCCTTAGTCGATTGTTGTCCCATCCGTTCATAACCCAAATGCGGGACTAGTGCCAAATATTTTTCTGGTAAATTCGTTCGAAAATACTGAAAATGAATTAATTTGGATAATAAGAAAAAACGCCAACTCTCATGCAAGCCGAACTAATTGTCACTGAATCGAGGAGGTTCATTCCAGTGACATCCCGAAAAATTTCAATCATCTTTACGAGGCCATGAGTCAGAATTTTCACATCTTTATGAGTATTTTTTAAAGAATTAAATTCAAATAAACCTGCACTGCAATATTCGGCTAATTTTTGGCATAAATTGAATTCAGTATGATAATTTTTTTCGTACCATTCATCGAATATTTGTCGGGCTTTCTTTAATAGACCATCGGCATTGTAATGAATTTTGTCCGGCAGATGTGGAAGAGTTATACCATAATTACATGCCTGAATAATATTTAAATATTCTTTAATTTAATCTACCTTATTAAAGCCGTACGGGAACCATAGTTTTCCCTCTAATCCTTCAATATTCAGTTGAAAAGTTTCAACAAAATTGGCCAATTTGAGTGGAATAATATTGTAAGTGTCTCGAAATATGGTCGGATTGATCATACATTTTTTGCGAATGGTCATTTGGTATAATTTGTTCCCTTGGCGAGTCAAACTAAATTAATTTAAAATATTTGAAATAAATATAGAATTCAAACTCGGGAATGAATCCGGAATTTCTTATAATGTCTCCCAAAATTAAAATATTATCATAACGACCTGAAAACAAATTAATTCATATTCAAATTTACAGTTCACCTCCAAAATGGGAATAGACTAATGTTTCCACTTGCATTTTTTCTTCCTCTTCATCTTGTTGTCTCTGCTTCTTTTTTTTCTTCTTTTTCTCAACCAGGAAATTGGTGAGAATCCAATGGACAAAACTGCCAAGTGGATTATCGCTTATATGCATTTCATCAACTTCTGTTTCTGTTGTCTGCTCATATTCGAAAGATGACCATGAATGTAATCGGTTTGGACCGCAAATTTTGCAAGGAGGATCCAATTTTTGGTCCCAAGTCCCATTTTTAAAACACTCGGTGCAGAAAACATGACATTTGGCAAAATTGACCTAAATAAAATCAAATTAAAATCATTCTAAAAAAAAAACAACCTCATGTTTGAAACGCATCAATTTTGGATCTGGTTGGAGGTCGGTCTGACATTCGAAATCAAAAGTGATAATCCGTTTTGGTTTCTCTTCTTTGTCTGACTCAATTCTTCTTACATAACAATTCCGTGGGCCATGAGTTCCCAAACATTTACGGCAGAAATGCTCATCGCATCTATGCGGAATTACTCGCCTTTCCTCGCCATTTTTCGCTTTTGTGTATCTCACTTTATAATGTATTTTGCACTTGCTTAATAAATTTTAATAATTTTTTAATAAATAAAATTATAAATTACCTGCAGCATTTATATTGTTTACAAATATTGTTTCCTTTTTGTGTTTCCTTTTTGTGTAGAAAATAGCATTCTAGAGAATTGAAATGCTTGTTACAGGATTCACAGAATTTTCCGCTTCCATCATTTTTGCATGGCATATTTGGGGCAATCCGACGGCATCCCATGCATCTATCCTTGCAATTTGTCCGATGATCTCTTTCATGATTATATGGCTGTTCACACTAAAAATCTTTTTTAAATAGACCCCATAAAACCCACCGCATAGCAATATAAATTTGAACCACTCAAAAATTTTCCAACATTGTTGATCGGAGTGTAATGTTCATCTTCATACAAAACTGATAGGACAATTTCAACTTCGCCTGCAGGTTCGCTCTTCCAAATTGGCTCACATCTTCCTACATTTCCAAAGGCCATTATTTTGAATTTGTTCAGGAAATGGGCATCGTAATAATTTTGGATTTTCTGCCCAACGATGGTGATATCGTAACTTTCTTCGTCCTCGGGGATATCGCACCATCTCATCATTTTGAGAACATCTTCATTTTGCTTTTGTTCATTTGCCTTGTATGATTTGTAAAGATTTGTCGTCAATGTTGCCTTTCTTCGAAGAATTTCGAAGGCACGGAATAAACAAAAGTTATCTTCATTATCCAATGGGATTAAGGCCTTCTGATTTATGTGATGTTGAAAAACCATATTTTTGAAGTGTTTCTTTCCTCTTCCCGGATATTTTCTCTTTCTTGGTTGTTTGCTTGGCACTTTTGGAGGAGGCAGGGCATAGCTAGTCGCATCGATTAAAAAGGATTGAGTCAACAGCGAATCCTTTCCCTTTTCCTCGCCAGATTGATCAATTGCGCGAAATTTGTGCAGCAAAACTTCCACAGAATCAAAATCCAATTTATGCAAGTGCATTGGCACTGAATGATCCATTAATGAAGAATTGAATTGAATGATGAAATGATTGGCCTTCAATCCCATTTCACCGATTCCTTTCTCCAATTGTCCAATTGTTTTTTCAAAGATATTTTTCAAGACTTGGTCTGGGTAGAGGCCATCCGGATATTCCACATTCAAGATGAGAAATTCGGCCATGAATCGATATCCTTGAATTTTTTTAGATTTTCTTATTATATAGAAAAGAACCTTTAAAACGTTGACTTGTTGCTTGAGCTGCACTTAAGCATCGAAATCCTTCACCGTCAAAATTCTTTTCGTCGAGCACACGATTCATCGGATTTTCTTTGTCTTTTTGTGGACTTTTCTCTTGACCGGCACCCACTTGTATTAATTCCCCTGCTTCCTATAAATTTTTATATAAATTTTTCTTAAATTTTCTGAATTACATCTTCTTCTGGCTCCCAAACTTCCATTTCTTCCAAATCCATTCTATCAAGAACGGGCATTTCATCAAAAATGTTTTGTTGATTCATTTTCTTTGTTTGAATTTGTTTTATAAATCAAAAAGAATGAATTTTCTTAAAATGAAGAAAATTAAATCGGAAAAGAGGTTGATACGAAATTTAAAATAAAAGTGATAAATTTTTGTTTCAAAATTTTCCCTTTCCCGTCAGCACTCTTGGATCGGCTAGGTAATTAATCAAAGCCCAAAAATTTATGTTCGAAAAAAACAACCTTTCCGTCCCGTCTCGGATGAGGGAGGTAAAGTGAGGTGAAGCGAAGTAATTAGTCAAGGTGCGAAAAATTGCGCTAAGATCATATCTTTTCTACTACTCAACGAGGGAAATAATTCTTTTTTCTGTTTTTCTGGCCAAGACAAAGTGGTGAAAAAAATGGAATTGGTATATTGTAAAATGGGAGATGTTCTTATCATTCGTCCTTGGAAATCATATTTAATTTCGACCTGTTTTTCTGGACATTTTATTTATTACTCTTAGAAATAATATTTTCATTTAAACTTTTATTTTTTAATTTAATATAATTTCTTTTTTGATTTTATAGAATCCTACAAAAATCCTATAAATCTTTCCCAAAACAATGTCGATGTGGGCGAAGCCATACCACCAATTCTCTCGCGTCTACATGGCCAAGTCCATGTTTGATGGAATGAAGGAATTTAATTCCTGCATGGAAATTATCGTTGTGGTGTGTTCAATTACAATAATTTGAAATTTTATTTTTAAAAAACAGAATGAGGAAGAGAGTCGCCGCCTCATCTTCTCTGTCGATCGAATTGCTGATCCATCTCCCCGAGCAATAATCACGGATTGGATCTGCGATGCTCTCTACAATTTCAAGTTTCCGTGCATGGTTTCATGGCGTCCATCCTATCTCTACACCAACCACAACATCAAATGCGACAATTCCAAAGTGATTAGCGACGACAAATGGCTGCTCAAGGATGGTTACAAGGATGAGATTTGGCCATATTTGCGAGATGGGAGAGTGCTGTGCGGGGCTGGTTGGTCCGAATGGATCCAATTCACTAAATTGGGCGAAGCAATCACCTACTTGGATGGGAGAGGACAAGCCTCTGATTTGGGTTATGGATTGGAATTTTTGATTTGGGTAATTCGGGGAAAATCTAGGAATTTAAATCAATATTTAGAGCCCAAATCACATTGGTCGTGGGTGCATCGTCCTCAAACCGCCCAAAAAATCTTTGGTGGAATTCCTGATCCAATCTTTCATGGGCTTTTCGTTGGATGCTGTCTCCATCAAAATCCGAGATGTGTCCTGGCAAGGCAAATCAAAGGTGGGAGTGATACACCAAAACCCTGGAAATGTTCTTACAAAAGAACAATTCTTTGCCCGAATTCAAAACGAAACCACTCCGTTCAATGTACAAGACCAAGGTGAGTTTGAAAAAATTGAATTAAAATAGAAATATTCCAGTTGATGCATCGGCAATTAGCCCAAGAACTCCTCTACGATTACGGGAGAGACTCACCTGCGAACACTGCAAAGGTAACCCAATTAATCTATGAATTTTTGATAATGTTCAATTATAGGATTCCATCGCTCTGGAGATTGCCTCAAGACCCCACCCAAGTCCAGTCCATCAAAGGGTAAGGAACGTTTTGAAATTTAATTATTTCTTATTTTAGGGATTCTCAAAAAGGCAACTCCATCGCCTGGCACTTTTCGGAAGGCGAGTGAAATGTTCCCAAAGCGAGGTCTAAATTAATATTTAAATTAAATTTGAACTAATAATTTTTAGGCCGCAGAGGATCGAGTTCATCAGAACCCACTCCAATCAAGCGCAAACGTGTTGTGAGCTATTTGAAGAAGAAGAGTCCCCCAAAAGCTTCGGAAGATGGTGCATCCACCAGTCAAGTGACCCTTCCTCGCAAGAAGAGAGGTAAAAGATTAATTCAAATATTTTTAGTAATTTTTAACTATTTAGGACGTCCAGCAAAGCAGAAGGCGAATGAACGATTGGCAAAGGTGGTCAAATATGAGAAGGAAGAGGATGAGAATGATGGCGAGATTTTGAGTGAAGGCGATGAAGAAGAGGAAGGCGAGGAAACATCATTCATTGTGCAAGATGAGGAAGAGGAAATGAGCTGGCCATCGATGGAGGAATCGGACGAAGAAGAAGATGAAGAATGAATGAATGAAATGGGAAAGTTTAAAAATTTAAACTTAATCGAATGTTGTGTAGTGATTAAGTTTTTTAGAATAAAATTGTGAAGTGTTAATTTCTTTTAAAATTTTATTCTAAGTTAACAAAATTCTTAAGTATTTCATATAGAAAGTTTATTCATCATCATCATCATCTAAGACTATTCGTAGCTCCTCTTCAGGTTTTTTACCCCCTGCCTTTCTCCAATTTCTCAAATTTTCCCTCTTTTGCCTTTTGAGTGTGTCCTTGTTTGCCTCATAGTATGCCTTGTTCTTTTGAGCCACCTTAAATGACAAAAATTCCAATAACATTAGTATTTAATTACTTTCTCGGGATTATTCAGCGCATAAGCCTTTTTAGAACGAGCACTATTGGATGCTTGGCAGTATTCCATTGCTTCATCCAATTCGTCTTCAGAAATTTGGCCCGATTCATTTGGACAATCATCCGATCGTTCTTAATTTAAATTTTTATTTTAATTTATCCCTATAATTACCTAAATACTCCTGAAATTGTTTGGGGCATGTCATATGAGTGCTCATAGCAAAAACGGGGCCATAATTTATTCCTTTAATTCGCTATTTATTTTATCTCATAAATTCCCCTTTTACCCTGATGTAAAGCATCTCCAAACAAGGCAATCCCTGTCCCTGGTCTTTGAACCACAATTCTAAATTCGATTCCCCGCTCTTGAAGAAGCCAAGGTGCTAATAAGCATTCAAAATGGGGCAATGGATTGGGGCAATTTGGAACACATCCATCAAAAACTTGCGGTCCAAATTGTTCAATCACCAGTTGGACAACTTTGGTCCTTTCTTTTCCAGGAATGATTAACCAGAGCTTAATAAAAAATTTACTAAATATCTCTCAAAATTTTCAAGTACCTTTGGTCCCCCTCCTAAATTGAGACTCACAGACCACAATCGTTCCATTTCTCGGTGCAATCGGAAGCTGGTTAACCCTGACGGACTCACAAATAATTGCACATTTTTGCTTCCACCAGTTCCTATTGCACATCTCCCTAATTCATGAGTGATCAGCTTAAAATCGGGAGGATCATCATAGGCAACTGATTCGAATCTCGCCCCCATGATGTAGAAAAAGGGGTGATCGTGGGCGTTTTGAATATAATCGTTGAATCCATTGTAGTTGAATTCGATTTGAGAGTGACTTCCCAGTGGTTTCTTCATGAAATCGGCCAATTTTATTTTTGGATCATAGGGTAGTATGTTGTCGTAGTTAAGATCGAATTTTAGACCTTAGGAATATTTTTAAAAATACAAAAAATTAGATTCGATCACCTCCAACTCGGGTGTTCTCATTTCCAGCTAGTTGTCTTCCATTTGCATAGCGCAAAAAATGGGTTTGAGCCCATGGTTCATCCATTCGCCCTTTCCAAAGATTGCCAAAGTTTATTTGGGAAGCAGAAGGGGGTAGGTCGTCCATTGATAGAACAAATTGTGCCGGAAAATCGAATAATAAAAAACCAATAGCATCCAAATCGGTGCTATGTTCCTCATAGCTTTTAATAATTTGTTCATATAAATTTAATTTGCCTTTGTTAAGGCTAAATTTTTGGTAAAATTTGAGGGAGTCCATTAGGAATGATCAAAACCCAAAATTCCCCTTCAATTTCCCGCAAACCCCTTCCATTTCCAATCAATTCCCTTCCAATTCCCTCGATTTTCCCTTTCAATTCCCCATCTAATTTCCAATCACCTAAATAAGGCCATAAAACCGGTTATTCTTTTATTTTCCAATTACCCTCACCCTTTCCAATGATCAGCCTTTATTGAGAACGGTCTCGTTATTTCTAATCACAATCTATAGGCTCTCAACATGACTAATTTTTAAATTTTTACTTCATTTCGGCTTATTTCAATTTTAAAAATTCGCATTTTTATTAATTTTTATATTTTCAGAGGATTTTTTGTCATTCATTATTATTAGCAACGTTTCGGTTTATTTTGGCAAAAGTGGAAAAGTACAATCGCAAGTCCGAAGTCGCGAGGAAGAGGAGGAATTTATGAATAAAATGCTCGACAGAACACAACAGGTTTAATTAAAAATTAAAATTTACATATTAAATAAAAGTGATATTTTTGCTATAAAATTCTAAAAAAAATTTCTTTGATTTAAACAGGTAAAAAAGGGTACCTAAAAATAAATGTCAATTTGAATGTATTTTTAAAAAATTCAGAGCATAATTGACGTTTCGAATTTGGAGAACAATTCATTGGGCATTGACATGATTCAACGGTCCCGACTTTATGAGAGAGCGGTCAAACGACATGACGCACAATTGGAACGGAGAAAAGGCATTTTGGCCATGGCCAACAACAATGGTTTGTTTCTTTTAAAATTAGCTAATAACAATTAGGCTTAGTTAGAATATTAAGTCATCTATTCCCTTTTCCATTATTTAAAATTTGAAGAATAATTAACATTTAAAAATTAATTTTCAGAAAATGTGAACACCACTCAACCCAATCACCAATCGCCATCACCGCAAACATCATTGCTTGCCAATCTGGAAGGAGGTGCATCCGAAATTTTGCAAAGAAATGCGGGCACCATTGGAGACGACGATTTGGCATTGTTGGGGTGAACGGCCGACCTCTTCCTGGATGCCCATCGTTTGGCTGGTCATGATTTAGACAGGTTTATTCTGTTTAATTGTTGATCAAATCAAAATAAGTTTAAAGCGTTTAATACACTTTAATTGTTGACCAAACCAAAATGAGTTTAAATCGTTCAAAACCCTTTAATTTTGACCAAACCAAAATGGGTTTAAACCGTTTAATAACCTTTAATTATTGACCAAACCAAAATGAATTTAATACGTTTAACAGCCTCTTATTTTTGACCAAAAGAAAATGAATTTAATGCGTTTAATTTAATGCGTTTAATAGCCTCTTATTTTTGGTCAAAAGAAAATGAATTTAAACCGTTAAATACCCTTTAATTATTAACCAAACCAAAATGGGTTTAAACCGTTTAAAACCCTTTAATTTTGACCAAACCAAAATAGGTTTAAATCGTTTAATACCCTTTAATTTTTGACCAAACCAAAATTGGGTTTAAACCGTTTAATACCCTTTAATTTTTGACTAAACCATAACAAATTATATACCATTCAATGCATTTTGACCAGTTTCTATCCAATTTTGGGTATATTTGGTTTGTGAATATAGGACAAACCCTCATAAACCATTATTCACAATTTTCAATACCATCCTTCTAATATTCAATTTTAGGGTGATCTCGGTTGGATGACACGTGGCTCAATGGTCGGCCCATTCCAAGACGCCGCATTTGCCCCGCCCAACAGTACAGTGGGCAACCCGATTTATACGGACCCACCGGTGAAGACCAAATTTGGCTATCAAATCATCATGGTGGAGGGCAAAAAATGATGCGAAGAAAAATTACAAAGACAAATTTGATATATCATTTTATTATTATTCATTGCCTAATTTTGAACATAACAAAAAACATCATATTTCCATTTTTGTATAATAATAAAATGTCAATATATGAAAATCGAAACAATTAAACCTAATAAATGGGGTGGATTAAAGGTGGGAATGGGTGGTCAACAAAATCTATCGGCGAGATTTTCACTTGAATTTGTCATTGTCATCTTTGGATTAAACCCATTTCAGTAGTTCCGCCCCAACTTTGTAGAACACGTAGACGCCAATGGACAGTGCGGTATCAAAATTGGTCCATGTCTAATGAATTGCAAATTATTTCCAAAAATTAATGAAATTTTGTGCATAACGGACTGGTCAAAATGCTCCACCAGGATTCCTGCTTTTCGATATAAACCGCTTCGGGAAGAACCTTGACAGCTTCCAATGTTTCTCCTTCATCCAACTCACCGAATGGCCAACATCATTGAAACTTAAAATAAATTGTTAAAGTAAAAATTTGGGGAAATTAAACCTTTCAGTGGTATCTTGTCCGGCCCATTGGATGAGTACTTGTTCACCGCCGGGATATTCAAACATGAATTTGGTGACGTTATAGACCTTGTTCTCCAAAATAATCCATAGGGAGCTTTCGTCTCTGTGCTTGGCCACCTATTGAAAAAATTAATATTTTTTAATTGGAAAATTAATATTATTTAATTGGAAATTATTAAATTTAACGAAATGGTTATCGAAATCGGCGATAAGGTTGTAAACGGTTCGAGATTATTTTAGTACTATGAACCCATATAAATGAAATTGGTTTTGAACCATTAAACCGAAATTTGGTTTAAAGGGTTTAATTCCTTTCAATTCTAACTAATCTATGACAAATATTATACCATTCTTTCCGTCTTGACGAGATCTACCCAATGTTATATGATTTATGAATCTAGGAGAAAGCCTACTTAAACCTTTACAACAATGCATTATTTTCTATTCGCCGATTTCAATGTTTATCGCAAAATAAACCTGAAGAATCCCGGCCACTTGATCGATTTCATTTCCTTTCACCAAAAACACATTAGGGTACCATTCTCTGAGTAGGCGGAGTATCAAAATCACATCTTGATGATGATGTTCAAAATTGAGCCGGAAACGGAGGAATCGAAGAACAAATAATTCCATTTCGATCCGTCCCTCCCTCAATCCGTAGGAAACTTCCCCAATTTCCATAGGAATTAATTCCGGGTGGAGAATATTAAAATTTGATTTTATTAAAATATTTTGAAGCAAAATTTACCTATATGAAATATTCATTGCATCTTGGGTGTTTATTTTAGTGTCTCTGGTCACTTTGCCGGCAACCAAAATGCATGCAGTGACCAACGTCTGGAAATAATTTGATTTAAATTTGGAATGGAATATTTCAAATTACGTAAGGACAAATTTGTTCGGATGGAAATCTCTTTTGCTAGAGTACTCGATGTAAATAAATTGATGCATTCGTCGTAGTCAACGATCTTAAATTTTTCAATAAATATAACCAATACATTATTGAATTAAAATATTCTCCTTTGCTCAAATTAATTGATATTCTTGGTCAATAATTATGGGTATTAAACGTTTTAAACCGGTTTTAATTTAATGGTCCATTCGGTTTTGATTTAATGGTCCAAAACTAAATTAGAATTGGTTAATAAATCTGAGCCAAAATATAATCAAATGATCTAATTGACGAATTCTATTGATCGAATATAAAGTTTTTTTTTGTGTGTTTAATCTATGATAACCTGAAATTTTTTCGTTCTGTTGGACATTAAGATTTTGAGCCTTCCGCCTGGTATGCATTCAGTTCATTATTATCGGCATTTGTGGATGTTGGAAGTGGAGCCTTTTTCTTCTTCTTTTGGTTGACTTTGTCAGGAACTTGTTGGTTGATTGGACTTCTGAAAAAAGATAATTATCAATCATATGTATTATGTTTATTTCTTTTTTCTAAGAAGAATAAATTTGAAAGAAGGATGGATTTTTATGGATATGAGGGCTGGTTTTTATGAAGGGAAATGGGAATTGGAGGGAAGATCCGATTTGGATGGATTTGGGCTTGTAAGGGTGACGTGGGATCGGCGCTGCTGGTTTTTATGGAAGTGGTTGGATGAATTTGGGCTTTTTCAGGGTGACGTGGGATCGCCGTTACTGGTTTTTTTTTTTTATGGAAAATGTTGCGATATTGTGAAAAGGGAATGGAGATAAATGGATGGATTATGGGAGGATTTAGGTGACATCAAGTGAGGGGCTTTTGAGAGAGAATCCGGGAAGAATGGGAGGATAAATACGTAGAAAAAAGCGTTAAAAAGGTTCATTTTTTGATCAAATTCCCCTCCCAATCAAATCCCTAAAAATGGATAGAAATAAGCAATTGGCCCCCCGTGCTCTTTCCATTAGCATCAAAGTGTTGCTATTCGCCAAATTTGCAATAATCGAGGATGATGAAGAAGACAATAGCGACAGTGAAGGCGGTCTTGGTCCAATACGAAGAGGAAGGGGAGGCGGTGGTAGAAGAGGCCAAAGAGGTGGTAGCGGTTTCGGCGGATGCCGTGGTGGATTTCTCGGCCCTCATAATAATGGCCAAGCCCAGAATGCGCCGGGCCGGGAACCAATGGATGAAGGTGCAAATGATCACGGTGGTGGTGGTGTTGGAAATGATGGAGGTGGCTTAGGCTTGGGAGTTGGAAAATGGGAATTAATTTATTTTTCCTCTTCTATAGTTGAAGAAGGAAGATTTGCCGAGGCCATAGCTTCCCCATTCGGTAATGCGGGCTTCCCAGACCAACAACCAGCCGTCGAGCGTTTTCGAACTCCTTCACCCCGGCCACCACCACAAGACCGTGCACGCAGTCCATGGCAGCCGGAGGGCCCATCAGGGTGGACGCGACCCTCATCAACCATCCAAAATGGCGAAGGTGAAGATGTGCAGGGGCGAGTCCTTATTGAGAATGTGGCCGCGGAAATGGAGAATGTGGCAGCGGAAATGGAAGGAAATCAAGAAAATGAATAATTTGGAGATGATGGAAGAATGAAGAAGAATTGAAGAATATTTTAGTATATATATAATTAGAATAGATTAATTAGAGAATTTTGATATATTAATATTAGAAAATAGAATTATTAGATAATATAAAATTTGGTAATTAATTTTTTCATTTTTTTTTATTTAACATTTATAATATGATCACCAACTTTTTTTCCAATGGGAATTGGAACGAAGATCGTCGACCTGATGAATATTATTTAAATTAATTTTTAATAAATCAAAATTTACCGGCAAAACACGAATTCCACGGCTCTCCAAATAATTGATTTCACATTTTGAACTCAAAAATTCCTGGGAAGTGACGAATTGAACATGGAAATGTTTGATCAAAAATTCTAAAAGAGTCTTGAAAATACAAAAAAATTGTTTAGTTAGAAAATGTTCATTTCAAACCAATTGATAAAGACTGTCTCGACTCGCAGTAAATGAGCCAATTCCAAACACGCGAATTATTGGTTTTTTCCATTCATAATTTTGTTCAAAGTTGTAATGAAAAACTTTCTAAAAAATTTAATCTTAATAAATAAATATATAATTTTAAACCGAAATTTCGATGAAAATTTCGACTCGACCTAAGCAACGGAATTTCTTTTTTCTCATAATGCATAAAATGGTCAATTGGTTTATTCTTATTATCAAATGATGTCATATGAATTAATGTAACCAAATTAAAAATCTTTTTATTAAAAATCATAATATTAATTCTTATATTTTTGAACAAACCATGACAAATTATATACCATTCGATGCGTCTTGATCAGCAGCAGTAGCAGTAGTATCAAAAAATAATTATTAAAAAATTGAAAAATAAATATTAAATTGGAAATAATAAAATTAAATATTAAAATATTATATTTAAATTAAAATGAATAGAAAATGAAAATTTTGAATATAAATTTTATTTTTCTTCATTCAAATTTTATTTTTCTTATTTTATTTTTTCATATCATTTTCTTCCTCATCATCATTCTCCTCCTTCATCATCATTGATGATGATCGAATAAAAAACATCATTTTGAGGATCTTCTTCCTCCATGTCCGGTTGTTGTTGTTGATTTTCTTGTTGTTGGCATTCTCCATTTTGTTGTTGTTCTGAGGTCGAAGAAAAGCTTTCACAGTCTGGCCCACATATATGCTGTAAATTAATTTTAAATATTATTTTAAATTTAAATTTCTTACTTCTTGTATTGTTGGGAGAATTCTCAAAGGCGGCGGACGGGTTGGAGGATTTCTTCGACTCCGTCGGCCAGGTACCCGTCTCAAAACCGCCCTTTTTCTTCTGCGATGCATCAATTTCTGAAAAAAAATAATAATAATTAATTGAAAATATTTTTAAAAATACTTGAATTGTCCAAAACAAAGCCGCAGTTATTGCCGAGCTGATCAAACCAACCGAAATTGTCCAAGTCGGGGAATTTGTTGGTGGGCATTCCATTGGGATTGTCGTAGATTTGATCGTCGTTGTTGGAGGCAAAGTTCTTGATGGGCAATTCAAAATGGGGCAAGGCGTTGTTGTCGGCAAAGTTGGACATTCCACAATTGGGCATTTGATCGGTGTTGTTGGCGGTAAAGTTGTTGATGGGCAATTCAAAATGGGGCAAGGCGTTGTTGTCGGCAAAGTTGGACATTCCACAATTGGGCATTTGATCGGTGTTGTTGGCGGTAAAGTTGTTGATGGGCAATTCAAAATGGGGCAAGGTGTTATTGTCGGTAAAGTTGGACATTCCACAATTGGGCATTTGATTGGTGTAGTTGGCGATAAAGTTGGTGATGGGCAATCCACAATAGGGCAAGGCGTTGTTGGCGGCAAACTTGGGCATTGGCAATTTTGTTGAAATGATTCCTAATAATTTTAAAATTTAATTAAAATTAATTAAAATAAATGAAAACCTGATTGCAAGGACACATCGAGAATGTCGGAGATGGATTTTCAAGGCATAGCACTGGCATTTTCGGCGAAAAGCATCCGGAGTGATCAATGGGAATCATTTCTAATATTTGTCCCTTTGTCAAAAGGGGTAGAAGGATTAGGATCGGGATCATTTTTTTTCAATGATCAATGAATGATTGGAATGGATATTAAATATCCTTTCTCAATCCCAATCCTATTCCTCCTACCCCTCATTCTTTGGCCATATCGATCATCCCCTTATCCCTATATTATCCCCAAGATTATCATTAATCGGACGAAAGTCCGATTCATCCTAACATTATTTTTTCTGTTGGCTTAATTCCAACAAAAAAGGACATAATATCCTTAAGCAATAATAAGCGCCAATTTAAATTTAATCAAAAATAGAAAAAGTAAAAAATTATTTTTTTCGGAAATTTTTTGGTAATCGGTACCTCTCGGGTGGGGGAGGGGACTACCGTATGAAAATTCTAATTGTAGGGTCGGGACTACCGTATGAATATTAAGCTAAGGTCATTGTGATTAGTAGTATTATTATTCAAAATAATTTCAAAATAGATCTATTTTAAAAATATTCTCAAATTTTGTTAAATTTTATAAATATACTGAGAATTTTATAATTTTGAAAATATATTTTAAATTCATTTTCACAATTGTGTTGAAAATTTGAATCAAAATGCTTTTAAAAATGAACTAAATTATTTTCAAAACTTACAAAATATTAGAAATTTATTTCGAATAAATTTTCAAAAAAATTGTGAAAATTTTAACTCGAAATATTTTGAAAAATATTCCGATTCCGTTTTTTTCCCTATAAATTTTTCAATAAATTTTCAAAATATCTTCAGAATTGTGATTTTTTTGTCAATTTTTTCTACACATTTTCACAATGAAATTTCAGAAAAGATATATTTTAAAATGAAACAAATTTTCAATATAATTTTATAAATCTAATTAATTCCCTAAAATTTTTAAAGTAATCTCTTAAGTATAATATAAAAATGTTTAAGAGAATTTAATAAAATTTAAGAAACTTGAGAATATTTTGAATTGAAATAAAGTATTTTATAAATAAAGATTTTTATTCCGGTATTTTAGGAAGGAACTTTTTTAGAATAATAATAATTCAAAGCTAGAAAATATGAGATAAATATGAGGGTTTTTAACATTTGAAAGATTATTCTAAATCCTTATTTTAGAAATGAAGCCTAGTGAGTTGTATAATATTCTCATGATATCAAAAAAAGTACTTAGATTTCTATTGTTAGAAGAAAATTATAATTTTATTTTAATAATTTAATAAAAGAATTATTAAAAAACCTAATCAAGATCAAATTTATTCACCGATCAGAAAAACAAATTTTTTTTATATCGTCTTCCCAATCAATTTTAATCATCTTTCTTTCGCGAAAATACCATCGAAGATCAAGACGAGCTATAAAATTTTATATTAATATTTTTTATAATTTTTATGAAATAAACCTGGCCAAATTCTTCTCATTTAGCTAAGACTTGTTATGTGTCAATTAATTGAATCTGTTGCCGTTCAATCCATCCAAGAGATTTTGCAGACTTCTTCCACAATTTTTGTTAAGAGTTCTAGACATATAATAAAGATAAAGGTTATTTAAGTAATTTTCCAAAGCTCAATCTTTTGGTTTTTTTTCACATTACTAATTTTATTGAGAATTTAAAATAAAAAAAGTTTTACATTTCATTTGCTGTTGTTTACTTGAGTCTTTATTAAATTTTTATATTCAAAACATTAAATTTTTAAAATTTTGATATTCAATTATTTCTAAAAAAAATTATAAAAACCTAAAGACATCCATAAAATCTTTCTTAGTTTTTTTAAATCCGCAGAAATCTTTAATTTGCTAAAAAGTTAAACAAATAAAAATTTAAAATTTTTATTGCCATAAAATTTGAAGAAAATGAAAAGAAACCTGTCCTTTTCCTTGAGCATTGTTATAATTGTTCAAAATTCCTATAAATAGTGCGAATGCGAATTTTAAAAATTCTTATATTTTATTTTTTAAATAAAAAACCTGAGAATTCTTATTTATAAATTTTTTCCATAGTATAATTAATGAATTTTTTTGTTGCACATCTTGTCGCCACCACAATTGAGTTTAACAATATTATTCTGGCATGTCTGGTCTTGTTCATTCTTTACAAATTGTCATGCGAATGGAACGCGGAATATGAGAATATGAAGGTTTAAGAAAATTGAAATATTTACAAATAATTTTAAGGTCTTCGAAAACATCGATTCGAGTAGCGATGATGAATGCTATGACACAAATTATCATGGATAGAAGATCGCAAAAGAAGGTAATTCTCAGGTAATTTCCATTACTCATGATAAAGCTGATAAAAATTTAAAGGATGGAATGCTTGCCAACCCAATGCAAGATTTGGAAAATCTTTAGCATCGAAAATTTGCATTGGAGTTGGACGAAAAATTCAAGGTTTAAAAAATGAATCTTTAAAACTAAAAAATAAAACATTCGAAATGACATGATGAAATCAAATAAAAATATGGAGTGTCTGAAACCAGCTCTGTGATTTTTATGAGTATCGATGAATTTAATGAACTCGAATCGGACTCTAGCTGAGAATTATATAGTAAGATTTAAAAAAACAGAAAAATTATTAAATATTTAGTGTGGATGAAACTAACCCGGAGTGGGATGAACTCTTACTCTAGCTGAGAATTATAGTAAGATTTAAAAAAACAGAAAAATTATTAAATATTTAGTGTGGATGAAACTAACCCGGAGTGGGATGAACTCTTTAGACCAATTTGGCCAAATTCATGATATTATCGACAGAGAAGGAAGACTCAAAATCCATAGTCAAAAATTCAAGGTTTATTACTTAAAATTACTATAATAATTTTTGTTTTCTTTTTATGTTCAAGTCATTGGAGTTTTTGCTGATAACATAACGAAGAAATTCTAGGAATGAAAGTAACATCGGCATATTTTTTCCTAAAATGCGAAACTAAGTATTTTTTATGTTCCGATTATTTGATAAAATCTATTATTTTTTTAGTGAATTCTTTTGGACCTACGAAGCACATCTGCATATATTTTGGTCAATTGAAGCAGAAAATTTGGTAGTTCCATTTCCAATACTCGTTTTTTCGTAACTCTTTTATTTATTTTTACTATTTATTTTTAAATTTCAGTTGCGAGTTTTGTTGTAGCAAAAATTACACATACACCTTCGGCTTTAAAACAAATTGAAGAATGAATGAGAACTCTAAATTGTCAAGAATTTGGTAATATAACATATAAGGCAAGAATTCTCAATCAAAAAATTCTCAACATTATGCGACGTTTTTAAATTCTCATTGGACATGGTGGATCAAGGATACCAAGATTTAATCAGATCATTTTATTCTAAATTATAATTAATTTTAATAATTTAAAAGGATCAAACTTCCTTAATGAGCAAATAATATGTGCAAAAGAAATAATGAAGGAAAATTTTAGAATTCGCTCAAATCTTCTTGCAAAATATAGTGACGATTCCATAATTTTTGTTCTGGATGTAAGAATTTTTTAAAAAATAATAAAATAAAGATAATTTAGTGACGTGACAATAAATTGAAATGCAATTGCCTTCAATTTTTAAAAGTTCAAAAGATGAAAATCTCAAGAGATTTTTGCCAATTATGGAATTTTTAAAAAAATTGACAATATAAGAAATTTTAGCAGCATCATGGGCTTCAACTTAATCGATTTAAGTAATTGTAAGTTTTTAAATTCTACAAACTTTTTATTTTTCAAATCTTTTATCTTGTTCACTTCATGGCAAATGGTGCTGAAGATGCTGCAAAATGGGAAAATTTTAAATCTGCACTGTTGATTTGCTACCAGGATTAAGAGTTACGCAGGTGTACTTTAATTTCTTCAAATACCAAAATTAACCTAACTCGAAGCTTAAAGTTTTTAAGCATTTCGGAAAATCCATGATATTTTCAATTTCGGACCAAAAATATTAAAGGTTTCATGGTTACGCTATTGAGTAACAAATTTTGAGGGTAAACAATTTTTTGGATAATAAAAAACAAAGGTTTTATGGATAAAATCTATGGTTTTTATGAGAAGGTTTATTTGAAATGAGGAAAAATAAAATATAAATCAAAACAAGAAGCTTTTGAATATAAATAACTAATAAAGACTCGATTAAGAAGAGCAAATGAAATTTAATATTTGGTTTATAAATTTGGTGAAAAATATTATAGATTGAGCTTTGAAATATCAACTATAATAAGTCAGTTCTGTCACACTAAAAATGACAAAATATCCAAAAAATTGACAAAATATCCTTATATTTAAAAACAAATAAATAAATAAATCTTAGAATAGTGAATTGAGAAATAATAATTAAGGAATAGTGAAAAAGAATTTGTATGGATAAAAATAAAGAAATAAAAGAAAAATATTTTTAGAATGGAAATAAATGATAAAAAGTATATTTAAGAGTTAATATAAAATGTACAGAATGGCTGAAAATGACTGGGTGGGAGTTAAAATAATGGTTAAATTAAATAACTCGAAATAATTTACTAACATTGACTTAAAGCTTTAATAGAAAATTTGAGAGGATGATTAGAGATGAATTTAAGTTCATGATCCTGAAAAGAAATGATGAACAAGGAAGTGTTGAAAGATGAATGGGAAAGATGAGATCAATTAAATGATGAATTTGGGAGGAGGAGAAAAGATAAATAAGTAGATGGAATGAGGTGAATGCTGAATGAGAAGAGATGATTGGGAGGATGATGAAGAGATTGAAGATGAAAAGTGATGAGTAGGAAGATGAGAAGAGATGAATGGGCAGATGAAAATTGAAAAGGCATGAATAGAAAGATGAAAAGAGATTAATGTAATGATGAAAAGGATGAGTATGAAGATGAGAAGAGATGAATGGGAGGATGAAAAGGCATGAATAGAAGATGAGAAGAGATGAATGTAAGGATGAATAGGAAGATGAGAAGGGATGAACTGGAAGATGAGAAGAGTGAAGATGAGAAAAGATGAATAGGAATATGAGAAGGGATGAACTGGAAGATGAAAAGAGATGATTGGGAAGATGAAAAGGTATGAATAAGAAGATGAAAAGAGATTATTGGGAGGAAGAAAAGTGATGATCGGAAGATAAGAAGAGATGAATGTAAGGTTAAAAAGGGATGCATAGGAAGATGAGAAGGAATGAATGTAAAGATGAAGAGGGATGAGTGGGAAGATGAGAATAGATGAATAGGAATATGAAAAGGTATGAATTTTAATATGAGAAGGGATGAACTGGAAGATGAGAAGAGATGATTGAAAGAAAGAAAAGTGATGCATGGAGAGATGAAAAAGGATGAATGGGAAGATGAAGAGAGATGAATAGGAATATGAGAAGGGATGAATGGTAATATGAGAAGGGATGAACTGGAAGATGAGAAGAGATGATTGTAAGAATGAAAAGGGATGAATGGAGTGATGAAAAAGGATGAATGGGAAGTTGAGAAAAGATGAATTGAAGATGAAAAGGGATGAATGGAAGTTGAGAAAAGATGAATGTGAAGATGAAGAGGGATGAATGGGAAGATAAGAAGAGATGAATGTGAATTATGAGAAGAGATAAATGTGTGACAAAGGATGAATGGGAAGATGAGAAGAGATGAATAGGAAGATGAATAAATTAAGCGAAACATATAGAATATCATGATGAAATAAGAGGGAAAGGGCATTGTTAAAATTCTCGGAATGATTATGATCAAAAAATTTAGAAGAGTTGAATGAAGGGTAATAAAAGAGTGAATATGAATGTTGATTAGAATTTTCAAATGTATTGTAATCAAAGCTTATTTAAAAATAGGCGGATACTTTTTAATCATGTTAATGAATTTTGTTTTTACTCAATTATAATATTTCCAATATATTATTTTTAATTAAAAAATTTATCAAGCGTTCGTGAGCCGCGCAGCGGCTCACGAACGCTTGTTAGATAAATAATCTATATTTTATTCGTCTAGAATTCTCAAAAATTGCCGTCAATTTGTGTGTTTTAAATTATTCGGACAAAATTCTAGCAAAATCTTGAATGGATGGATATGGCAAAATGCTTTATATTGCAAATTACAATTCTTTCGTAGATAAGAGGATTATGGCCAGGTTTATTTCATAGAAAAATTATCAAAATAATCATATGCAAATTTTTAATTCGTCTTCTTCTTCTTCAATTGAGTCATGTCAAAGGGCTAATGGTTCAATATAATACGGATGATGAAATTATAAAGAATTTGTTTTTATGGTGAATATATTTGATCAGGATTAGGTTTTGTTTGAGAATTCTTAATTTTTATAAAGTATTTTATATGAAATTGTAAATTTTATTACAGGCATGGTGCGGAAAATTCTCAATTTTTGAGGATTTCTTCAAAATGGATAAAATTTCCTCATCCATCTTTAATAAATCAGGAACGGTTTTTTATCCTTCAAACCTAATATCATTCGATTTCGATGCTTCTCGTTGAGATCTACAAACTGGTATAAGGTTTATAAGGCAAAAAATCAGTCTATGACTTATTAAAGATCGATGGGAAATTTTATTCATTTTGAAGAAATTCTCAAACTTGTAGGTTTTCCGCTCCATGAAGTAATATTCTGAGAATATTATGACAAAAGACTACATTTTGACCATACATGTTAAAAATAATATCCTGAAATATTCTGAATAAAATTCCAATTTTGAATCCATTTTTTTATCCCCTTTTGACCATACATGAAAATTATGTCCCGAAAAATTTTGAGAAATATGCTCCTTTTGAAAATTCATTTTTACATATATTTGCACATGCATGTTGAAAATAATATCCCGAAATATTTTGAAAAAAATTCCATTTTTGAATACATTTTTTCATCCCTTTTTGACCATACATGTTGAAAATGATGTCCCAAAATATTTTGAGAAATATGCTCCTTTTGAAAATTCATTTTCACACATATTTGCACATGCATGCTTAAAATAATGTCCTGAAATATTCTGAACATCTTTATTTTTTTAAAAATATTATCAAAATTCTATAAATTGTCAAATTCAATATATTTTCTTGAAATTTTGAATATTGAAATAAAAAAAAATGTTGACTTAATTTTCAAAATATTTACTTTTTAACAATATTCTTAAAATATCGTACCTTCCCATTTTGTCCTTATTTGCTAAAATTTTGGACCCATTTTCAAAAATATTTTCAAAATTGGGTCAAAAAATTGTGACTCTGAGTAATATTAAAAAATCTGAAATAATAGGCTTTCGATAACAGCTGTCACGAATTTGATGTTTATTTTTGAATTTGAGTCGATTCAAGGGTTTCAACCGGCTGTGCATAAGTTGAATTTTGATCAAAAATTGATTAATAATTTATGTAAAAGTTCAGAACCCATTCTGCTCGTTCTCTTTCAGTCGCAATGACCCATAAATAAAATCTGCTAAATTTGTGTAAAAAATTGCTGCGCATTGATAAATTTTATCCAAAAAATTGTATAATGTCAGAAAAAAAAACAAGGAATTCATCTAAATTTGGGGTAAAGTTAGAAGCCTACTGGGTAATTAAAAAAATTTTTCATTTTATTTTTTCGCTAAAAACGTGTATTTAGGAGTTTTCGATGATGGATAATCCGAATATGGCATTAGTTTCTCATTAACTGTATCGACTGAAACAGTTTTGGTTTACAAACCAGTTTGAAAAAGACTAATTTTGGTATTTTGGGTCAAATTATACAATAATCGACGCGAATCGATGAGCTCAACAGGAATCTGTAATTTATTTCACATAAAATCTAAAATTTAAAAAGCTAAGGGCATATAAAATTTCATATGTGTTCAAGTAAACCACTTGACTTAAATGGCCATAACTTTTTTAGTTTTACGTTTTATGCGAAACAAATGAAAGATTCGCCATCAGCTCATCGATATGCGTTGATTGATTTATAATTTTCCCAAAATACCAAAGTTCAGTTTTTTCGAAATCGGTTTGTAAACCTAAACTGGTTTAGAAAATTTAATTAATGAAAAATAAATGAAAATTCGGATTCTTCGTCATCGAAAACTCCTAAATATACGTTTTTATCGAAAAATAAAATGATAATTTTGGCAATCGTAAAGAATCCGCATCCCAAAAAATTTTTTTGTTTTTTTCAAAAATTGGTTTATAGGGGTTTTCGGGGGCGTAGAATACGAAGCTGACATTCATTTTGTTATATCTTACCATCTTGGTAGGAAAATACCAAATTTTACCAAGGAAATGCATAGGGGGGACCAAGGGCATATTTGATGAAAAATTTTTACATAGCCAAATTAGAGTTCATTCAACTCAGCTCGATGAGCTAGTCTAATGGTACCATTTTTATAAGGTAATATGGAGTTATTGACAAGTTATGACCAAAAGAAATATTTGTCTTGGTAAGGTATTTAGACCTCTAACTTGAAAGAAACGCACTATTATGAAATAAAACTATTACCGTTAGATTCAGCTCATCGAGCTGCGTTGAATGAACTCTAATTAGGCTATGTAAAAATTTTTCGTCAAACATGCCCTTGGTCCCCCCCCCCCCTTTACAATTCTTTTGTAAAAGTTGATATTTTCTTATCAAGATGGTAAGATATTCCCTTACCCAGATAGAAAAAAAATAAATTTGGGATGGGGATTCTTTACGATTGCCAAAATTTTTTAGGAAAAAAGGTGTGGTACGACGTACGAGCTGTATTATTACCGCCCTATTGTAAAGGAAAATGTATAGGAAATTGCTATTTATGAAATTTCTCAACTTTATTCTATAACTACCTTTACATGGCCGCAGGTAAACGTATATGTAAATGTAAAGAATGTAGATGAGATATAAAGAATCACCATTACATTTACCCCAACTTTACTGTATACCAATCTCTGCGCATTATCAATAGAGAGAAAAAGATTGCCTTGAAATATAAAATGATTTCGAATGGTCCTCAATTCAAACAGCTCGAAGTCGGTTGCAATAAATCATTGAGTCAGACAACTTATAAAAATTATGAAAAGTTTTCGAGAGATACGAAAACAACTGGAGATTGGAAAACAAGCGAAAGTTATGTGGATTACTTCAACATTCATATAAAAGGCGATTTTCTTGTCCCTTCTGGATTTCCCATCCCAATTGAACTTTTTAAAATGGAGGTTTGTAAATGAAAAAATAAATAAATAGAATTTAAAATAATAATTATTAATGCCTTTTTTAATTTATTATATTTTACGTGATTCTGATAAGAAAATAAGATACTTTTCTTTTATCTATTAACGGGGGGGGGGGGCGGGGGGGGGCATTATATTAATGGGGAGGGAGCATTTCATTAATGGGGGGGGGGGGGGGGGGGGGGAGGGCAGGGCACCCGAAAATTTATTATTCTGTCTCACCTGGTACTTAGAGGACTTATAAATATTACGAGAGGGAATTCTATGACAAACTTTATTTAGAAATAGTTTATTTATTATGATATATGTTGAAATTTGCTAATGACGCAAAGTGGTCAAAATTTTGTAATTGATATTTCAAAACTTAAGATTCTATAATAAAATAATTTCTAATTTGCTCTAGCATTCAGTATATAATGATATATATTAAAAATTAAAATAACAATATTATATAAATAATAAATTTAATTATAGCAATATACAAAAAGGATGGATAGTGTATTTGCAGAAAAATCAACGATCCAATCTTCAGTAATTTCAAATTTGCATACTATTTCGCTATCAAATTCATTTGAGTTTGATGTACAGCTTGGAGAAAAAATGATAGTTGAAGCTCTATTGATTGAATGCAATGGATGGATTTTTAAGACGGATCATGTCAGAGTCAATGTTGAAGTCGATTCTTAAATTTGAATTATTTCAAGAAGAAAGGAAAACTACTTGAAGACGTTCATAAATTCTTTTTTCTGAATAAAAGTGAAACCTCCCACAATTTTAAACGATTTATTATGACTTTTATAAATAAACAATAAAATATTATCTCTCTACTTACTACAAATTTAAATTCTTTCATGTCAAACTGCATACTTGATTTCAATTTCCTAGAGTATCACATATATAAAAATTAATTAGGGAATTCGAATTGTAGAATAAATTCGCAAAAATCCCCAAAATGCCCTAAAAAAATTATCAAAAAAAATGCTAAAATATTTTATTCCCGAAATATCGATTATCAACTGACCAGCAGATTGTCTAAGCTCTACAATACTACCATTCCCTCTTAATTTTAAAATGCTAAATCAACATTTGTTGACATGATTTAGGCATCACATTTTTTTATAATGCCACGTATAAACTGAAATTATTCCATCATTTGAAAGTAAATGACAAAAATTTTATTCGTCTCGTGGGCAATTGCTTTAAATTATTCCTAAACATACGTTCAATTTCAATCATATACCGCTAGAGCTGAAGTAAAATTTTATTAAATCACAAAATTTTTTTTACTGTAAAATCATCTATTACCATCAAATCAAATTTTTATAATATATAAGCATAGCATTTTATATTAGTCTAAGTTTTATTTACTAAAACAATTTAATAGAATTTATTTTTATGATTATAAACAATAAGCCCATGATTCAAATTTTATTCATTGATGTGAGAAAATTTTTAAATAATTTGTATTTTAAAATTGTTTTTTTTTTTTTAAATTTGAAGATGAACCTGATTATGAACTTAATTGCTCTAATCATTTTTGTGATATTTTCGTATACTATTGGACAAAATTGCTTCCATGACATTAAAAATAGCATATCGAATCAAACAAATGATATTGAGCCTGTGCGTACTTGTGGCATTACTGATGCGCAAATGGAAAATGGTCTTAATTATAAATTACTTATTATTATTAGTTAAAATAATATTCATATAAAATCGAACAATTAAATTAAATGTATTGCAGTTTAATATCAAAAAAATAAAGATCTTATCAAAATTAAAATAATACTATCGCGAGATAGCTTAATGAATATATTTTCTAAATTTCTATAACTTTTCAGCTATTGCCATATTGAAAAGCTCATTGAATAATGAAAGAGGTTTACAATATTATTTTATCTATAATTTGAAATTATATTTAGGAGTTTATATTGATGGCTGCCTAATTTGTGGTTATGACCTCGGCGAGACAAAATTGAATATTAATTTCTATTCTGCTATATCAAAAAGTCTTTTTCAATTTTTTTAATTCTAATTTAATACATCAGAAAATCCCATATGTTTTTAATTAAATTCATAATGGTATTTATTATATATTAATAATAGTTTAAATCGCATCTGACTAATTATTACGAGAAATTAAAATTATTTAATTTGCTCGATATTCGCTATACAATCTAAATTAATAATTCACACATTTTTTATATTTTGATAAATAGGCTAAAAATATTATAAAATGAAATTGATAGGATGAAAAAATGATAAAAACCATTTTTATTATTTAAAATTATAAAAAAAATTACAGAGAAATATTATAAAAAATATTTAACTCATATGTAACTGTAATTTAATTATCAGTATTTATTTTCAGATTTTGAAAATGGCTTTGAGAGGTGGGCATTGGGCAATTTATTTTAAATTATTCTGTTTATTAGTTTAATAAATTAATAATATCAAATTACTAAGATGTTTTTGACTATCAAGCTATCAACCAAAAAATTAAAATGTCAAATTATTTTTTATTTCTTATTGATCTGCATGTGGAAAATGAAATAATAAATATAGAATATAATTTTTGTCGAAAATACAATTTGTCAATTAAATAGCTACTAGCCAATACATTAAAAAATTAGTTTTTTGCCTTAATTATAAATAAATTTTAATTTTTTAATAGAATTTTTTTAAGTTACAACCAAATAATCAACGAGAACGTGACTTTCTATTTGGAAAGAAATAGGACAAATCAACAAACAAGAAATTTTTATGTAACCTTTAAAGTGAAAACTGGTTCTCGTTTCTATCCTTATTTCATCATCCAACATAATTGCAAGGGCAGAATCAATCCCATTTATCAAGTGTTCAAATTGAATTACATTAATGATTGTGATAAAAATTTTATTAGTGGATCCAATGGAGAATTCTGCGATCCAGATATTTTCATCTACCAGGAAGTTCTATTTCATTTGTGGTTTGGCGAGAATCAATTAAATTTGTTTCCTGATGACGCAAGGATTAAAAGTGCAGCAGATGGAAGTATCATAGGTCAATTTTTAGTTTCACATGTTTCTACTTTCCATATAAATAAAATATACTCTTTTTAATCCTTAAAGGTGAATATATTTGGGATCATGATGATATAACAAGAAAGAATTCCACACCCACACTTCCTGCAAGGAAATATCGCGAATTGAAGATTGAATAGAATAACAAATAAGCCTGGAAGGAATTCAATCATTATGATATTCTTTTGCTAATTTTGAGAATAAAATTTCAATATATACATATTTGATTATTTCAATTGAATTTCATTAAGTTGTTATAATTATAATTTAGGAATAGATTTAATATATATTGGCAAAAACTTTCAAGGAATTTGGAAATGAGTATTTTTAAAACCAAAAGTGAAAAAGAATATTTTCTTAAAAATTAACAAATTAAACTTTATATAAAATCATATTCAAATCGAATAGTAAAACTTATCTAATTCTATATCCAGAATATTTCTTAAACAACATAATTGATTAAAATATCCATTGAAAAGTATTTTAATTTGGCATAAAAATTATTGAAAATGACAAAAGATTTAAAGATTAAGAATAGAATTTAAAATTATAAATCCAATTAAAAGATCACTTTAAGCTTTGTGAATTAATAAATAATTTTCCTTAGCATGAAAAAAAAATAAAATGAAATTTATTAAACAAATCTGGAACTTTTTTGATTTTAGATACAAAATTAATTTAAAATTATAATAGTTTAGTTTAAGCGTTAAGTCAAATCATTACAAAACAATAGGTCTCGTTGTGATTTATCAAATGAATAATTATATTTGGAAGTCTATTTAGGATAAATCATTATTGATTAAATAAATGTAATCTTTTCGTTATTTTCATTACTTTTTTCAGCAATTTTCATTGTTTTTTTACCAAATTAAATTTTTTAATTATTTTATATAATATTTTTTTAAAGTTTTTTTTTTCCATATTAAATTTATACTTTGCTCGAAAATTTTCTTATTCTTATTTATAAAAATTTTCTTGCTTCTTATGGGAAGAAATTGAATTTAATTATTCAGTACAGTACGCTACGTGGCATTTATTTTCAACATTAAATAATCAAAAAAGTAAGAATTTAAAAGGATTTTTATATATTAGTATATTTTTCGTCGAAATTATTATAAAGTTTATATAAAATATCATTTATATTTCTTATTATAAAACTTGATAAAATCGCAAGCCCTATGTAAAAAAAGTATTAAAAGCAAAAACTTACTACTTATATCAAAATCAAAGACTTGTATAAAACTTATTTTGAATTCAGCATGTCTTTGTAATTTTAATATTTGAGATTCGACACAAAAATATTATATTTTATATTATTATTAAATTATTGTTTTTCAGAATACTTAACAAAAATGCTAATTTTATTTTTTTTGCTCCTTTTCTCTGTTTTATTTGCTGAAGATAATCATCATCGATGTCTTCAGAAAGTGAAGGATGAAATCCAAAATCACGAGCCTGAACTGGATCCATTTTGTGGTATGAAGAACATTCAAATAGAGGAAGGTAGTATTTATAAATTATAATTTATACCGGAATTATTATTAATTTCAAGATTTTAAAAATATGGATATTGACAAAGAAAAACTTGCACAAAGAAGAAAAGAATATGAAAGCCAATATGAAACGCCGACAAGAAGCATGGATTACATGCATCCGCAAAATTCCCAAGTTATTGACCATTGTAAGTGCAAAAAAAAGATAGCTATTCATTCTTCCTCTCATTATTTTTGTTTCTTTAGTTTTGTAAACTAAAAGTATATATTACCTCTGAAAAATTCTATTTTAATTGTTAGTGTGAATGAAAATGAATATGAACAAAAGAATGATTTGATTTATTAGGAAATTGAGTTTAAAAAAAGATAATCTAAGCGCGAGTTAAATGTAAAAATGATGGGATTGAATTTATATTTTTTAGAATTATAATTACAATTCATATTAATTAAGCTTCCAAATATTATTAAAGAAAAGAATATAAATAAGCGACTTTATCTTGAGACCCAATTCAATCTGTAAATTATATTATATAAGTGTCCACTCTCAATCAATTTTTAATATCTTTGATTGAAAAAATATCTTTCGGGAAAAGATAGATCTAGGCTGATATTAAAGGACTTTTCATTTTCACTTCTGTTATTAAAATTAACAATTAACTATATTACCGCAAATTTTTTATTTTTATAATAAATATATTATAAAATAATCGAATTTTTAGCAAAATCATTTACTCTGAATTTTAATTCGATGACAAAATATGAACGTAAGTTAAAAATTTATTCTTTGATTTTATACATATTTTTTAACGAAAAACATTTTTCTACCTTTTTCAAAATAACGGTTTGGGGAGATCATAAAATATGACTTATTATTTCTTAACTAATTATCATTACAAAGCGTTATTCTTATAAAACTTATTCTTATGAACCTAAATTTTATTTTAATTCTTTAATTATTTATTATATGGCTACATTTTTTTTAATTTTTTAAGCAAAATATTATAAAAAAGGTATATAAGAATAAAATAAATTAAAATAAAATATCTTCGACAATAATTATGCGATAAATAAAAAAGTGCAAAATTGTCAAAAATAGAAAAAATTATCAATTAAATTTATTATTAAAATTATGGATTATTTACATGTGCATATGCATTGTACTAATAATACTGATAAATTGCTAGCTCTGTAATCGATGAAAAAGCTATGCCATCGTCAAAACTGTGTACATGTACAATGATCTGATAAACTATGGGCTACATGATACTTGGTCGAAAATCGTTTGGTCGAAAGGTGTAAAAAGTATCACTTGGTCGAAAGATGTAAAAAGTACCATTTGGTCGAAAAACTATTTGGTCGAAAGAAGAAATATTGTCATTTGGTCGAAAATTTATAACAGGGTTATTCATGGCCAATTAAGTATAAATTGAATATTTCAAGGGTTTTCTGCGATCCTGAATCCGATTTTGACATCAGTTAATTGAAATATATTAATCTGAATAAATTACCGGCAGATGATTGAATGAGGGGAAAAATATGCCACACACGGGAATGGGATTATTATAAATAGGTGCACGAAAGCTGTTCTATTGACAAAATAATATAAGCCATCGACGTAAAAAAGCTGTGCCATCGAATAATGAAGTTTACCATGATGAAGAGAGCTGTGCCTTCGCTGGGAAAAGTAATGTCATTGTCATAATTTACCATAAGAATTAATTTTGACAAAAAAATATTCATGTTATTGAAAAACACCTGTGAAAAAATTAGTTAACTTCAGCAAATTAAATTTCAGTTCATTTAGGCAAACTTTTAGATCGATGAACCATTTCTGTTTCATAGCAATTAAATGAACCATTTTGATTCATAGGGGTTGAACCATTTTTGGTTCAACAATGTACTATTTTCTTTTGAAATGAATATTTTTTGGTTCATTAAAATGGTGTCTAAATTTTAGGAACCAATTTAAATTAAAACAGGGTTCTTTTAAGATAAAAAAGAACCAAATTAGTTTAAATCAAAATATTTATCAGATTTCTATTAATCTAGTTTGGAATTAAATTGTTCTTATACAATCTTATTTTTCCAATCTTTAAATCACCTGCCAATAATTTGTTCAGATTACATAATTTCGATAATCCGATGACAAAATCGGATTCTGGATTGTCGAAAACCTCTAAAAATATAAAATTGACAATAAACAGCCCATGAATTGCTCTGTTTGATCTTTTTCGACTAAATGACAATTTTTGTTCTTTCGACCAAATGGTTTTTCCACGACCAAATAGTTTTCGACCAAATGCTCATTCGACCAAGTGTCTGTACGCCAAACTATGCATTCCATAAACATAAACATCGAGGAAAGCCAAATCATTCACCTCTGCCACCATAAATAAATGTTATGCCATGCTAGTCAGTTCATGCTCTCTCTGATATGGAGATAAAATTTCATTTGGTCTAATAAGTGGTATTATAAAGGCTGAGGAAATTTTCGGCTTATAACTGAATGTCATACCATTTCTTATGATGGTTACTATCTTTAACGATAGCAAGAACTTTTGACGGAAGCATGGCTTTTCATCGATTAAATGAGTTGGCCATAAATCAAACTATTTTAATAATTTTTAATTTATATTTGAAAAAGTTTCGATGTTTTTTTGTTTTTAACTAACTCAATAATTTTGCATTTTTTATTCCATAATGTAAAAATTTACATTTTTATCATTTTTTTTTATTTAATGAGACAGGATCATTTCCGATATTATCCTATAATTCTGAAAATAGAAATTAATTGGAAAGGGCATCAAAAATTTCAAATTTTCAGAAATATTTTTGCTTGCTCATGATTTTAGTACCGTGGAATTGATCCGACCTTTTTCAATACATTTTTATTTTCAAAATAAAAATGTTCCGCCTGAGATATACAAACTTTTCAAAGATGATAAAGAGTTCTATTGGAAGTAAGTTTACATTACAATTTAAAAAGAAAAATTGAAGTCTAGGGCATTTTTGTCTACGATATATATTTAATTTAAGCCGCGATAATATAATTTTTAATCATATTTTGCGCAATAATATTTATTGGTTCTAATTTTAGGCATAAAGAAAATTATAATATATGGTTCAGTTTAAAATTTTTGTGAAAAATCCTTTTTAGGAAAATATCAGAGAAAATTTGTTCTTTACATCTATTCTAGTAATTTGTAAAGGTTACTATTTTTTGCAGAACAGAAAAAAAGTTTTTGACTTCTAATAAATTGGAAACTGGCTTTAGATCCTCAAACCTTATACCATTTTGTAGATTTCAGAGACGCAACGATTGGTGTATAATTTCCATGGTTTGGCCCAAAATTAAAGGGTATTAAACCGTTTAAACCATATTTCCAGTTTTTGATTTTAACTATTTAATTTTTAGCCAAACAATGACAAATTATATACCATTCGATGCATTTTCATGAGATCTACAAAATGATATAAGGTTTGTAGGGTCTACTAGAACCGGTTTCTGATTTATTTTAAGTCGAAAACGCTCACATTGATCCTATTGTGGTATTGACCACATTGGCCCTATTGTGGAATTGACATAGCACCATAAAAATCTTTTTTTCTTCTGCAAATAAAATATTTTCATAAATTTTCATTTGTAAATGTTTCTTAAATGAATTAAAATAAATTTTAAATACCTAAACTAACCAAAATATGCATATTCGGCGTATTTGTAAATCAACGAAATCACCAATGGGAAATTTCCCATATTTGTTATAAATATGAAATTTCGCAAAAGAAAAAGAATAAATTAATATTTTATGTAATTAAATGAATAATTCTATTTCTATTCATGATTATTTTTCTTTTTTAAATATACATAAGGGGAAGCGGGGTAGGGGACAGTATTTTAATGGTCACGGCCAGCAGCAGAAGGGGATTTTGGCAAATATGCGGAATTTTAAGAAAAATGCAAAAGTTTCTTGGGACCAAAATGATTTGTATTCTTCCCTGCAAAAAAGTGAATTTTCAAAATTAAAAATCGAAATTTTGATCCCATCCGTTTTAAAAAAAAAAATTATTTTATTTTGAAATTTGGATTGAAATGATGGAGATAATTTTAAAAATATTTTATTTATTTAGACAATGGTGTGGTGCAAAAATGTATGGAAGAGTGCTGTTTCGAGGCTTATATATTACGGGTTGTGTTTCAAATTGTTTATTGAATGAAGAATTGCACGTTTTTCATTATAAATTCTATCATGCTAAAAGTATGAATTTTCTATAATATAATTATAATAAAAAAATTTAAGAGAATGTTGATGGAGATACTATAATCATCCGAGATGAAAATTACCTCAAGTAATTTTTTAAAATTAGAAATATATAAATGATAATTAGGATTGAAGTTAAATTAAAAATTTTAATTATATATCTTAGGCAAAAAACGGGAAATTACCAATTTCCCGGAATTGATCGAAAATGCGGAAAGGTATGGATAGGATTTTTCGGTGCGTTGAAACCATTTTTAGGGTACGCAAGGACCTAAAAAGGTGTGCGAACCGATTTAGCCAAATTTTAAAACATGGTTTAATTGGCAAAAATAGTATAGAATGATGGATTTTCGATGGTGGAACTTTCTAATTTGTCCACTGTTTCCTTCGCCACCCCCCCCCCCCCCATTTTCATAACCAGCGGGCTAAAATCTTTTAATAATATTTATAACAGAAAATATTTCTAAATTTTAATAGTAGAAAATAGCTCAAATAATAAAAATGTGTATTTATATAATTTAATCATTATCATTCAACTATAATATCATATCACTATATTATATTATATCATATTATTTAATAGAAGCGGGGAATATGTTATGCCTATTCGAAAGGAAAGATCTTTCCATGCAAATTTTATTATTGACAATATTGAATACGGATTTGGCACTCCTACGGGTGAAATATGCAAACGACCATTGAAAGATATGCATAATGAGATGAAAGAAGTGCAAGATAAGTATAAATTGAAAGACATTTGTTGGAATTCAGGCAAAATGTGGGTTACTGATGTAATTTTTTTTATTTATTTAAAAAAAAAATTCACGATTTTCCAATCTTACCCTATTTTCCTTTTATCTCGGTATAAAAATAAATTCAAATAAAGAAAGAAAAGTAAAAGTTATATTTTTAAAATTAAGCAATCCTTTGGAATTGTAGTCCCAAAATTTTTTTTTGATTTTTCCTAAATTGGTCTCTAGGGAATAACGGGGACGTAAAACATGAATCTTCATCTATTTTGTCATAACTTATCATCTTGGTATGATAATGCCGACTTTTGTCAAGTAAATGTTACGGAGGGACCAAGGCCAATTTTCAAAATATTTTTTATATAGGCATAGTACAATCGACGCATCTCAGCGAGCTGAATATAATGGTACAACTTTTATTCAATAATACTGCGATTGGCTCAAATTAAAGGTCTTAAATATCATACTTAGATAAAATTTTCTTTTTGTTATAACTTATCTATATAGAATTATTACATAATAAAAGTAACCCATTAGATTCAGCTCGCTGATTGCGTCGATTGAACTATAATATGCCTATATAAAAAATATTTTGAAAATTGTTCTTGGACACCCTAGACATTTTTCTTGAAAAAAAATCGGCATTATCATAACAAGATTGTAAGATATGATAAAATGGATAAAAGAATCTTTGTCAGCGCGCTAAATTACCTTAAAATTAAAATTTTGAAAAAATTATAAAAAATGAAAATTTTTGGGACCCCAATTCCGAAGGATTGCCTAAAATTAAAGTAATTATTGGATTTAGAATTCAGATATTTTGATTAGAAAATAGAATTTTAATAAATAAAATGATAAACAGTAAGATCGGCAAGGCGCTTCGGTCGGTATCCGGTTCGGTATTAGCGAAGAAATACCGATACCGAATCAATACCGAAAAATCAAAAAATTTTCCGGTCGGTATCAAAAATACCGAAAAATCCCGATTCAAAATTCTCGGTATTTTTCGATATTCGGTTAATTCTTTAAAAAATATATAAAATTTTTTTATCTTTTATAGAAAAATGATAAATAATTTAGAAGAGAAATATTTGTATATAAATCAGTATTTGTAATTTATTTTTGGAAGTGTGCGATTAAGAAAAATCAACATCTCAGTTTTCGTGGATGCAATCTTGATCGCCGAAAATTATAGATATCTCTGGCAGTCTAAAATAGTTTCCCAATTGCAACATTATTTATTGCCAAATAAATTATTGTTATTTATTTTTTAGGCCAAAATTTGGGAATTTTTGCCATTTCCGTTCTATCTTTATCTTTTCCCACCCAAAATCCCATGGATTTGGTCTGGGGGAGGAGAACTGACGACTTTTTGACAAAAATTTTTACATTTTTGTGCCAACGGCATAAATTTTTATTTAAAATAATCCGATAGGAAAAAATTTTTTACCAAAAATTGGCTCGCAGGGAAAAATTTTAACGAGAAATGCCCTAAAATGACCTTTTTTCAATACCGAAAAATCCCGAAAAATCAAAAAAATTTTCCGATCGGTATCCGGTTCGGTATTACTGAAAAAATACCGTTTCGGTATCCCGTACCGATCAGTATACCGTACCGTCCGATCTCTTATACAGTATCAAATATTTAAACTACTTAATTAATTAAAATTAAATGTGCAATTTTATATTTTTTTTCATAGAAGATAATCTTTTTAATATAATGAAAATAAAAATCCACATTTAACTAGATTTTTATCGTTTTTATTCTACAATTAAATTTAAAAAAATTCAGCTTGGGTTCGCCAAAAAATGTACAATTCAAGATATGTTTGGAGATGCAAGATTTGAAGATGACATTAAGCCAGATTATGCTGACCCAATCCCATTGTATGTTATTTTTGCCCATAATTGTACGCTTGGTGGTGGCACAATTTACCAATTAATTTACACTGGCGTAATGGACACAACAATTAAAGAAAATAAAGACGCACCGCCCATTTTTATTAAATTAGTGACGAAAGCCGATAATGTTTATGCATTTGATACGTTGGAAAAAATTGCAAAGTTGCCGAAGGGAAATGAAAATAAAACTGCTAATTTCGGGAGGGAAGTTGAACGTGTTTCAGAAGAAGGCCAAACAGTAATTAAGAACAATATGACGGCTTTACCCTCACATTTTGCTGACCTTAATGTCCCTCCAATTATTCTCTAAATATTAAAAATATATATAATTCCCATAACAAAGATAAAAAAATGCCTTTTTACTATGATAAACTTGCCATTTTATAAATAATTGATTTGAAATTTTTAAATCGATTTAATGGTGATTGGAAATATTTATTGCTCAAAAAAATAAAGTATGCCCCAGCACATTATACAAAATTGATTCAGTCTATAAATGCAAATTTTGTCGGATTTAATCTTTGTTCGATCTTGAGTTTAAGCTTGTATCTATCATGGAATTATAAAAAATCAAAAATAAAATCATGCCATTTTAAGGAACAAAAAGAATTGAAAGCTTTGAATAAATTTTTCTTATTGGAGAAATTTTGGATTTAATAGACCCTAAAATAATTATCCAATCACTTGAGAGTTGATGGGGAATTGAAAGAGGTTTTACGGTATATGTGTGGATTTGGTTGAGTTTGGGTAAGCAATCAAATTGGAATACGATGAAAGGATGAGAGAAAAAAGTTAGAAGCTAGAACGTGGTTGTTTTTGGTCAGAGAATTCTTCTCGTGCGTTCATCCTCTCTATAACCCCGCCATTATATCAGCGTTTTCGTTCTCTCTGAGTTGTTTGCTCATGCATTACGTGTAAGCAAAACATCTCAATGTAAAAATTACCAACTTTTATTTTTAGAGAGATTTAAAAATAGAAAATTAAGCAAGCCAAAAATATGATGCTACAAATTTGCTCGAGATTGGACGAAAAATTCGAAAAATTTGAGCATAATTTTACTGGCTTGGGAATGGAAATGGCCGAATTGTACAAAGAATATGCTAAATTGAAAGCAAAAATCGCCCGAAAAGAGGTCGAACATTCTGGCCAAATTTCATTGCTGGAAAACGAGGTGGCCAAATTGAGGAAGGAAAATGGCATTTTGACAAGTCGATTGATGAATAATGCAACAGAAGAGCGCGAGCAACAGGTTTAATTTAAATATTACTTTGGGCCATTATAGGCAATCATTTTGGAATTGGACCAATTTTGTCTTGAGTGATCAGTTTGTATTAGAAAGTAAACGATCAAAATTAGAGGCTAAAAAATTAGAGATAAAAATTCGAATAAATTTGTTTCGAGACTTTAAAAAACAATAAACCAACTTTTCAAAAATTCTGGATATAATTAAGCATTATAACTTGATATAATTTGGTTGTTAACTTTCTATTGATCAAAATATAATTGCCCATGTAGCCGGGCCGAATGGCCGACTAGGTGATAAATCAACCTTCCCCATGGATGTCCAATTCATATACAATAATTGATTCCGAAATATTTATTTAATATTCAATTGAAATAGAAATTGGGGAATATTCCGGGCCGGTTCTCTCGAGCCTCGCCAATTGGGGATGGTCAAGCCTAACTAACTGAAAGAATCCAAAAAGAAGAGGCTTGACTCGAGAGTCCCGCCCCTTCAATAAAAATGATATTCCAATTCTTTCCAAATCCTCCAATTCATAGTCCTTTTGATCGTCACACCCATACAGTTATGGCTGATAAAAACATTATAATTAACTCCTTTTTGGTCATAACATTTTTGCTATTTCCATCAAAATATTCATTTTTTACACTTTAAAAATTTAATCATAAATATTAGATTTTGGCCAATATCCAAATTACGGCCGCCAACAATGATGGCATAGACAATGACATTCCCATCATTAAACAAGAAAATGATGTTGTCGAGGTTCTTGGCATTTGTCCGGGTACAAGTACTGAACAACAATACGAAAATGGGCAACAAAATAATGAGCCAAAACTAAATTATTCGGTCAATCCATTGGATGAATTGAATGAAACGTCGGCGGATGGATTTGGCCAAATCGAAGAAAATGGGTTCGATGAAAAAGGAGATGAAATAATAGCAAGCGATTCGATGGAAATGGATGGAATAAGAGAAAGGTTTTTATATGCGTGCTTTTTCTAAGAAAAATATAAAATGTTGATTTTCTCAAAAAAGTGAAAATTACATAAAGTTAAATTTAAAAAAACTTAATCATGGATTAAAACTTTTCATAACTTTAGCCGGTACCCTTAACTTATAAAGGGATTTTTCCTAGTGGACTTACATGGACAATTGATAGCTCTCATTCTAAAGAGCTCGCAAAATTGAAGAATTTGATTGGAAGCCTGGTCAAAAAGTTAAGGGTTCAAGAAAATTGAAAAAATTGAAGGGTCCCCTCATATGGGTCGGGACACGAAAATTTTTTTGAAAATTTTCTCGGTCAAATTATGTATAGCTCAATCGAAGTGTCTCGATGTGCAGAGCCCGAATCTGACATTGGTTTCGTCTAAAATTGAAAAATTAAAAAGTTATGGCCATTTTAATTTCAAGCAGAGATTGGTATAGCTATAGGAAAAAGTAGAGTATAGGTGATTCTATACCTATACCTATAGCTATAGCTTCCTATACCTATACTCTACCTAAGGCCAGCTAAAGGTAGATGTAGAGTAGAGCAAAAAATTTCCAGCTAAAGATAGAGGTGTTTTCCTATACTTTTTCCTATACCTATAGCTTCTTTCTATACCCAAAAATTTAATGGAATTTCCTTATTTTTTAAATTTTTTCTGGCATTTTTTTCAAAAACTGACAATGTATTTCTTGCAATTGAATGAACAATCTTTTACTTCTTTTAATCATAAAAACTATTATAATTTTTATTAAATAAATATAATTATTGAACATTTATTTAAATATTCTTTTTAGAATTAAATATTGACATGGATGAGATTATAATGAATGAACAAGAAGAAGGAAATCAGCAAAATAACGCCTCTAATTTGGCTGAGATTATTTTGGATGAAGAAGGAAATCAGGAACAAGAGGTTTCAAAATCCAAAAGAACAGATCCAGCTTGGCAATTTTTCGATATTAACAAAGAGAAAAAAGAATGGAATTGTCTAATCAAAACATGCCAACAAACATTTAAATACACAAAAGAATGCCCTAGTGCAAATACGGCAAATAAACATTTAAAAACAAAACATCCAAAAGAGTTTAAAATTGTCAAAGAAGAGAGAAATAAAATTGCAGCTGCTGGTCCAACAGTAAAAAAGCGAAAAATTGATGATCCAAAACAACAAAAATTGACATTTGCATCTGCAAAAAAATATTCGAAGGATAATCCAAAGTAGGAAACTTATTTTGCCCACATATTGAATTAATTAAGGCAATTAAAATTCAATGAATCCATTATATTTTATTGCTGTAAACCAAATGTGACAATTTACCAATTAAAATCGGATGAATTTCGAGGTTTATTTTCGGTTGCCGATTCACAACTTCGGCGGCACAAGAGCGGATTTTCAGTTATGCGGGCATTGCGACTGAAAAGAGGAGGAACAGAATGGGTTCTGAACTTTTGAACCAGAAATTATTCATCCATTTGAACAATAAGTTTGATTAATTGTTGATCGATATAAATTTTGCAATATTTATAAATTTATTGTCAATTTAAATAAAAAAAATTAATTTTATTATAAAAATTTTTTTTGAAAAGGTATAGGAAAAGGTATAGGAAACTGCTATACTCTACCTATACCTATACTCTACTCTACCTGCCAAAAAAAAAGTATAGGTAGATGTATAGGTAACTCTACCTGTGGTCAGGTATAGGTAGAGGTAGAGTATAGTTGGCAATTTCCCAAGTATACCAATCTCTGATTTCAAGATAAGGCTAGGGTTCGGTTTGGGCCAGGATGGGTTTTAGGCAGGGTTCGCAGATGTACTTTTTTAAAAGATTTGTACTTTTTTTGACTTTGGTGTACTTTTTGTACTTTTTTTTAGAAATTCTGAAAAACTATTTTTCGCCTACGGCTCGAAAAATTGTAAAAATTTTTTTCAAAAAACATGTAATCTTAATTCTTGATGATCCACTGTTGTTCATTTATGATAAAAAACATAATTAAAAAATTTTAATCAATTTATATTAACTTAAAACGAAAAATCTTTTTGACATCAAAATCTTTTTTTTTTCTAGGTCAATGAATGTATTTTTTTGAAAAAAATCTGCGAACCCTGGTTTTAAGGCTAGGGTAGGATAGAACCAGGATGGGTTTTAGGGCAAAGGCTAGGGTAGGATAGAACCAGGATGGGTTTTAGGGCAAAGGCTAGGGTAGGATAGAACCAGGATGGATTTTTGAGTTACTGTATTTCAGCCCCCAGGGGTATTGTAAATTTTTTCACATCTAGTTTGACTCCGTTTTTCGAGCTCTTTGGAATGAACTTCACTCGTCCAGGTATGTCCAAAAGTAATAAGTTCCCTATACTTTAAAATTTTCCTTTAGAAAATGATTAAAAACTTTCTTAAAATTGCTTCAATTATTTTTTTAACTGTATTTTCAATGTTTTAAAATTTTTAAAAAATATGGCGGTACCCTCCCAAATCGGATCCTCACAATTTGTGAGGATATCCGATTTGGGCTCACATAATATTAAAAAATGAGAAATATTACTAAAAATTATATTCTAATGTTATTGCAAAATTTGCAGCCGAATGGACAATGTTTATGATGATGATGATGGCAATAATCCAATAAGGGAGCATGAAGGCCCAGGCCCAAGCAACATTTGTGTCAATGATGAAAATGGACAAAAACAGCGAAAAAATAAAATGAAATTTGTAAGTTCCAAATAAGCGGAGTCAAATCTTCCAGATAAAATTGCTACTAAATACAATAAAATGGTTCAATTTTTTATTCTAGACATTTAGAAGACAAATGAATGAGCATTATAAAATAGTTTCTTTCAATTATAGATTTATGTAAAGGCGATTTTTTACTTCCCTCATCGTTCTCTATACACTGTAACCGTAAAAACCCTAACTTAAAAGAAAACGAAATGACCATAAAAATTTATTAAAAACGAAGATCTTTTGTCAAAAAATTGATAAAATTTTATAAAATAATTAGTTCAAATGTCAATGGCCCGGATGTGGATATGGCTATCGAAAAGCAAAATGCAAAGCGGACATGGAAAGGCACTGGCGAACGCATACCGGCGAACGACCGTATTGTTGTTCAATTTGTGGCCAATCATTTGCTCGTCTTGACAATATGAAAAAGCATGAATTGAAACAACATAATTTACTTTAAAAAATTCCCACTTCCCACAATGAAATTAATTATTTTTAATTTTTTACTATTTTTTGCATAAAAAAGTTTTTTACTTCTAAAGAAATCGGGTTTTGACCTTACAAATTTTATACCAATTTGTAGATCTCATCGCCACGGAACAAATGATATAATTGGCAGATTTTGATACAAAATTAAAGAATTTAAAACCAAAAAATAAAAATAGAAATATGGTTTAAAAAACGGTTTAATACCCTTTAATTTTGATCAAACCATGACAAATTATACACCAATCAATGCGTCTCGATGAGTTCTACAAATTACTATAAGATTTATAGAGCCTAAAACCGGCTACGGATTTATTATAAGTCGAAAACCTTTTTAATGCCCAAAAAATTTATTCTGCAAAAAATATTTTCCATTTTTAATTATCAATTATTAAATTATTTTTTATTGTTTATAAATTTAATTTGATATTGAATTGGATAACCTTCCCTAAATTTTCACTATTAAATTATAATATTTCTTCAAAAATTGTATAAATTTTATTTTTTTAATATCAAATTAAAGAGCAGGCTTTTGACTATTTATTTGGTTATATAATGTATATTGATAGAGTTATATTCAAAAAATCATTGAAAATTTCAATAATCAATAATAAAGGGATATATTGATAATTTTAATTTTAATGGTTATTTGGGTAAAATTAAATTGATTCTATACCGCTAATATAGTTTTCTGTTTTCTCGCCCTTTGACTAATAAGCAAAATAACTCCATCTTTAGTCTTTTCTTTACTAAGTATCTCTCTGAGAATTGAAATGAAGGCCAAAATATTAATAATCTTCAATTTCTCTTCGGAATTGTCCAAAAATTCAGTTCTTATATTATTCCGACCTTTTAGGTATTTTGATTTTGATCATTTAGAATTAGTTATTTGGTTTTGTTTTAGGTAATATTGGAAAACGATGAAGAGATGGGAGAAGAATGATAAACTAGAAAGTGGTTGCTGTCGGTCATAGAGCTCTCATTTGCATTACTTTCATCCTCTCTAACAATAAGAATACAAACACCATCCCAGGGTTTTCGTTCACTCTACGGTACTTGCCTGCGTGCGCACTCATTGTAACTAAAATATCTAAAAAGAATTAATTTGTCCCCAGTTTTAAAAATAAAAATTAGTCAAGCCAAAAAGAATGGCGTTGAAAATGTGCTCGAGATTGGACGAAAAATTCGAAAAGTTTGAACATAATTTTGCCGGTCTTGGAATGGAAATGGCCGAATTGTACAAAGAATATGCCAAATTGAAAGAGAAATTTTGTGGCCAAATTGCATTGTTGGAGAATGAAGTGAAAAAATTGAGGGAACAAAATGGTATTTTGACAAGCCGATTGATGAATAATACAAGGGAAGATGGAGAGCAGGTTTCTAAATGCAATTTTTGGGTCATAAAACAGCCATTTTGGGCACTGATACTGACCAATTTGGTAGTGTGTGATCAAAAATGGTTCAATTAGGAATAAAAAGCACAAAAATTATAGCAAAAATCCAATTTAGTGGCCAAAAAATGCAAATAAATTTTTTCAAACTTCAAAAAAACAATTAAAAATCTATCAAAATTTTGGCTTATTTTAAGCCAATAAAGTTTTAATATAATTGGCCATAATGTTATGGTAGATAAAATGGTACTCATATATAGTTTGGGGCCTCTTTTTTGGTCGCTACTAAAAAGTGAATGGTCCACCTTTTGGGTCATCAGGATTAGGGTTAAGTTCATTCGGGGATAGGACATCCTGGGTAACACCCAATGACCCTAACCCTAATCCATTGACACAAAAGGGGTCCATTCATTTTTATCATGGACCAAAAAAGAGGACCTAAAATATATAAGTACCGTTGCCTGATTTTTGCCAATTAAAATCCAAAAATTTTCTATTAATACAATCAAAGATCATGTCTTTAAAAATTGATATATATATTAGAATTCGGCCCATAATCAATTTATGGCGAACGTCAATGGTTTAGTCAACATTGTGGAAGGAAAGGATATTGTCGAAGTTATTGGTATTTGCCCTTTACAAAATGCAGAACAACAACGCGAAATTGGGCAACAAATTGAAGAACAAAACCAACATTATACCACAATGGATGAATTGAATGAAACATCGGCAGATGGATTTGGCCAAATCGAAGAAGATGGGTTCGATGAAGAAGGAGACGAAATAATGCAAATGAATGGAATAAGAGAAAGGTTCTTTAATCTTTATATTTGTGCTTTTTCTTTAAAAAAAATATACAAATTGACCATTATTGGACAATTATAAAGAATCTGCATAGAATAATGTGTGATATATACCAATCGATTCCTCTCAGTGAACTGAGTTCGAATCTGCAAAAATATTATGCTGGAGCGGCCTAGGAAAAAGTTATAATATGATGAAATTTTAAAAAGTGAAGGAATCCCTATGGGTGGAATTTTGAAAAAATTTCAAAATCTTTTTCGTGAACATCCAAAAATAAGTTATATGTTATAGCCATTTTTATTTAATAGGGCTAGGATTATAGTGGTTTATGCTGACTGAGGGTTAAGGGTTAGAATTAAGTTTAGTATTAGGGGCAGGTTAGGAATCATTTGGAAGTCTAACATTTCGTCCGGATATTATTTTGCCAAAAAAATTTCCATCCAAGGGGGTACAATTCACTTTTCTATTATTTGCTATTTCATCATACTTTAACTTTTTTTTCTCGGTGGATAAAGCAGAAGATTTTTGCAGATTCGAACTTATAGCTAGTCCAGGGGGGAATCGAATGGGATATAACATTGTTCTGTGCAGATCGTGAATTAAATCATTATGGTAAACTTAGCCATTAAGAAAAAAATGGAACCCTCTCAAATAAAAATGAGAAAAATTAATAAAAATAATTCTTATTGCGAACTTTTTAGAATGGGCGAACTTTATGATAATACTCAATCGCCGCGCGAAGGTCCAAGCAACATTGATGCCAATGAAGAAGATGGACAAAAACAACAACATTCCAAAAAGAAAAGAAAATTTGTATGTTCCAAATAAATGCAATCAAACTAAATGGAAAATATTTAATTTAATTTTCTAAATAGATTAGTAAAAATGACCAAAATACTAAAAGGTTTAGATTTAGGGCTTTATCCTACAAATTTAAAAAACAATTTGGCATTATAATAAAATAGTTTCTATCTTTTCACTTGGTGTGGAATAAGAAACTGTTTGACTTTCTATATCTTTCCCTATACCCTGAATAATGTAAGAGAAAATTTTTCTTTCATATAATTCGGATTGTTTTTGTATATATTTTGTGAAAAATTGTTTCCGTAGTAAACTTTTTAGGGATTATGGTTACGGTAGGGCCGACATAGGTTCTAGAGACAAGGTTATAGTTAGGGACTAGGCCATAAATTTGTTGAATTATGGTCCCTTTTGTGATAATATTTTTATGGGCTAATTTAAGTGATCTAAACTAAACTTCTAATATTAGCTTTTTTTCTTGGCTATCAACTGATATATTGAATAATATATCTATTCCTAAAACTAAAAAAGTTTTCAACAGTAACTCTTTTTTTTAGCAAATTAGAAGCAAAAACGATCCGAATTAGATTGAAGAAAAAACGCACATAATAATAATGTAAAAAGAATAATGAATTTAAAAATTACAAAATTTTTAAGAATTATAAAAATGATTATCTTTTGTCAATAATTGATACAATCTTATAAAATAATTTATTTAGTTAAAATGTCAATGGCCAGGTTGTGGCTATCGAAAAGCAAAATGCAAAGCGGATATGGAAAGACATTGGCGAACGCACACCGGCGAACGACCATATTGTTGCAAAATTTGTGGCAAATCTTTTTCGCGTCTTAACATTATGAAAAAACATGAATTGAGAGAACACAATTTAACATGAATTTATATTCCCATTTGATGAAATTAATTATTTTTAATTATCCGATAATCAATATAATATAAATTTTTTCCTTTAATGATTAAAATTTGATTTAATAAGGGAATATCAACAGATTATAATAGAATGGCACCAGGGCTGGGGCCGGAATTCCGAATTCCGATTCCGAATGCCGGAATTCCGGTGTTTGAGTTCCGTTCCGATTCCGAAAAGTGGTCGAATTCCGAAAAATTCCGAAAAAAGCAAAGGGGGGAGGGACCCTTTGCTAGTTTTATTCTAAAATTTGGAATATTTATTGAAACGAATTCCTTCTTTTATTAAAATTCCTTTTTTTCTTATAAAATTTTTTGTTTTTATAATTAATTTTTCAATTAAATTAGCAAATACCAAATAGTAGTTTTAAAATTTTTTTAAGAATAAAAAACAATGAAAAATTCAATTTTCTGGAGAGTTTTTTGATAAATTTGGCCAAACAATAAAAGCAGCATTGAAAGAGCAGCCGCATTTAAAATAAAATCATTTATCAATACCCAATTAAATAAACAACCAAATTAATGTGCCATTAAAATATATCAAACAAAACCTTATTAAAAAATGAATGATAAAAAAAAAGATTTAGAAATAAGAATTTAAGTTTGGCCGGGTGAGTTTTTATAAGCAACGGTTTAGGCCAAAATTAGAAGCCGGACATTTTGAAGTTTCTTTTTATTTACCTGTATACTAAACCCTGGATTTTTTTTGAAATATAATTGATAATTTTTTGGAGAAAAATTTAATTTTTTTGCTTTTTCAAATTTTTTTTCCACTTTTTGATGAATTTAAAATTTTTTTGAGAAATTCCGAATTCCGGTTCCGAAAGCCGGAATTCCGGTGTTTCAATTCCGTTCCGATTCCGATTCCGAAAAAAATTCAAATTCCGATTCCGAGGCCAATTCCGATTCCGATTTTTTTGAGTTCCGGCCCCAGCCCTGAATGGCACTGACTGAAAGAAGACACATCCATTACTGTATGGAATATATATGAATGGATTGAATAATTTTGCCTGAGGCTAATTTATTAAGAAGCGACCTTATTAATAGGAGATATAAAAAATAGACATATGCAATATATGTAGGGGAATTCGGATCCTCCAAATTGAGAATAAAAAAATTATTTTACATTCACCTTTATTTCTAATAAGTATTGTTTTATTCACATGTCTATTACTCTTACAGACTAAATATGTCTTCATTTTGAAAATGTAAAAATAGAATATCTTTCAGTGTGCATTTAAACTTCTTTTGACATGAATTGCTCCATAAAAATGCCTTTTATAAATTTCGACTTTTTGTGCATTTTTGAGAGATTGCTTATTCATTTTTGGAATTAGTTGTTTTTTGCGGGTGATTGGCTTCACCTAGTTAAGAATAATCCGTCCTAATTCCGCTTTTTGCAAAAATAAATAAGAATAATTAGGCCTGACCTAGCAGAGAAATTGTTGTTGGTCAGAGAGAGACTTCAGCTTCAAACAATTAATAACATTGCACTCAATCTCTCTAAAAACTCCACTACCTCATATTTCATCTTCTCTGCAGAGGGTATTTGTTTGCGCACTATTTGGAGTGTAGCCAGAATAATTGTTCCAATAGATTTTACTAAAGTACAAAATTAATCAAGCAAAAAATGACTCTAAAAATGTGTTTAAAATTTGACAAAAAATTCGACAAATTTGAACATAATTTTGCTGGACTTGGAAAGGAAATGGCTGAATTACATAAAGAATATGTAAAATTGAGAGTGGAAATAGCCCAAAAAGAAAACGAATTTTGTGGCCAAATTGCATTGTTGGAAAATGAAGTGAAAAAATTGAAGGAGGAAAATGGCATTTTGACAAGTAGATTGATGAACAATGCTACGGAAGTATATGAACAGGTTTTTAAATATAATTTTTGGGCCATAAAAAGCAACCATTTGGCTAAGAAAAATTTGATATGATTAAAAATTGGTTTGATTAGAACAAAAATACCAAATTAAATACTAAAAACAATAAATTTGTGTAACTTGTATGTTATCTGGGGTGCAGATAATTTTTTAATGAAAGGTTCCTTAGACCCTTAGGTGCTATGTCGTTTCTTGAATAGTGCAAATGTGGATGTTTCCTACTTATAATAAATCTGAAACCGGTATTATACAAATCCTATATCATTTTGTAGATCTCATCAAGATACACATCGAATGGCATATAAATTGTCATGGTTTGGACTAAAATTAAAGAGTTTAAAACCAAAGATTGAAAAAATGGTTTAAACAGTTTAATACTCTCTAATGTTTTTTTATTAGTCAAAAAAGCCCACATTTGCACTATTCATAAAACGTCCACATTTGCACAGCCCTTTGTCTATTCAGGAATCGAACCCGTACGGTCCCTTATTATAGGTGATTATGATTATAATTATGATTACGGAATTGTGAGAAACCCTTTCCCCTAAAGATCCTAAACCTATAACGAATGACCCTCTTGACCAATGGGGGTTAACTTGGCCTTTCCTCAGTTAACCCAAAAAATCTGAAATAAACAAATAAATACCCAAATTTGTTTAAAGCTTCATAAACATAAGAATTATTAACTAATTGGACAAAAATAATCCGATACAATTTTTTTTATCAAGAGGAAAATGAAAAAATTTAAATTTATTAATTTTATTAGAATTTGGTCAATATCCAATCAATAGTGCAAAACAATGACATTGACAATATTAAACGCGAGGAGGAAAATGTTGCCGAGGTTAACATTTGTCGCCCGGGTCCAAGTGTGGAACAACAACACGAAATTGGGCCTCAACATATTGTTGAGCAAAAACAACGTTATACCGCAAATCCATTGGATGAGTTGAACAATGAAACATCGGCCGATGGATTTGGTCAAATTGAAGAAAATGCCTTCGATGAAGGAGATGAAATAATGGCAGGAAATTCGATGGAAATTGATGGAATTAGAGAAAGGTTACATATTTTTGTGCTTTCTTAAAAATTGAAAATATTTCATTTATTAAAAAATGTAAATGTAACAGTCGATTTCGGAAATGGCCTTCTCCGGAAAAGCTATGCCTTTAGCCGGTCAATTTTAGAAATTTTTCTTAGCAACTCCGAAATCTGAAAATAAGTTCATTCGACTCATTGGTAGATTTGTCTCATCAGAAATTACAATTTGATACTGATAGCAATTCTTAGGCAGAATTAATATATTGAATCGGGTTTAGGTTTAAAGTAGTGCTCAGTTTTTCTAAACAAGCTCATTCAGTTTGTATTTGAAATTTCTGAAACGAAATCAAACAGGCCGAGTCCAATAAGTTCATTTTTGAGACCTAAGAAGACATGAAGTCGAAATTAATAAAATTGGCCTGTTAAAGGCCTGATCTTTTCTAGAAAAAGCAATTTTCGAAATCGGCTGTAACATAAACTTGAATATTATTGAATTAAAACTTACCGAATTTAAATTATCCTTAATAAAAAGCTTTTCGTCAAACCCCAATAAAAATTTTCTGCAATATTTTCTTGTTAACTAAATCTTTCGGGTCCTTAATTAAATCTTTCTAGATTACTTAAGTCTCTTTTTAATTAAATCTTTCCGGATTATTTAAGTTTCTTTTTAATCACATTTTTCCGGATTACTTAGTCTTGAATTGTAACATTCCGGAATACCAAACCTATTTTCTCAATTCCCCTTTTCAATTTATGCGTCACTTATTTTTCTTTTAAATGAAAATTTTTAATTTTTTGGGAAATAAGGCGACAGCTTTACAAAATAAAAGAAAATATAAATTTATTTATTATTATAACGAAATTTGCAGAATGAATGACGACTTTTACGAAAATGATCTATCATTATATGAAGGTCCAAGCAACATTTGCAATGATGTAGATGGTGATGGACAACAACATCACAAAAAGAAAACAAAATTTGTAAGTTCTAATTAATTGTATCTTCCAAGACATTTTTTAGTTAAAAAATGGATAATCACGAACTTAATAATTCTTCGAATTAAAATTAAAATAGCCTATATGGAAAAAAATAATCCCCATTACCACATCAAAATCCGTAAAAGTTTCGATCGCAATCCATAGGAAATTTACGGTGCTCATGTCAATATCTTATCTTTAATGTTTATTAGATTAAAGGGGAATGATATTTCTGGGAAATTTTTTAAATTTAAACTAAAAAATCACTTTAAAAAATTAGACCCGGAATTTTCGAATATTATAGAGAATTAGGATTTTGAATAAAATCCCGACAGTAAAACCTTAAATTCTCTCTTCTAAAATTATTAAAATTCAAGGAAAGGCCAATTGAATGAAATTACAATTTTATTAAATTAATAAAATATTAATTTATTCAGCTAATATGCAAATGGCCTGGCTGTGGCTATCGAGGAGCCAAATGCATGGCGGTTTTGCAAAGACATTGGCGAACTCATACCGGCGAACGACCATATTGTTGCAAAATTTGTGGACGATCATTTTCGCTTGATTATAATTTGAAAAAACATGAATTGACACAACACAATTTAATTTAAATTACATTTACACAATGAAAAAAATTAATACTTTTTTGATCATTTTTCACTTATCTATTACATCATTTAACGAAATATTTTTTAATTGCATAAATGTAATTTGAGATTTGACTGACTTCTCAAATTTTCATTATTTAAAATAATTCATAAATGAGTGAGCCAATTTTGATAATTTTAGTATCTTAATAAATTAATTTTTTTTTAAGTTGGTTCAGAATTGATAAGTTTTGCCCATAAATCTACTCAAATTTGATAATATCATGAAAATTTATAAAGATGTTAAGTTTATCAATCTCAAGAGTATGTTATTTAGGCTTGGCTAGGCCAGGGCTAATAATGTAGGCGAAAGAATGGCAACCTACCTAAAGTCTAATCTTAAGTTTTGTTTTAAAATTTTCATTGGTCGCTTAAGCTGTGATAGTTCGCTTATTTCAAACATCGCTTTAAATTCTGAAAGTCTGCCAAATTGCAATTGAGCTATTAATTCCATCTTCTTTAATTCTGCCTATTTAATAATAATTCTTTTAACAGTGACATTGAGTGAGTAGCGGAGCTTTATTGGGCATAGGCAGAGAGTAGACACCCATTTGCTTCTATTTCCTTTTTCCTCTGAGCTCTGAAGGTCCCGATATTAGTCATTTTGTTCTTTTTTGGGTGCTTTTGGGGTGCTTTTGCTTGCCTGCTCGCGTACTCCACCAGTTGGAGCGTAACAAAAATATCAAAAAAATCCCATATTAGCTTTAAAAATAAAAATTAATTAAGCGAAAAAAATGGCTCTGAAAATGTGTTTGAGATTGGACGAAAAATTCGAAAAGTTTGAGCATAATATTGCTTTCCTTGGAATGGAAATGGCCGATTTGTACAAAGAATATGCCAAATTGAAAGCGGAATTTTCTGGTCAAATTGCATTGTTGGAGAATGAGGTGGCAAAATTGCGAGAAGAAAATGGCATTTTGACAACTCGATTGGCGAATAATGCAGCGGTGTATGAGCAGGTTTCTAAACAATAAGAAGCAACATTTTTGAATAAAAGTCGGCTTCATTGGTTCCATAAAAAACGAGTAGTGTTTCGACCAGTGTGAATGAGATAGCCCTTTCGAAAGAGCACGACAAGAATAATGAATATGCAAAGAAATTCTATAGGACATGGAGAAAAAAGTTGGACTTTTGGTAAGACAAAAAATTGAAAAGTAGCCCTAATTTGGGTGAACCGAAAAAATTTTTGCTGGTCAAATTATGGTTCAATCACTGAATCTTAGGGAGGCTAAAAATGAATTTACCATTGTTTAAAATTTGAAAATAAAAGATTATGGCCATTTTCATAGGCAGAGCTAGAATTAGAACATATTAGTTAAAGTCTTGAGGCTAGAGCTTGTTCAAGAACCAACTTTATTAGAAACATTTGAAATTTTGGTAGGAATTAGACCCTATCTCGAGAGATATCACAAATTAAAAATAAGCAATAAAGCGCTCGAGGCAGCGATAGGTTTTTCTGAACGTTATTTAACTGATCGCTACCTTCCTGATAAAGCGATTGATTTGATTGATGAAGCTTGTGCTCAAGTAAAAAGTGAAATGTGATATGAACCAGAATTCATTGAGAATATCAAAAAGAAGATAGAGGAATTAGACTAACAATAAGCTTAAGACTGTATAAGAATCAAAAGAAATCTAACATATTACTTGATAATTTAAAAAAGTTGCCGCGCAATTAGCCGAAGCATTTCCCATTTCTTTTCGGTTCAGCTAGCTCTTTCGAATAGACTCTCATTCACTACCATATTTGTCCATTTCTTAGCCTTTTGGTACCAATGAAATCAACTTTTATTACGTCCATTTTGCTATCGTATAAAAAATTGGATGTATGTTATCAAAAATAGTTTAATAGCATTATTTTATTGTTCCGACAATTGGTAATTTAATAATTAATGTCATGGCCAAAAAATGCCTAAAATTCACAACACATGAGAGTGTTCAAAAAGAATGACCAAAAGCTGAACAATAAAGTCTTAGCACCATTTGAAATGACAAATGATTGATCACAATATGGACCAAAGAAGGAAAAAATTCCAAATTTTGACATATTTTGATTTTTTGTTCTACATATTCAAGGCTTTAAAAAATCAATTTATTTGTATTCCAGAATTTGGCAAACATCCGGTCTACGTTACAGAATAATGACATTGCAACCATTAAGCAAGAAGAAGAAGAAAATGTTGTTGATTTTGGAATTAATCGGGACCCAAGTGAGGAACAACAACACGAAATTGCGCCAGAAGAAATTCTTGAACAAAAACCACATTTTACGGTTAATCCCTTGGATGAATTGAATGAAATGTCAGAGGATGGATTTGGCCAAATCGAAGAAGAAATATTCGATGAAGAAGGAGACGAAATAATGGCCGGCAATTCGATGGAAATGAATGGAATTCATGAAAGGTTCTTGTTCATTTAATTAAAAATTTACATTATTGAAACAAGTATGAATAAAATCCTGGATCTGAAATTAAACTTTCCAGAAAATATATTTATGACTAAAATTTAAAGGAAATTTTAGTCAATTAATTTTAAAAAATTTTCGGAGATATCTAATATTTTACTGCTATGCGTCAATTATTTTTTAATATATACTTTTAGAAAATATAAAATTTTGAAAGTTTTTAAGAAATACGATACAATATCACTCTCACAAAATATATATAAAAAAAGCGAAAATTAATAAAAAAAAAAATTCTTTGTTTATTACAAATTGAAAATTAGCAGATTTGGTGATGTTTATGGCAATAATCTAACGCCGCATGAAGGTCCAAGCAACATTATTGGCGGCAATTATGTAAATGGTGATGGGCAACAACAACAACATTCAAAAAAGAAAATAAAAATTGTAAGTTGCAAAATCCAAATATTCGCTATCAACTTGGATCTAATAAGTCTAGGGAAGACATATTTTAAACCGAGGTTTTTGGTTTCGGTTTTGTACAGTTTGACGATGCCTTTTTCCATAATAATAAAAAATCTATTTTAAAAAATAATTTTCAGCTAATTTGCCAATGGCCAGGCTGCGGTTATCGAATGAATGCCAAATACAAAAGGGACATGGAAAGGCATTTTCGAAAACATACCGGCGAAAAACCATATTGTTGCTCAATTTGTGGCCAATCATTTACACGTCATAACAATATGAGAAATCATGAATTGAAACAACACAATTTAATTTGAATTTAGATTCCCATAATGCAATATAATTATGTAAATAAATTGCTTTTTTTAATAAATGTGCCTTTATTTCTTTTTTGTGCGCATTTTTGGAAATTATTCGTTTTGGTAATTAGGGTTTTGAATTGGCGCCAGGTTAGGAATTATTCCGCCTGTTGAGAAAAGGAAATTTGAAATGTAAAAATTTAACTTTATTGAAATTAAATTTCCTGGTAAAAGGAAAAGAATATTGCTCAGTCAGTGTTTTGCATTTTATTTAATTCAATTTTAGTGAATGAAATAAACATATTACTTTATCATTTTCTTTATCAATTTTATCATTAAATTTTTCGTTAATCAAACAAATTAAAACGCAATGATTAAATTCCCAAATGCAATGCTAAAAAAGGAGGTCAAATATATTTTGATTGAAGGAGGACAAATATATTTTGATTGTTTAATGTTTATCCTATAAAATGAAAGAAATATTCTAATATTAATTTCATTTCGGCCTAGGCTTACGGCGAAGGCTCGTCCAATATCCGCCGTGCCAAATCCTTTGGCCTTGGCTTGAGAAGAGAAGAATGGGAAAAATGCAACTGATGAGGATGATGCCAAGGCAAAAATTGACACAAATAAGTACAACCAATGTTAGGTGAAGATGATGTTAAAAATTTTGGAAAATTTGGAAATCCCAGGGGGAATATTCATGATGAATAATTGACATCCTAATGCGTTTTTAGTTAACTTAATTTTTTAGGTTTTTTAGCGATGCAGAATTAGCTCAACAATACACCTTTACAAGAGCGTACCATAGGGACAAAATTGCCTTACAAGAGCATCCCATAGGGACAAAACTGGCTTACAGAAGCATTGAATTTTTAGCGATGCAGAATTAGCTCAACAATACACCTTTACAAGAGCGTACCATAGGGACAAAATTGCCTTACAAGAGCATCCCATAGGGACAAAACTGCCTTACAGAAGAATTGAATTTTTAGCGATGCAGAATTAGCTCAACAATAAACTTTACAAGAGGATCGCCTAAAGAAAAATTCCTTGAAAAGGCCTCTATTTACAACTTTTTAAATATTCGATCGAATGAATTCGGCTTTATTTATTTGTTAGAATAGAAAAGCATTTATTATTATACATATTTCAACAATATTATTTATATCTCCCTTTTTTCATTAATTTTGCAGCAACTTTCCAAATTCCATTTGTGAATTCTAAAAAAATGCAAATATAAATTACTTCTTGGTTTGATTTATTACAAATGACGTGAATTTGCCCATTGGCCATTTGAGTTAAAAGAGATGGAACCAATAATTGCAGCAGTACAAAGGGAATCCAATGAAGAAAAAGAACAATGTTCCCATTTAATCAGTGCCATTTAAATTAAATTAGATAAATGTTTTGTTAATTTATAAATTTACTCTTTGATTTCATATACATTGTATAGCTGATTCTGAATCTTTAAAAACCCTAAAATTCAATGCTTTTAGAGACCCATTTTTTAGACCTTAGAATTTGAATATACTATTTTTATACCTTCAGATACCTGAAAATGCTTTTGGAAGTCCATTTTTACACATTAATCTCTGATTTCTATCGAGCTAATTCTGCTTTGCTAAAAAAATCCTAAAATTCAGGTACCTGAAAATGCTTTTGGAGGTCCATTTTTACACATTAATCTCTGATTTCTGTCGAGCTAATTCTGCTTTGCTAGAAAAATCCTAAAATTAAGGTACCTGAAAATGCTTTTGGAGGTCCATTTTTACACATTAGTCTTTGATTTCTGTAGAGCTAGTCTGCTTTGCTAGAAAAATCCTAAAATTAAGGTACCTGAAAATGCTTTTGGAGGTCCATTTTTACACATTAGTCTTTGATTTCTTTAGAACTAGTTCTGCTTTGCTAGAAAAATTCTAAAATTAAGGTACCTGAAAATGCTTTTGGAGGTCCATTTTTACACATTAGTCTTTGATTTCTGTCGAGCTAATTCTGCTTTGCTAGAAAAATCCTAAAATTAAGGTACCTGAAAATGCTTTTGGAGGTCCATTTTTACACATTAGTCTTTGATTTCTGTAGAGCTAGTCTGCTTTGCTAGAAAAATCCTAAAATTAAGGTACCTGAAAATGCTTTTGGAGGTCCATTTTTACACATTAGTCTTTGATTTCTGTAGAACTAGTTCTGCTTTGCTAAATAAAAATCCTAAAAATTCAGGTACCTGAAAATGCTTTTGGAAGTCCATTTTTACACATTAGTCTTTGATTTCTGTAGAGCTAGTTCTGCTTTGCTAAATAAAAATCCTAAAATTCAGGTACCTGAAAATGCCTTTGGGAAAAATTTTCCTTTTTTCCCTTTATAATGAGAAATTTTCAAATTGGCCCCCATTGCCCCCACCCACTTGAAAATTTTTGGGCATCGCAGCCTCGGGAAGGACATGCAAAGACATTGGCTAAAACATACCGGCGAATGGTCATATTGGTGCAGAATTTCTGGTCAATCATTTACACGTCATAACAATATGAGAAATCATGTAATGAAACAACATAATTTTAATTTAAACTCATATTCCAATTTTTTAAAATTATATTTTATTAATTATTACACAAAGTGGTAAAATTTTTGAATTTTTTTGATTGAACTTTTCTCATTGCTCTCCTCATCAAATGCCATAAAACATTTGTTCAAACAATAATCGAATAGGTTGTTTGAATAATGCGAAATTTGAATATTTTCGTAAATTTATGAGTGAATAGACTTAAAATTATATAGTTACGCTTGATTCTCTGCTGGACTGGAATAAAAATGGCAACCATCTGGAGATTAAGCCCAATAAATTGACAGCTGTGAAATTAGTTAAATTTAATTTATTCCAATGTTTGCCACCAATTGAAGGCAGTTGCATATACAATACAAAAACTGTTCATGAGCTCTCTGAAGTTTGTAAATTTTGTCAGCAGGAGTGAGTTGCCTATAAATAAACGGTAAATTCATCCGGGAAAGCACATAATTCAAGAGACTCTTTGAATCGCAAAAGCCAACCAAAATGAACTACCATTTCGTTCTCATTGCCACCATCTTCTTCCTCGTCTCCTCCTTCTTATCATGTGCTGATGCATGCAGCGCCAAGGGCGCAGCGTGTGGCCGTGATAGTGACTGCTGCGACTCAAAGGGCGGCTTTCTGGGCGCTTGTTCAAGAGGAAAATGCTGCTCCCGTCTCTCGGATGGTGATTATTATACTATAATCCGCATTCACACAAACGGAGCCATTTTGGGTGCATTCAAAAAATTTTTTCTATCTGACCAAAAAAAATAATTTTTATACCAAAAAATAGAGCAACTTTAGTGCACCGGATAGTATAATTTGACGATTTTCTGACGAGTAGAAAAATTACAAGAAACGCCTGTGCCAACGCGGAGCCAACGATTCAAATCAATTTGAATCGTTGGCTCCGTCTTTGAACTCCAAAATTCTAGCAATTTTTCTAATCGTCAGAATTGTTTAAGAATTTATTACTATCCGCTGCCCTAAAGTTTGCTCAATTTTTTGTTGTATTAATTATTATTTTTGGTTAGATAGAAAAAAATTTTTGAAGGCACCAAAAAATCCTACTCCTCTTGGAGCCAACGCATTGGCTCCATTTGTGTGAACGTAACTTAATCCACGTTTTTTTTGAATTTCCATTTTGTATCATTTTACAGTTTGCAATTCGGCAAATGACTGTTGTAATGCGGCCGGATGCGAAAGCTGCAGATGCTGCTTGGGAAGAACACAAGGTGAACGCAAAATAGTTTCCTAGTTGTTCTAAAAAATTTGTATCCACATTTAGCGTGCGCATTTGATGCAAATTGCTGCCGTGGTCTTAAGTGCAATGGACCAGGCAACACATGTGCTTAGAGCCCATTTGATTTGACTGAGCGGCACACATTGCCGAGAGGAAGAATGGATGAATGTTTTCGAATTTTCCTCATTATCAATTTGTTGTGTTGCCCCGTCCCTCCTCAACTCCTCTTTGAATAATGTTGATGATAATTTAATTTGAGGAGAGAATAAAAATGTTGTGAAAATTTGTTCGAATTTTTACATTGCATATTTATCAATTTTTTTTTAAAACCTTAAGGATTTTCTTTGTCAAAATCATTTATTCTTCTTGTTGAAGAATTTGGCATGGATTATAGCGAAATTTTTTCGTACCAAAATTGGCCTGGATTGAAATTAAATTTTTTTTAAAATGGCATTCACGGAAAATTCTACAAATGCAGGTGTACACCTTATTCAGCGTTAGCGTATTCATACATGGGAATGGACACAAAAAAATGAATCATCTTATAATAATGAATAAAAAAGCCTGATGTGAATATTTAAAATTATTTGAGAAATTGATTAAAGATATCATCAGTTTAGTTTAAATCATTTTAGATGAATAAAATTATGAGAAAGATTTAAAATTAATTTCATCCATTTATTTACCTTTATTTTTCATAAATTTTCTTCGTTTGCAAATTTAAAAAAAAATTAAAGCTTTCCGTTTTTTACAAATATATGAATTATTGTTTAATTAAAGAAAGAATTTTTCATCAATTTTACAAATATTAAAATACAAAATTCAAATTGCACTTTCACGAAATGTTCATTTCCTCAATTGTACAAACATTAATTGTCTTAAAAGTGTAACAAAAATTTGCACTTTTCGTAATGATATGCAAAGAGAGCGTAAAACAAAAAAAATTTAATTGCAATACAATAAAGTAATTCATTAAAATATTAAGGTGAAATTTCCGGCCATTATGGTTATAATTTTACATTTTGTTCTTTTGCTGCGTCAATCTTTCCCATAAATTCCCATTATTTAATACTATAAAAATTTGGCCAATTTTTTTAATCCTCTGCTCATTAAAATTTATTTCTTAAGCATCGCCATTATTACATATCATTTTATCGTAAATATTATCTTCTCGAATATTTGCTCATTTTTTTCAATGGTCTACAACATTTCCGATGATTTGGTAAGGATTTTTAAAATAATTTTTTGTGTTATTTTCATGTCACAGAATCCATCAATTTATGTTTATAACAATTTTGGTGAGGGTATTCGCATAATTGAGATGCCAAATTATGGTATAAATTTCAGCAAAATAAATCATCGGATTCCAAGAATCCAGGGTGGCCCAAATTAGTAGGGAGCCGGAGCTCTGGAAATGTTAAAAGTTGGAACCAGCTCCGGTATTGGCTCCATTAGATGTCTATTTTTTTTTTGAGAATCTTATTATACTCATCAAAATAACTGTGAGGCAATGAAACGATTCCCCATTGTCATTTTCAGTGGTACCAATATTTTATTCGCAATGATGGTCCTCAGGCATGGCTCCTCTTCGGCTTTTATGGCTTCCGATTTTTGTTTGCCTCTTTTGGCATTCTGCTAAATCAGTGTCTCGTCTATGTGACTGTAAAGAGCGCGTAAGTAAAAGCGGAAATATAGAATTTTATTTGTTCATTAAAATATGAGAGCCATTTTTTCGGCTTCGGTAAATTTCATTTTCTATGCCAAAAAAATAATCTATGCCGCTACATTCCTATGCGTACGTCATAAATCCCAAACCTACGCACTTAATTAAATACAGGAAGAAAAATCTTAAAATATTTATTCAGTTAAATAAATACGGTATCTTAAATTAGAATTCGCAAAATGATTACTTAATGATGACTGATGAGCCCATCATCCTTGCCGCTCGCTATTTTATCTTTATTTGATGTTTAAGGAATATTTTTTTAAGTGGCAATTGAATTAGTTCTACTTTTTCTTCTTTTTTTAAAATATATAAAATTAAAAAATGTTTTAATATATAAAATTAAAGGTAAATTTTTTTTGGAATTTTAAACCTTTTTTAAAGCTTTCTGAAAAAATCTCGGTCTCGGGCGAGATCTCGATTTTTTTCGACCGAGATATCCCGGAGACCTAGATTTCCCGAGATATCTCGGTCTCGATAAAACCAATTTACCTGGACACTAGTGAAGATACTACATCATCCTTGCCACGTATTTTATTTTTTCTTTGATTTTTTTTCATGTTACATATAAATATATTTACAGTATTATTTCCCTACGCTAAGCAGTAAATGGTTCATTAGTAGTTGAACAGTGTGAAGCGCTAAAAATTTTCCACTCACACTAATATTTATATATAGTGTATATAGAATGGAGTCGCTGTCGCTTTTAATTGAAAATATGGACAAATTTTAACACCAAAAAAATTTCAAAAAATCGATATACTCATAAGCAGTTTAAAAAAAAAATAATAAAAAAAAAATTTCTAACAGCAAGCTCCGCAATATATGCTGCATCCTATTGGCCGCAGAGAGTTTGTTCTCCTCGGTTATCCACACTGGCTACTTGTTCAGCTTTTTTGTGGTTCTTTCGGGGCAGCGATTTGTGCCCTATCGATTTTGTGATTGGTTCATGATGCCGAGCAACACTCTTGGCAATGTTGCGCAACATCTGATGTTGATCATAAGCGTGGATCGGCTTACATCCGTGATTTTCCCTTTTTGGTAAATAAAATAAGCATGGTGTTTAATTTGTCGAAAAAAAAACATTGAAAATGGCGAAAAGATTATAACGCAAACCCGGTACTTATATAGTTTGAATTCTATTTTTTATTGAGAAGGTAAAAAGTGAAGGAAAAGTGAATGGTCCCCCTATAGGTGTTGGGATTAGGGTTAGGGTCATTTAGGGATAGGATGGGGTAAAAATCTTCTCAGTAACCCTAAACTCTATCCCCAAAATCCTTAGGGGGGGGGGGCCTTCACTTTTGCCTTACTTTTTCCTTACTGAGGAAAAAATAGGATATAAACTATAGAAGTACCCGAAAACCCTATACCCATTTGATAGATCTCGTTAAAAGACGCATCGTTTTGTATTTATTTTGTCGTGCTTTGATCAAAAATTAACAGTATTAAATCACTAAACCAACTTGTGGGTTTTGATTCAAAAACAATTAAACCATGACAAATTAAATACCAATCGATGCGTCTTGACGAGCTCTATCCAATGGTTTATGGATTATGAATTATGGACAAACCACTAAACCTTTATAATCTTTTCGACATTTTCAATATCCATTTTGACATTTTTCAATGTTTTTTTTTCGACATTTTTTCAATGTTTTTTTCGTCAAATTAAATATTTCCCAATAAAATAATATAAAAATTTAATAATAGCAGCAATTGTCAAAGGAAATATTGAATAAATGGCTATGAATTTATATTGAAATTTTTTAAAAAATATGAAAAACAACCTAAATTTGTAAGCCTTTTCCAAAATTCCAATATTTAAATACCATAAATTCTTTATTAGGAAACCGACCTCTAATAGTAGCCCATCCTAAAAAGCCTCTGAAATTTGTAAGCCCATCCTAATAGGGAATTTACGGTATATAATTTGCAAAATTTGCAATGGGACAAACCATTACAAATTCTATATATTATACAATTCGTCTTGAGAAGTCTAGAACAAACCACTTAAAATCTTTTAAATATTTTAATACTTTTTCGACATTTTCAATATTTTTTTTTCAATAATAATATTTTTTCAAAAGCACATTTATTATTATTATTATTATCATTATACATATACAGGTACAAAGAACGAGAAAAGATCCAAATCTATGTGCTGGTTGTATTTATACTCTCTGCTGGTGCCATTTTTGATTTTGTGCTGGCATATTTTGACTATATTGAGAGCGAGGATATGTTAGTTTTTTAATTACATATGGAATTTTTTTTTAATAAATCCTCGATTAGAACTATAAATTATTGGTCTTATGCATCAGAGGTTCCTGTTGGGTCCGAGGTTCCCAATTAATAGTCCAAGTTGTTTAAATATTTATTTATTAACAATTGGAAAATAATTATAATAAATGTGCGAACAATAATGAGGATTTATTTGGAGGTCTCTAGTTCATAAATTGGGAATGAACATAAGAAGTGAATATGAAAATGACAAGGAAATCAATGGGAATTTGGGAAAGGGTGAATTGTCACTTATGGGATATGGGAATATCGAATTGCCATCATCTCTTCAAATCAATTCCTAATTCCAAAATGACCATATCCCGAACAGTTCCCGATCTGGGAATTCTAATTTCGATTTCGGGAATTCCGAATCATCTTCGCTACATTTATCCAAAAATTTGAATTATTTTTTAAAAACGAATTCCTTTTTTTTACTTTCAATTTCCATTTCTGAAACTGGAAACGACAAAATTTGACTCAAATGTCGATTAATTTTGATTCAAATTGGTTTTAAACTCTAATTTTTGACCAAAACCTGATATTACCAATCGACGCGTCTCGATGAGATCTACAAATTGGTATAAGGTTTTTGTGGTCTAAAACCGGTTTCTGATTTATTAAAAGTCAAAAACTATTTTTTCTGCAAAAGAAGTAAATTTTTTTGCAAAAAAAAATTCTCTTTTAAACCCCATTTTAGCATGGTGACATGTGATTCTGGCGAAATGTATCAATCAGTAAGCATGACCTCTATAAGGACTGTTAAAGGTTTGATAATGAGTGGTGGCATTCTTTTCTTCTACTCAATAATGTGGATTGTGGTCTACCGAATGCAGAGCTACAAAAATAGTTGGCATCCAAATTTTAAACCATTTATTTTGATATTTCTCAGACATCGGTATAAAACCAATTTTCACATACTATTTTCTCAGTTGTAATTTTTAGGTTTTAGAGGTAAAAAGGAACCTAGGAATTGAGATAGGGAATATAAAAAAACAAAAAAAACGAACATGTTAGATGTGGCAGACAGTTGAAGAAAAATGAGTTTAACCAGCAGCTAAAATCAATACCCAAAATCAAGTTTACCCAAAATCAATTATACCGAGCATAGTTCAATGGTTTGTTCATTTAATAGAGCTTATCTAGACGCAACATAAATGGACATAAATGTATATATGTCGGCGGCAAAACTGAAATTCAGGCAAAACTGAAATTGCCTTTTTGCCGGGAAGTCAGGTAAAACTGAAATTTCCTAGGCAAAACTGAATAAATTTCAGTTTTACCTGAAAGTTAGGCAAAACTGAAAATATCTACACCCAAATTAAACCAATCTCTACATTTTGGTCTAGAATAAATTTTTAATTGAAAATTCGAAGAAAATGGCTACTAATTTAATTTTTTAATTGGAAATCGAAGAAAATACTTAATAATTATTAATGAAAAATATTTTTTTGCAGAAAAAATTAAAAAAAATAATAAGGGGATTAAGGTGGATATAGGGGGATTAAGCCCCGAAATAGTGAGAAATCGCCCAGAAGGCCAATGGAATGTAGGAGAAATTAGCCGAAGATGCTGAGAATGCGTAGGATATAGCCAGATATAGGGGCTAGGGATTAGGATTAGGGGTTCGGAGCATAGGATTCTAGCGAAGCCGGAAGCATAACAGCCTAAACCAGAACCCACGCCCATCAATTTGAGGCCTTAATCCGGCTTAATCTTTCCATATCCACCTTAATTCCCCTATATCCGGCTATATCCTCCGCATTCTCAACACCTTCGGCTAACTTCTCCTACATTCCACTGACCTTCTGGGCCATTTCCTATCTATTTCGGTGCTTAATCCTCCTTAATCCCCCTATATCCATCTTAATCCCTAATTATTTTGAAATTGTAGTGATTTGGTATAAATTGGTTGTAGATATTTCAGTTTTGCCTAACTTTCAGGTAAAACTGAAATTTATTCAGTTTTGCCTAGGAAATTTCAGTTTTACCTGACTTCCCGGCAAAACTGAAAAATTTCAGTTTTGCCTAGGCAATTTCAGTTTTGCCTGAATTTCAGTTTTGCCGCCGACATATAATTTGGTACTTTGCTGTTTTGTTACACCCCCACCAAAAATGATGAAAATCGCATCCTAGGGGTAATTTTGAGCGTAGGACATGAATCTGCGCTTGAATTAAGCTCAAGCAATACTTTGGAAAACTTTAATATTCCTATGTTCTAAGCCATGAGCCTTAATTCTAGCCTAAGCCTTAATCCTTGGCCGAAATCTTAGCATTAAATGTAAAAATAAAAATGGGCATAACTTAGAGTTTTATGAGAAACTAATGATAGATTCGTCTCCTCTCATCGAAACACATCGAATTAACTATAATATGGCCAAGAAAAAAATTTTGAAATTTTTTCGAATTTCGACCCATAGGGGGGACCCTTCACTTTTTCAATTTTAAATTGCAACTAGCTCAAGACATTGAAGTGATTCGCAAAAAATAAATTCAGATTCGTGTTCTACACTCAAAATTACCCCCAGGATGTGATTTTCATCATTTTTGGTGGGGGTGTAACAAAACAGAAAAGTACCTATACAGTAATTTATAAAAAATTTTCATGTTTGATCAAAATTAATTATATAAAATTGTCTAAACAATAAATGCAATTTTGGTTTAAAACTGCTAATTAATAAAATAATGGTTTGGCTATAATGATTTATAGGTTTAGTGCAGATTTATTAAATCATCAACCATCATAATTCGACATTTGTATTCTTTTTAAAATATAATTATTAATACCTAAAATAATCATATGAGAAATAAAATGGCAAAAAATTTATTTCATATTTTTCCAAGATTTAAGTGGAAAGAAACGCCGAATTATCAAATGTTTGCTGGTGATATGCATTCTCAATTTATTCGGCGTTTTTATACGCTTGATGTTGAGATTTTATTTCAATGCTTATCCGCCCCATCCATTCGTAAAACGCGCTGCGGGCATTTTGGGCTCATTGTTGGTTATCATCGTGTATAGTGCAAATGCGCCAGTGCTCTATGCATTCAGGTTTGGCCCACTTTTAGAGAATATTTTGCTCTTAATAAGGATGAGAGTATTTAATTTGACGAAAAACAATGGAAAACTGTTTATAAATCGTTATAATCTTTTAATCATTTTCAATACTTTTTCTCCATTTACTAAATATTTTCTTTGCTCTTATTATCATTAATATAAAATTTACATTAAAAATTAAAATTAAATAATATTAATATACTTATTTTTTTCTATATGTTTACATATTTAAAATTTTTTGGAAAAAATGCATCTATAAAAATTATTAAAAAATATTTTTAACAAAGGTAAATAATTTCATCAGTTAATAAATTGAATAATAAATTTAAAAAAGAATTCAAAAAGGATAAATTAAATTTTAATTTTATAATTTTTAAAAAATTTTTTAGTGATGAATATCGAACAGAATTTAACAAATTTTTTAAATGGCTGCCCAAATATTTCGGAAGAAGAGGAGGGCAGACGACAACAATCCAAAATACCAATAAATAATACATTTCAATTAAAGAATTATCAAATCATTTTCGTATTTTTGTAATTGTATAAAAGCAAATTCTTTATGTTTCTTTCTTTTTTTTTATGAAATGCCCAAGTCAAAATAGTTGGCTTGGTAACAAAAATTTTACTTAATAAAAAATCGGAGAAAATTATTTATTAATCTTATATTTTCATTCTTTACTAAAAATTTATTTTTGTCTTGTCGTGGAAAAATATAATTTTAACAATATTTATGATATTCGAATGATTTTATCAAAAATTTCTAAAATAGGGCAAAATATGGCAAATGCCATAGTAAATAACGTAAATTCTCTAATAGAAGCCCCGGGGCTTATAAATTTCAGAGACTCTCTAGAGGGGGCTACTATTAGAGCGATGGGGTCTTCTATTAGAGAGATGAGGCTTCTATTAGAGTGGCGTGGACTTTATTTTCAGAGAAGAAAAAAGACTGAAAAATAAAATTTATTCGAATTTTCAACAAATCAAACAATTAATTTTCATGAAATAAAAGAGCGAAATCACCATATTAATTGACGCGTCAATTTCCTCTTCATCACTTTCTTCAATTCCAATTCCTGGATTTAATTCTCATCCATTAAATTCGTCAAAATTTTCCAATTCTTTCTCAGCCCTCGCCTTTTTCGATGCTTCAATTTCGTTTAGCAATATTTACCATATTCTTTGAAACAATTAATCATGTGATCCTGTGATTCCGCAATTTTTAAATGATTTGGCGATCATTTCTTGAGGCAATTTTTGGCAAAATAAAAGGCACTGAATTTGACAAAAATTTTTCGTGTCGAAAAATATTTTATTTTTTATAATTGGGTAATATACGTATCGTTTGTTCCTCATTCTAACTCCCAATTTTCCAAAAAAAATTTAATTGAATAAAACAATCGCGAATTAAAAATTTCCAGAGATTTATTCGAAATTTTTTCGCAAAATTTATTCGAGAATTAAATATTTCCGGAAACCAATTGTTAATAATTCCGGAAAATTTTCATTAATTAGAGCTCATTTTATTTTCTTAATTTTTTAGGAGTATATGATGGCAATGAATCTCTCAACTATGTCCAGGCATATAATCGTTTGCGTAGAGCAATGAGTGCAGCAGCGAGGCACATACCGGCGCTCCATTTTTTTGTAAATTAATATTTCTTTTAATTTTTTTTTAATTAGCAGTTTACACAATAATCGGCGGCAATGTTAATGGACCATTATCGATGTGATGGAAATTCATTGATTGAAAATGATGAGAACCTTCCTTCCCTATAAATAAATCAAAAATTTGAAAATATAAATATTAAATTGAAATGAACTAATAAATTTAAAAAATGTCTATCAAATTTATATTGAGAATTCATTTCTACCCATTTATCTTTTATTACTATAATCTTATCATTTACCCAACGAATTATGATAAATTTCATATTAAATGGTGACGATATATTATTATTATTAAGTATTAAAATTCAAAAAAGTTCATAAAAAACAAAAAAAAATGAGAATTTTATTTAATTTATTTTGAAAATATAGATGGAGTTGTTAGATAATATTTTAAAATTTCTCGTTTTTGTTTAATTAAAAGGAATTTAAAATAATGGAAATTCCAGCACAAAATAATTCTTATATGGGCAACAATCTTCAATGCTAGTAGTTATAATGGTTTTGGTGCAATTTGCTGCTTTTAATGGTTTTCTGCTGTTTCTTGCCGGGAATAAATGTTTATGCCTTAAAAAAAGTAGACACAATTTGTCGCCAGTTTGCTCATTTTGCGCAACATATTCACCTTCCTTGACTTCTTTTAACCGACTTTTTCCCTTGCATAATATTTTTAGGAAACATTTAAGTCTTGTATGTAATGCTTCATTCATTACTTGGCCAAGTTTTTCGAAATATTGCATAAACGAATTCGCCGACCAATTAGATGATTTGTTCTATCCAATCGAAGAAAAATCTATTTTAAAAATTGAATTTTTTAAAATATTTTTTTTTTAATAAAGAAAATGTTATAAGATAGTCTTATATGATATTTACAAGTTACAAAGAATTAAATATTACTTTTGCCGAAGTTAAGAAATTTAAAAGAATAACTTTTTTGCACATTTTATAATTTTATTATAAGATTTTATAATTCTTCTGTAATTTTACCTGAATGCAATTTCCAATAAATTGCTCATTTGGTTCAATTGGATAAAGTGAAAGTGAGCAGAGTGCCCATTCGCCAAAACGATAATTACAATAAGCTATTTCCTTTTCATCATTCAATCCATCACTCATTCCGTACAATTCAAGCCATTCATTTTTTTCTGTATTCTCTTCAGCATTGCCATTTTTAAAAATTATTTCTTCAACTATTTTAAGCAAATTATTGGATGATCCGGATTCTTTGATTGATTTATCATTTTGCTAAATTAAAAACAAAATATTAAATAATAATATATCAAAAATGATGAATTTACTTGAATATCTATATGCTTGCATTTTGTTGGAAAAATATTCGAATCTTTCAGTGCTTGCATTTGATTAGCCAATGATAAGGGGATATTTGTAAAAATTTGCTGTGGGCGCAATTTTGATATTGTAGTTGAAAATAATTCGGCCAAAAAATTGACATTAATTCTATTATTTTCATTTTTGAATATCATAGAAATATTCAAACGATGAATCTGTAAAAAAAATAAATTTGAATTGAATTCAATTATATAAAAAAGCAGAAAATTCAAATTCACATAATTATTTTTCTCAATTACCAAAAAATTGAATTCTCTTTGGGAACAATCCCTTGCGAACATTAATAAATCGTTGAATTGCTTCCAACCATCCAATGTTGTGAATACAATGCGCACCCAATTAATATAACAATTTGATAACAATTCCAAAATTTGAGCGGATCTATAAATAAATATTAATATTTTGATTTGCGACTTTTTGATTTTTCATAATTTTTTTTTCCTGATGGGTTTATTAATTTGTTTAAATTCATAAAAAGTACAAACTGATTTATTTTAGTATAGGTATAAAAATTTAAACCGGATTAAACCCTAAAAGAAAAAAATTGAGCTCAAATTATTTTAATCTTTCGAAAAATATGTATTTTCTTAACCCGAAAAATTTAAATATATATCAAATCTGGCATAGGGCCACAAGAAAATACCGTAAAAAATCACGCCATTCTAAATCTAAACTAATAAACATAGGCAAATGCATTTTGTTTATCACGCCATTCTAAACCTAAACTAAACATAGGGAAATGCATTTTGATTATCACGCCATTCTAAACCTAAACAAAACAGAGGCAAATGCATTTTGATTAAAATTTTATCGTTAAAAATTAATAAAAATTACCCCTCCGGTTTAATTTTTGCATAGGCAATTAGATATACAACATCTCCATCTGTAATATTGCCGGTTGAAATTTCTACTAAAAAAAGAAATGTAAAAAGTTTATAAAATTTTATACCATAAAAGCGATTATAGCATATTAAACAAACACTTGACAACTTCTGGAAATGAAAAAATTATATTTATTATATTTTTTGAATAAAATTCTTTTATCAGTTGCAATAAAAAATAATTCGGTTTTGGAATAAATTTGACGATTGGGATAAATGATAGATCAATTTATAGAGTATTAATTTATGAAGAAAGAGCGCCTTTTATCCATGTAAAAATTGAATTCTTTTATGTTATAAATGAAATTATTATTTCAAAATTTTTTATTCATTCATATTTCAAAATTAAGAAAGACAATTTTCAGCTCAAGTTTTTTTTTATAATTATTAGTTCAAATATAGAGCCGATATACGGGAAAATTTAGAAATTGAATTTAATTATTTTAATAAATTCATACCAATATTTGTTCATTAAATTCTCCAGATATATAATTTGCATAAAATTCACTATGATAGTTTTTCAAGTGATCAACAAAATTTTGATACATTGTAATATCACTAAAAAATGTAATGTAAAAAATTTAAATTTTGTTGTAGAAAATTCATTATAAATAATAGAAATATGCCATTAAGGCTAATATTCTAATTTTAAAATTCAAATTGTTTAATTTAATTTTATATAAAAATAAATATTATAGTCTTCCAGAATTAAAAAATCGTACTTATTTTCCAATTTCTGGTACCAATTATCGCCAAATGTAAATTCAATTGCTTGACCACAAATACAACACGACCAATCGTGTTTTGTGGCTTTGGATGCGTTGATAAAACCCAGTACCTCTTCTCCGTTACAATTTTCGATTAATTGATCAAATATTTGATGCGTTGTTCTAAATTACAAATTTATAAAATTATCGAGTTGAAGGGACATTTTATTTGAATTGTTTATTAAAGCTTAAGTTCATTCTAACGGAATTTCAAATAAAATATATTTTGAAATATTTACAAATTTTCATAGTTGTCCAAAGTATGACATTTGTTGATTGAAAATATCGGCCATAATTGCCATTGTGGAAAAAAATGCTAAAAATTTAAAATTTCCACAAAAATAGAAATTTAGCTTTCTAATTTTTTTTCAAAATATTTCATTTAATTTAATGGTTTTGCAAGTGGTTTAATTTCTATCAGATTTGATTCAAAAATGTTTTTATCAATTTATTTCCTTTGATTAACCCATTCATACAAAGTATAAATAAGAATCGGGATACTTTCTTTTTTGCAACCCAACCTATTTTTTTCCAACCTCATGAGATTTTATGTCAATTAAATATTTTATCATCTAAGTATTCATGTAAATTAAATAATTAATTGTTAATTAAGTTAAGGCCAAAATGGGCCAAAAGTGGGTGCGCGGAATATATCCGGATATATAGGGATTAAGGAGGATTAAGAGGGATTAGGCCCCGAAAATGGGAAATGGCCCGGAAGGCCACTGGAAGGTAGGGGAAGTAGGCTAAATGCCCTGAGAGTGCGCGGGATTAAGCCAGATATAGGGGGATATACATGGATTAAGGGGGATTAAGCCGGATTATGTTTAGTTAGGGGCTAGGGATTGGGGTTATGGTTAAGTGTGGCATGGGATCTAGGGGCAAAGGGTTCGGAGCAAGCGGGATAAAGGTGGAGGGGATTAAGCCGGATTAAGCTTTGTTAGGGACTAGGGATTAGGGTTAGGGTTTCGAGGGGTCTCGCGAAGCCAGAAGCATAAAAGCCTAAACAAGGACTCGCGCCCATCTATTTCAGGGTTTAATCGGCTTGATCCCCTATATCCGGCTTAATCCCCCGCACTCTCCGGGCCTTTATTACAATTCTCCGATCTTCCAGTGGCCATCCGGGCCATTTCCATTACATTTCGGGGCTTAATCGTGCTTAATCCTACCATAACCACCTTAATCCCCCTATATCCGGCTTAGTCCCGCGCATTCTCCGCTCCGGGCCTTTCACTTCCCCGACCTTCCAGTGGCCTTCCGGGCCATTTCCCATCCATTTCGGGGCCTAATTCCCTTTAATCCTCCTTAATCCCTATATATCCGGATATATTCCGCGCACCCCTTTTTAACCTTAATTAACAATTAATTATTTAATTTAGATGAATAGATGATAATATATTTAATTGACATAAAATCCCATGAGGTTGCAAAAAAATAGAATGGGCTGCAAAAAAAATATTTTAAAAGTGGATTGAAAAAAAAAGATTGGGTTGCAAAAAAATGACATTCATAAGAATCTAGCGTCTAAATGAGTTCTAATAAGGAATGTAAACAGTTAAAAAATTATTTCCAAAAATTACTATATCAATCGAATGAATTTCCAATTTAGGCAACAAATTGTTATATTCAATAATGAGATTATGCCATTGACGTGTAACCTGTAAATAAATAAATAAATTTGTAATTGTTTTAATTAAAATTTTATTTTCTTCTTCTCTATTTAAATAAATAGATAAACCATATTCGTTCAATTAAAAATTTTTGGATATGAAATATTAAAATTAAGGATGTCTTTTAGTAAATAAAATTACATCAAATGGATTGAAAAAAATATGCAGCAAAACATTCCAATATCCAATAACCATATGGAAATTTGCTTGCTTTTATTTAGATAAATTTATTTTTTTTAAATTAAAAAATGTTTATTTTAAATGATTTTAATTTGTAAAAATTTTTGAGAAAATTATATCCAATAAATATATTAAAATGTATTTATTTTCTTGATTTTAATTTAAAACTAACCAATTGCAAAATGAACAAACATTTTCGGTTTAGAAAGCAAAATATGTCTAATAAAATATCATCGGAGATCAGAATTTGATTTGGGGTTACAAACGATTTATTTGGAAACGAGTTGTTGGGCATCTTAAATTAATTATTAATGAAAAAATGTTGTGAATTGAATTAATCCATTCATATCGAAAAATGGCCATTTTTGAGGACATTAATATTGGTCAAAGCTGAACTCCCAGTTAAATTCACGATCGATTCGATTTATTTATATTTAAACTCTATATCCCAGCAGGCTTGGTCAAATCATAAACCTAACTAATGAAATGAATCAAACATATATAGGTTCACAGAGCGATAAGAAATCCAAATTGTCTGGCCTTCGATAAAATATCAACTTAACTTATCCTAAGATTTAATAAGAGGAAAATTTTACTTTTCAAGAAGTGGTACAATATATGGCGATATGGCTATAAAAATGGCTCCACATACAATTTTTCGCCAATTTAACATTTTTCCTTATTATCTCATATTTGATAGGATGGATTGGCTAATTTTAAAATAGAAAAAAATAGAAAAAAACCTTTTTTAAACAAAAGGAACAACGTAGAAATCGACGGATTAAATTAAATTCAGCAAATTGTCTTGCATCGAATGAAATTAATTAAAATATTAATGGAAATTCTCTTGATTCTCCGTTTGCTTATAAAAAAATTCACGTAAATGTTGTTATGTGGAAGAGCAGATCGAAATCTGTGAAATACTTTTACTTAGTCCATCCAATAATGAACAATGTTATTCAAATTTTTATAATGCTAAAATAATAATTTTAATTTTTAACGGAATTAATAGTAAAAAAACAATCAACAAATTACATTTATTTTACTTAAAATGCCAAATTAACCACAGCTGGTATAGAGAAATTGTTGTAGGAAGCTAGGAAGCAAGATGCAAGACAGAGAGCTCCAAAAAATTTCTTCCATCCTCACTGCTAAAACCCCCCGCTACACCGTAGCGTTTAATCCTCACTCTGCTGGTGGAATATGAGATTGCTTGTCCATATCCATACTCATTTGGAGCATAGCCAAACTTACTAAAAAGAATAATATTGTCCCAATAATTTCTAAATTAAAAAATTAATCAGGCCCAAAAAGATGGCTCTGAAAATATGCTTGAAATTGGATGAAAAATTCGAAAAATTTGAGCATAATATTGCCTTCCTCGGAATGGAAATGGCCGAATTGTACAAAGAATATGCCAAATTAAAAGCGGAATTTAGTAGTCAAATTACAATACTGGAGAATGAAGTGGCAAAATTGCGGGAAGAAAATGGCATTTTGACAACTCGATTGATGAATAATGCCGCGGAGGTCTATGAGCAGGTTTTAAATTATTTGTTTGAAACAGATATTAGGTCAAGAACAATAATTTAGATTTATGTGATTAAAAGAGTTATTAATTAATTACTATGATGTAGCGACAATTGGGTACTTACGTATTATTTACCTGCAGATGTTTTTATAATGGATGGTTCCCCTTTAAAGGTGAATAGGATTAGGGTTTATGGATACGTGAGATGAAAACCTATCCCCTAAAGACCCTAACCCTATACCGGATAATCCATGGGGGTTACGTTCACAATTCCTAATTGACCCAAAAAAAAACTGCGGGTAGATAATACGTAAGTACCGACGATTGCGGATGTAAAGATCAATTATTAATGAAAAAAAAAGCCTAAAAACCTTACAACAAACGAGAATGGTTAACCGATTAGTCTCATTAATACCTTTGATTAGGAAAATATTTTTTGGCACAAAAATTTCTTTTTTTGGCACTAAAAATGCTTTTTGTAGCACTAAAACAATTTTTGATTTCTAATAATAGAAACCGGTTTTAGACTCAACAACCTTATACCATTTTGTAGATCTTCATCGAAACGCGTCGATTGGTATATAATTTGTCAAGGTTTGGCCCAAAATTAAAGAGTTTAAAACCAAAAACTTGAAAAAAGTTATTTAAACAGTTTAATAACATTTAATTTTTGGCTGAAACTCGACTAATTATATACCATTCGATGCGTCTCGATGAGATCTACAAAAGTGGGGTCTAAAACTGGTTTCTGATTTAATAGCCAAAAACTGTTTTAGTGCCAAAAATAGTAATCATGCTCTTTCTGCACTGCATTTTGATATCAAAAATGATTGATCAAAATATAAAATGAGCCAGAATATTATGGCCAAATAATATAAATTTAAAATTTTTAAATTTGGCATGCCGTATTTATTCTATTTTAAGCCCCCTCTCTATTAGAAGCCCCCTCTCTATTTTAATCTCCCCTATCGAAAAATTCATGTCAAAACTAACCAATTTAGAGGTGAAATTAGGCCGAAGTAAGCAATTTTTGTTTGAAAAATTCAGAAAAGTTCCCACCTCAGAGGGTCTCTGAAATTTTTAAGTCCCAGGGCTTAAAATAGAATAAATACGGTATTTTATCTTTTGGTATACAGAACTCTTATTTCTATAAAATCCACTATTTTTTTAATAAATTCATCATTTCACAATCAAAGTTTTAAAAATTTATATTATTTTTATTTTTATAGAATTTGGCTAATATCCAATCTACGGGGCAAAACATTAGCATTACCACCATTAAACGTGAAAGAGAAAATGTTGCTGGGATTGGCACTTGCCCGGGCCCAAGTGCTGAACAACAACACGAAATTGAGCCTCAACATATTGTTGAGCAAAAACAACGTTATACCGCAAATCCATTGGATGAGTTGAACAACGAAACATCGACCGATGGATTTGGACAAATCGAAGAAAATGAGTTGGATGAAGAAGGAGACGAAAGAGTGGACGGCAGCTCGATTGAAATGGATGGAATAAGAGAAAGGTTCTTTATAGCTGTACTTTTCATAAAAAATGTAAAAGTGAATATATATTGAATGAAAATTTTCGGAATATTGTACTTATATTCTCTTAATTCAATGGTCAGTCTAGTATATCGTGCCAGGAGCTAGCACATATATGATATTACCATTTGACTGTTCTCATCGAGAGGAGTACGAATTTGCAAAAATTTCATTCCGGAGGGGATTAGTAAAAAAGTTAAAGTATGCTAAAAAAAACATAAAATTGAAGGGTCCCCCTTTGGGTGAAAAATTTTCAAAAAAATTTCTTGACAAAATAGTTCCCTACCCATGCCGACCCTACCATAACCCTAACCCTAGCCCTAAATACCTAGTCCTAGTCCAAACAGTGAAATTAGAATAGGCATAACTTTTTTATTTTTGGTTTTTATGCGAAATCGATGGCAGATTTGTGCTCTGCTCATCGAGACTCGTTGATTGAACTATAATTGGTATACGAAAAAATTTAAATTTTTTTGAGTATCAACCCATAGAGGGGACCTTCACTTTTTTCCAAATTTCATCATACTGTAACTTTTTTTACCAATCTTCTCCGGCAAGAAATTTTTGCAAATTCGTACTCCACTCAACGAGAGCAGTCGAATGATATATCATACATGTCCTAACTCCTGTCACGATCTAAACTACAGCCTTAATTCCCATATTCGTTTATGGGTATTATTTTTTCGCCACTTTTTTGGTAAATGCAACATTTTGAAAATTTTCAAGAATTGCAATATGGCCATTTCTTAAAATAAATTTAAATGAAAAAAATATTAATAAAAAAATTTTTATGATTATTGCACGAAATTTGCAGAATTGGCAATGTTTATGCCAATAATCAATCGCCACATGATGTTCCAAGCAACACTGGCAATTTTAAAAATGAAGATGGAAAACGACAACAATCCAAGAAGAAATTAAAATATGTATATTCCAAAAAGGTATCAAAATTATCTTTTCTCATAAATAATTAAGAAAATATACTAAAATATAATTTATTCAGTTAATATGCCAATGGCCTGGTTGTTTGTGGCTATCGAGCAGCCAGCAATGCGATCATGCAAAGGCATTGGCGAAAACATACCGGCGAACGGCCATATCGTTGCTTAATTTGTGGCCAATCATTTACGCGTTCTGACCATATGAGAAATCATGAATTAACACAACACAATTTAATTTAAATTCATATTCCCAATTCACAGAATGAAATTAATACTTATTTGTTTGATAAATTTTAGACCATTTTTTATTATTATTTATCATTCTATTTTTTTATATTATTTTGTTAAGTAAATTTATTTTAGTTGGACATTAAATTGATACCACCCTACTTATTAACGCTGTTATAAAATACCCTAAATCCTTTATCAATATCCCTCCCTCTATTAGAATAGAAATTTCTCTCTATTAATAGACCCCCCAGAAAATCTTCGAAATTTATTATCCTCCCCTCTGGGATATTAATAGAGGGTTTAAGAAAGGCATACAAGTGTGAAATAATTTTTGTGAATTAGTATCATATTAAGAACAGACTGTAGATTATCTAATAACAATACATATTATTTAAAAACTCATAATTTTGTGGGAATTAAATAGATTGGGCAAATTGGCCTTAGGCTTAATTATTTTTAATAAGTTATAATCTTTAAAAATTAAGTATGTAGAGAATGTACATTGAATATATATATGTATGTAATCATTTGGGAATTCGGCTCCTAGAATTTTATATACAAAAAATTCAACATTTACTTCTTCTATTTTCACAGGCAAATAAGAATTTTGCCCATACCATATATAATAGTTTTAGGTAGATTTCCTTCATTTTTGCCTCAGGCAAAATTCTTTCATTATGAAAATCAATGTCAAAATCAAAAATATCTTTCAGTATTATTCTTTTAAAATATTTTGGCATAAATTGACCCATAAATGATAAATGTGCATTTATTTCTTTAAACTATGCATTTTTGAATTCATTTTCGGAATTAGTGGTTTTGAGCGGGCGCCTGGTTGAGAATTCCGCCTGACTGTATATAGAGAAATTGGTTTTGGGCAGAGTTCAATTTTCTTCCAGCCCCTCTACTAAAAAGAAACCCCGCTACATAGTGCTTATTAGCGTTTAATCCTTTCTCTAGGGAGTTTGCTCGCCCATACTCATTTAGAGCATTACCAAAATTAAAATTATTAAAAAGAATCAATAATATTACCCTTATAATTTCTAAAAATAAAACATTAATTAAGCAAAAAATGGCTCTAAAAATATGCTTGAGATTGGATGAAAAATTCGAAAAATTTGAACATAATATTGCTTTCCTTGGTATGGAAATGGCGGAATTGTACAAAGAATATGCCAAATTGAAAGTGGAATTTTGTGGCAAAATTGAATTTTTGGAAAATGAAGTGGCAAAATTGAGGGAACAAAATGGCATTTTGACAAACCGATTGATGAATAATGCAGCGGAAATATATAAGCAGGTTTTATATCATTTTTTGGATAATAGCAAATAGCCAAATTAAATGCAATGCCAATTTAGGCATGGTAGTCCAAAATGGTTTAATTATGCTATTATTATGATTTTCTGAAAATGGAAATGAAATGATTGTCTAAAAATATATGCAAATTTTACTTTCATGAGATGGGTTGATAGAAGCCAAAAATCTAAAATATTTTATACATTAAGCCTTAAATGCGTAAACCACTTGGTTAGACTCTTCTTGTTGAAGAGGATACTCTCAAAATATAATTGACCAAAATGTTTTGGACTAATAACGAAAATTTTCCGACTTTGACATATTTTGCCTTTTTAGTGGATAAAATACAATTTCGATCAATTTTAATAAATATTTATTAAGCCTCTACAAATTTATTTGTATTTTAGAATTTGGCCAATGTCCAATCTACGTTACAAAACAACGGGATTGCTAGCATTATCCGCGATGAAGAAGATGGAGAGATTGAAATTGGTCCGTGTCCAAATGAGGAACAACAACTTGAAATATCACATCAAATTGTTGAATCAAAACCATATTATACGGTCAACCCATTGGATGAATTAAATGAAAAAATCGGCAGATGGATTTGGCCAAATCGAAGAAAATGCCTTCGATGAAGGCGACGAAATTGTGGCTGGCACGTCCATGGAAATGAATGGAATAAGAAAAAGATTCTCTATATAAGGGTATTTCACAAAAAGTGTAAAAATTACCCACTCATTTGGAAAAAAAATGCAAAAATTGAATAAAACAATCGCGAATTAAATTTTTCCAGAGATTTATTCAAGAATTAAATATTTCCGGAAAACAATTGTTAATCATTCCAGAAAATTTTCATTAATTAGAGCTCTCCCGAATAACAAGACTATTCTCAAATGGATGATATTTAATTTGATGAAAAAAACAATGAAAATGGTGAAAAAAAACATTGAAAATGGCAAAATAGTATTGAAATGGCGAAAAGATTATAATGGTTCAGTGGTTTGTCCTAGACTCAAACCCTATATACAATCGAGTGATCTCGTAAAGTCGTGTCGAATGATATATATTTTGTCATGGTTTTGTCCAAATGAAAGGTATTAAACCACTTAAACCATTTTATGGGTTTTGGTTCAAAACCAATTAAACCATGATAAATTATATATCAATCGTCACGTCTCGACAAGATCTATCGAATGGTATATGGTTTGTGAATTTTGGCCAAACCACTAAACCATTATAAACTTTTCGCCATTTTCAATACTCTTTTCGCCTATTTAAATATGTATTTCCAATCCTCAAATTCCACTTTTTACTTTTGCGCAGGTGGCACTTATTTTTCTTACACTTTTAGGAAAAGGATCTAATATTAGAAGAGTCTTTAGAAATAATTAAAAAATAAGAAAATATTACTAAAAATAATTTTTATTAATTATTGCAAAAATTTGCACAATGAGCGACGCTTATGTTTATGACCATAAATTATCATCGCAAGAAGGTTCAAGCAACAGAGGCAATGTTAAAAATGAAGTTGGACAACAACAACAACGACAACATTCCAGAAAGAAAATAAAACATGTTTATTCCAAAAAGGTATCAAATCATCAATTTTCAAATGTTTTAAAAATTAAATATAATAACACAAATCATATTCAGCTAATATGCCAATGGCCTGGTTGTGGCTTGAATATCAAATTTAAATCGGAGATGAAAAGGCATTGGCGAACACATACCGGAGAAAAACCATATTCTTGCACAATTTGTAAACGACCTTTTCGCGAGAACACCATAAGAGAATTCATGAATTAACACAGCACAATTTAATTTGAATTAATTTTCCCACTTCCCTCAACGAAATTAATTCTTATCAATTTTAATAAATAATATTTTTTCTAATTTTATAAATTATTTTATTATACATAAATAAATTTAATTTGATTTTCTATTGAAATGGATCTGTCCCGATATGTTGCCATTTATAAATTATAATAATAGGTAACTCATCAAGGAGTCAATCAATCAATTTCTGATGATATTATTAACATATAAGACATAAGAGTATATATGTAACAGATAATATATTGGAAATTAACTAATTCCGGAATTAGCTAGGCAAATGGGCTAGCTAATTTTAGAAATCTCGGCTTCTAGGCATCCTACAGACTCGAGTGTAGGCTCATTCGATTCGTCGTGGGCGATTTACTATATGAAATTTCAATTACAGACCGATTCAGGGGTTAGGGTTAGGGTTATGGTTAAAGGCGGCAAGGGTTTTAAGGACTTTGGGCTAGGGTTTGAGGGTAAAGTGTGAAATTGAAATTTCATATAGTAAATCGCCCAAGACGAACCGAATGAGCTTACTCTCGAGTTTGTACGATGCCTAGAAGCCGAGATTTCCAAAATTAGCTAGCTTGCTAATTCCGGAATTAGCTAATTTCTAATATTAGCTGTAACATATACATTTGGCAATCCTGAGATAATATATTTTTAATTAAATTTGATATAAATTGATTGTGTTATGCTCAAAAAACCATTAAAATTTCGTTAATCCATAAGGTAAAATGGAAAATGTTTATTTTATATGTTCATAATCATAACTCTATCAATTCTGTATCTGTATCTGTATCTGTATCTGTACTTTGTATTTGTATCATCTATCACTATCATACCAATTTAAATATAATTATCAAAATATAGACAATTTCGAAAATGTAATTTCAATTTAATTTTTTCATATTAATCCTCTCACGAATCCTACGACAATAAAGTTTCAATTACAGACGGACTCACATATTTTATTTTTAATATAAATTTTTAAAATCCTCATTCATTGCTTTTCTCGAAAACACATTCACAGCTAAACCGGTTTAGCTATTCGCAATCAACAGCTAATATATAGATACATACTTATAAAGTAAATTTATTTACTAATATTATTATTCATTTAATACTAAAATTAAATAGCATTACATTTTTATTAATTTTATTTTTATTAATTATCAATTTCACATGCCCTCATCCTTTTCAACATTTTTCTTCTCTATTTCTTCCTTCCACTGACACTTGATGCAATGACACAATTTTTGCCATCGCCTGCGGTACCAACTTTGTAATCACGTAATTTGGCGGAAGAGCCACTGGTCACTCCTGTAAATTCGGTACAAACTGGCACACCGTTTCCCAATCCTTGCACATTGGACACGGTTGCTTTGTCCCCGAAGTTCTCGTTCACACCTACCAATGTGCCCGTTTGTCCACTTGATTTGATCATGTCAATCACAATTGTCCGTTGGCATTGCGTTTTGCATTCACCGCAGGAACAGACCAATTTTCCATAGTCTGTGACCTGAAAAAGCTAATAAATTTCTCACATAGCCCAGAGGCTTTTTCAAAAGTTAATTAGCTGTACCGAAAACTAGGTTTTTCGGCCTAAAAACCGAAACAGAAAAACGAGTTTAGAAAACACTAAAAACCGAAAACCGAGTGTCAAAATCGATGGATTATTTCCTTTCACCCTGATGAGGGGCAATTTTTGATTAAAATTTTTCAATTGGAACATTTTTAGCTTTTCCTCATACGGAACCATTTTTGTTTTTGTCCTTTCCATGGAGGTCCTATTTGGTTAAAATTATTTCTGAAAAGTGCCCATTTTGGTCTATTTTTATTCTTTGAGATTATTTTTTATTGGAGCAGCCCAGAGGCAAAAAAATTTGGGAATACTATGAACGGATGAAGTGAAGATAATATTGCTGAAATATAATTATTTAAAATGATTTTTCCTTTATTATATGAAAATTAAATTAAAATATTTTTTAAGTCTTTTTTCAAAAAAATGAAAAACCGTAAAATCGTTTGAGTTTTTTTTGAAGCCCAAGTGAGAACCGCGATAATGCAAACCGGGAAAACCGAAAACTTCGAAAGCGACATTACTTTAGACAACTTAATACTTTTTTCCATTTAAATTGATGCACCTGAAAATTTTTCACAGTTAAAGTGCCAGCCCCATTGAATTGGAACACTTTGTCGCTGGCCGATTTGGCCCCACCTCCGGTGACCAAAAATGTGGCCGTCTCGCATCCACTTCCAGAGGCAGTACGGAAGGTGGCCGCATCCTCGCCCACATCCTCCCACCTAGGGTTGCGCCCCCGCAGTGCGGGGGCGGGTTGTGCGGGGGTCGGGGTTTGCGGGGTTGGCACTTGCGGGGACGGGTTCGGGGGTGACCCCTTGCGGGGGCCCCCGCGGGGATCCCCGCGGGGGCGGGGGTAGCGAAAATTTTTTAAAAAGCCACATTTTTAAAAAAAAATTTTTTTTGAAGAAAATTTCATCCAAAAATGGCCGCGCAGCGAAAAATTTTTAATTAAAAATAGCCTCGCAGAGAAAAATTTTAATAAAAAATTTTAATATCCTACAAAAATTTGGTCAAAATTTCCCTATCGAACCCCATTTTCCTTGAAAAATCCAATAATATGGGGTGCATGTCCACCCCCGCGGGGGTGCGTGGGCGCGGGGGTGGCTCTTGCGGGGATGCGGGGGCGCGGGGGTGGCATATGCGGGGTTAGGGTCGGGGGTGAAACCCAAAAAGTGCGGGGATCCCCGTCGGGGGTGGCCCCCGCGGGTGCGGGGGCGCAACCCTATCCCACCAAACATTCTCCCCATCTGCACCGGCTGGCCCGATGATAACATTCGACAGCTTTGCCCCATTTGAAAGTTTGAAGATAGGCTTCTGGCCTTCGCTTTGGTCTCCGGTGCCCAGTGCACAGCCTGCCGTAAATCGCTTATTTTTCATGTCATAGGAACCTCCGCTTAATATCTTTTTGTTAATAAAAATTCAAATAAAATTTACCTGTAGACAATTGTGGCATCGACAGTTTGCGTGCCGGATGCAGTTGGCCAATTTGGAAATGAATAGGCCATTATTGTTGGGAAGGTCAGCAGAAGGCAGCAAAAAGACGCCAAAAGAAGCAGAACAAAATGATGAGACATTTTTTTGGAATTTCGTGGATTTGTTTGAATTGAAGAATTGAATTTTGAATGTTCTGATTTCGATTTCAAATTCATTCTGTTTTTATAGTGGCCCAAGAAATGTTTTCTTTATGGATATTTATCATAACAAAATATGTGCGCTCAATTGCTTTTGATTGGTTTTGTTTACTGTTGATCGAAATTCGGAATAAAATTGGGAAAAAATTTTAACAAAAAATTCAATTGATAAATAATTTAGGATCCATTTATGTTTACAGTGAAGTAAAATTTGGTTCATATTTTGTTGAATTAAACCCAGTTTCTTTCAAAAACAAAATAATATGGACTCATTTTTATTCCTGTACAAATATTTAAAAAAAATTGGCCAAAGTAATTTTCAGCTAGCCAAACAATTCTATTTCTTGAAAAATTGTTTTGTGAAAAGTATAATGTTATTATAATTGAAAAGTGTAAATGAAATGAATGAAAAAATTGAACGTAAATATCAGTCCAAAACAGAATATTCAAAAATTTATTTTCATCATAAAGAAATGTTTCAATCTTCGATGATAATATTATAAATGGCCACAAGTTTTTCTTTTAATAAGTTAAATCTAATTTTTCTCTAATAAAAGTTACTTAAAATAATTTTATTATTAAATAAATGCGAATAAAATTTGAAATTTATTTAAATTTATTTAAAGTAAAATGAGTATTTGAAATAAAAAAAAATCATTAATTTTATTATTTAACCAATATATATATAATATAAATAATATAAAAATTATTACCATAAGTATTATTTTAGTATTATTTTTTTTTGTTTTTGACAAAATGATTTATTATTTCCGTATTTTTATGTACAATAATTTTTAAAATTATAATTAATTATTGCGCCGATTTTATTCTCCTTCAAGTGAACTCATTGAACTAAATATCAGTGGCCAATTTCTCCGACTTCCAAGATCTAAAATTTAATTTTTTTTTTTCCAAATTTCAACTTTTAAATTTTACCAATTGGGCTTATGTAATCTTTTCCGGACAAAGGAGGCAATGGTGGAAGGTGCATATCCAATTTGAGAGCTAAATTTGGAGAAAATATTATTAAAATTGGATTGATGGGTTCAATTAATTGATTATATATTTTACAGATTTTTAAGGTAATCATGTTACTAGTTAGTATATGTTCTAATTATCTTACAATCTTAATATATGGTTTCGTAAAAATTGATTTTAATTTCAATATCAATCAAATGGATTTGATCAGTTTGAAATTTAATTATGATTGAACTGAAATTTAGGATTTTAAACCGGTTTAACTTTTTTAAAATGTTTAATAACTGGCCAAAATTGGCATTTTTCTAACTAAATCGCCCTTAACGAATCGAATGAGTCTTAAATTAATACTGGACTATGCATAGCAGAGCAGTATAGAAATGGGATGGGAGGGACTATTAGAAACTAGATTGACTGATGCGATACCAATTTTGGTCAATGAAAATCGAGGTTGATTTAAAAAAATGGCTACAACATATAATATTTGATACTTGTTAATTATCCCGGACCTGAGCTGATGTTTTCTAAATGAAGGATCTCCTTCATTGACGATTAGGGTTAGGGTTACGGATATGTGAGATGATATCCTATCCCCTAAAGACCCTAACCCACACCGGATGACCCATGGGGGTAACGTAGCCTTTCCCTAGTAGTCTTTAAAAAATCTGGTCCGGAATTATTAATTCCAAGTGCAAAAAAAATTTATAGAAATTATAATATGACCAACCATTTTTTGAAGGTTTGTAGCTTTCTCGATTTGCATTGCTGCTATTTACTTGAACAGCAATGTCTTTGGTTGGACTAGGTGTACGACGTGAAAGGATGGTCGATGGCCTTGTTGAAATGCCAATTGGAACAGGAATGCGTGATGATTGAATCGGAGAAGTTTGCGTTGCGACTTCAACAGGATTTGTCTTCCTATTTGTAGTATTGGCTTGACTAAAATTGGAAATAAGGAATTTATTTTTAACAAATGGAATTATCCTTTTTAAACCTGTTATTTGTGCATCCTATTTCCGCTTTGCTATTATAAAATGCTTCATTATTAAAGAGGGGTTGAAGAGCGGAACGCAGGTGTCGCTGAAAATCAATTTGTGGAAGGTGGCCCGGTGGAATCAGAGAAGTTTTCGTTGTGACTTCAACATTTGTCTTTCTTTTTGTAGAAGCAGTAGAACTGTCATTTTGATTCAAACTGAAAATATGGGGATTTTAAATTGTAGGTGAATTATTGACCTGTTATTTGTACATTCGATTTCCCTTTTGCTATTATAAAATTCTTCATTATGCCAGAGGGGTGGAAGTACAAAGCTAATTTTTCTTCGATGAAAATCGACCGGAGCAATATGTCCATTTGTTGAACATGACTAAAAATAGCGTAAATATTGTTTTAATTGCCCTTGGGAATTAATTTGCAACCACTCAAAAATTGGGAAAATTTAATGTCTTATTCCTTAATTTATGGGCATTGCTATTATAGAGCTTATGCAAAGAAAATGGAATAAAAATTTTTTTAAATTTATCCTCTCTGGAGCTAATGGTTATTCAAAGTCGAGGGTGGGGAATTAATAGAGAATGGGGAATTTAAATAGTGTATACGATAATTTTCATAAAAAATTTTCGAATCTCACCATTTTTAATGTAGAATTACTTGGAGAAGATGTCGCCGACAAATTCTCATTTTCCAAATGGATTGCATTTCTTGTTGAATTTGTGGAATTATTTTTAGACAATTGTTCAATTAGTTCATTTCCATCAGAATTAAGCTTTTTTTCTAATTCTGATATCCGCTTCCTTTTCCGTAATTTGCAGCAAGTAAAAAATGGCATAAAAGTAGATATGAAATAATTTTAGAAAATTTTGATTTAGGCTGTAATATGGATTTTATTTTTTTCGTCTAAAAGCCCAGCTGGATATTAAAATTCGTAAAAAGCCATAAACATTTGTTTGTTAACACAGTTGGAGATTTTTTCTCCTCTTCATTGAATTTCAAAATTACATGTTTTAATATTTAATATTCGTATTAAAAAGAGAAAAATGAAGTAAATATTGAAGAAAAATAAAGTGATGTTATAAAAAATAGATAATAATAAAAAGCCGGAAATTATCTAATTAAAACTTAAAAGATGATTATGAGAAATATTGCTTAAGAGTTAAAAAAATGGAATAATGATTGTCGTTCAAATCATTTTCCTTCGATTAATTTCCAGTCATACTTGAATATAAATAATTCCTCAATTTCCATGTTCATTTTCAATCATTTTCTTCCAATATAGTGTCGTCAATTTCAAGACTAAATAATGTTTTTTTTTAATTTTTACATTTTATTCAATTCACTTAAAATTAGAAAAAAAGATAATTCAATTTTTAATTCTATTTTCGCTTATACTATAATTATACTGTAAAAAATGTATGTTTTCACTAACTTCTCTCTCCCGTTTTAAAATCTTATAATAAATTTTTTACCACTTAGTTAAATAAAAAATAATTTCAACTTCAATTTAATTTTTTAAATTTATACTTGCAGTCAAATACATCTTTTTGGGTTAAACATGAAAATTATAATAAAAATAGTACTTATGACTTAGGATAATTTTATGCTAGAAATACTGTACCGATTTTTTGCTGTTGCGTTCTCCTCTGTTGCAACAGCACAGGTCAACATAGCTCTGGTTACAATTTCAACGCGGGTTGCTTTTCTAGTCTGCTCTGTTTTGTTTATATCCAAAACTACTTGTACATCGTGCGCAATATCCACTTTCCCATTCTGTGTAATATGAACACCCAATAGAATATAGTTGCGAATAGATGAATTTTTACTGTAAATGAGGGGAAAATTTAAGTGAATTGATTTTTTTTCAAGCGACTCTTCCTAAAAAGCACTTTAAAAATAATTTGAGGCAATTTTGTGACAGAAAAGAAATTAATTTTTTTCTAATTTTGCCTAAAATTTACTAAAAGCTTTAAAAAAAATATTTTTGTAGAATTTCAACAAGGAAAAAATATTCTAATTGAATATCATCATATATTAAATTTTCGATAAAAAGGCTCATTATAGGCATTAATAATTTGGTACTTATTTACTTTGGGCCCAAAATATACAAGTACTAATAATTTTTTAATCTATATATAATAATAAATTTAAAAATAAAATTTTTTCCCGAAATTAAAAAATAATTAAATATTAAATTAAATAATTTCTTACCTTTCAAAAAGTTTGGATTTATAAAATTTTGCTTTTTCCAAGGCCTCATTAGCATTTCCATTTTCATCATAATTTAATTCAAGAATTAGCATAGATTTGCGCAAATTGAATGCAAATGTGGGTCGCAATTCCCTTTTGTCTTCATTCAAAAATGCTTTCTCATTAATTAAACAGTCACGGAAGTAAAAAGAAATGCTCATATAAGAGAACATTGCATGCACGAATGATTCATCAGAGAAAAATTTTTCCAGAAAATTTTCTTTCGTCAGGAATTTCTCATAAGCAATCCTTAAATTATGGACTATTTTTATTAGACAAATTTTTTAGGGTACACTCCAAATTGTTTGCTTTTAAAATTACTCAAAAAGGACTGAAAGAAAATTTGTTCAATTAAGTATTATTAGAGATCTATAGATATTAATTTTATTTACATCGATTCTTGATTAATGATCGCAAAAAAATATTTTAAAAATTTTCTTTAATTAGATTGACGATATTTTCATAAATTTTTGAAAACAATTACTTAATTAAATTAATGTAAATAAAATTGATAATGTTCGATAGCCGATGATAAATTTTTCTATTAAAAATAAAATCATCAAAATTGATCCAATCCTTGACGAGTTATTTTAAACGGCGAAAATTGGGCAGCTTTTGCTTGGAATTTTTTAGGATCATCATCATTATAACAGTAATTAATATTAATAGTCATAAATGATGCTTTTCGATTTTCTCATAAATTGATTACAAATATTGATGTAATGAAAAACCATATCTCATCCAACTATATAATAATACCTCAATTTTTCATTCTCCAAATTGCCGGGATTTTCTTCTTGCATTTCTATAAGGTTCACAAATTCATCGATTATGTCATATATATTCCTTCCAAATGCATATTTTTTCTCGTAGTAGTCCATTATTTGATGTCGAATGTATGTCCTGCAGATAAAGCAGCATTATATTTAATCATTAATTTTCAGTCATTGGAAAATTTACATTTTATTTTATTGAAAAAAATTCATTAAAAAATCATTGCGAAAATATTAATTAATTTAAAGACCATTTATTTACTTACTTCGATTCATTGTTCGCTATGATGGCCCATCCATTTTTGAACACAATATGTCCAACGTGATAAAGAAATGAGAACAACAATTTGATGTCATCATCATTTATCTCTTCACATTTATCATTGTAAATTTTTGCCAATTGCTCGTATTTTTTCGAAGTGAACTCTTCTACCAGATCAGCTATTGAAAAAACATGGCACTGTTGTTCCTGCGGCTCGATCAATTTTCGTAACTAATTTTGAAAAATTTAGGAAAAATTTTATTCACAGTTTAAATTTAAAAATTTATTATTTTACAATAATTATGATATTTATTTGAACATTAAAATATTGAATTAAAATAAATCTTTTCTTGTCAAAAAATCGATATTTGGGGAAAATAATTCTGTAGAAGTGGGTTACATAATATTAGATCTAATTTAACGGGATTAAGATTTATAATAAGAAAAAAATTTGAACAAATTTTAAGAATATTTTATATTTTTCATTAAATGTTAAAATTAAAAAAAATTATAAAAATATATTTAAAAAATTTTTAATTCCAAAAGCTTAGTTCGTATTATATCTAAATGTTGGGCTGTATATAGTATTAGCAGGGCTTAGGGCTTACTTAGGCAGAATGGAGTAAAAACGAGTCCAATTTTGTCAATTTTTATGGCCTTAAAAATTTAGATTTTTTTCAAAAATTTTTGTTATTAATTTTTTTTAATTTTTAAATTTATAAACTTCTCATTTGAATTTGATAACAAATGAAAAAATGAACCTTTGATGCTATTTGTTCCTTCTTCAATGCATATCCAACATGTGTAGACTCAACCCAAGAGTACTGCAAGGCCTTAATACTCAATCCTTCATATCCTGATAGGAAACGAGCCATTGAATATGGATGGTAGAAATGTTCATCGTTGCTCCCATTGAAATAGTTACCTATATGTACAAAAATAAAATATTAAAATGAATGAAAGGAAATTTTTTATCCATAAAATTATTGAATTTACAAACGAAAAATTTTTATAAACAAAAATTAGCATTTTTGGGGCCATAAAACGTGGTCGAATTGGCCATTATTTTAAATACTTGCTAATAGTTAATAAGGGCTTTACTTTATAGCTCCGAGGTAGAAAAGAATATAGGGATGGATCCATTTTCGACGGTCAAATTCAAATTTTCGTGATAGATCGATGGTTTCGGCAAATTCGGCTCAATTTTTAATGGTTAGGGAATCGGGGCTTTCGGAGGAAAAGGTGTCAGTAATTTAGGGGTTTTAAGATGCCTCCGAAATTGTGGCTACAACCCAATATACTGCTAAAATAAAAGAGCATATATAAAAATTGGGAATTTTTTTTTTAAAAAAATTTTGAATTTTCTCTGAGTATTTAAATTTTCTTACATTTACACCAATCTTTGGCCAATTCCAAATGATCATCAGGGATTGAAATTTGTAATTCTTCTTTCATCTTCTTACAAAGTTCATTAACCGCAGTTTCGCTGAAGCCGAAAAATGGTGCAATTCTGTTTGGTTTAGTCAAATTGCATTCATAAAATTTAAGGCCATGTTTCTCTCCATCAATTGTCATCAACATTTTGCCGGCCACAATTCCTTTGAACAAATGTTCATTTGTTTTGAATGTGGCCCACAAAAATTTATCATAAAATTCTATAATTTTTGAGCGTTCATCGTTGGGCATTCTTTCGTCACGTCTTATACTTTTTATTGGTCGATCATATTCATCAATTAGAACCAAAACATCTTGATCTAAAAATTAAGTTTTTATCAGTGAAATAACAAATATACTTTCATATAATTTTGGAAGTGAATTCGATCAAGTTTTAAAAGAATAATTTATTAAAAAAATGGAAGAATAAACAAAAAAAAAACGAATTAATTTATAAAATTTATTTAAATTTAAAGGCGAATTAATTTGGCCATAAAGAAGTATTGAGTATTTTAAAACCATTAAATTAATATATATAATTATTTTTAATCTAAATTAATACTGTAAAGTGTAAACTATCCTAAAATTGACAAAAATCAATAATTGTTACAGATTTTTTATATTCATTTTTGTATGCGAATTTCGAACTATGACAACTTTTTTAGGCTTATATAAACAAACTACTCTATTTTAATTTGGATAAAAGAATAAGTCAAAAATTTGCATTATTATAATTTTATAAAAGCAATCTCTCTAAAGAATAAATAAAATATTTATTTATACATTCTTTTCTATAATTAATTTATTTTTCTAATTGCACAAAGAATTTAAAATAACTTACGATAAAATTTGTACAAGATTTCTGTGAGTTTTTTAATTGAATTTTGCAAATCATCATCACTCAATGGATTTAATTTCCGTGAATCGAATATATTTTTAATGAAATTTTTGTCCTGCTGCTCAACAAGTTCATTGTCTAAAGAGTAAATTGGAATTTGACAAGAACATTTTTAAGAATATATCATTTGGCAAGTTAATAATTTGTTTAAGATTAGCTGATTAATTTTACATAATTTCTCTGACATAAAAATTCTTATTACATGTTGAGTAGTTTTTCATTTTTTATTTCAAATTAAATAATATTTCAATATTGTCTGTATTTTTCTAACAAAAATTTACATAAATTTTATAAAGTTTTTTTGTTTGCAATTATAAATAAATCACATTTTCATCTAAATACAGGGATGCCATCTCCAAAACACAAAAATGTGGCATTTCCCTCAAAAAATTCGGAAAAATACGGCAAAAATACGGCAAAAAAATTTTAAAATACGGCAAAAATATGGCATGCTTGTAAACTTGTTAAAATGCAATATAAATGTTTTTAAAAAAGTTTTTTTTATATATCTAACTTGTGATAAGCAATTTAGGCCGTGGAATAAAGATGGCTTAAGCTTTCAAAATCAAACGTTTAATTCAAAAATGGCTTGTTTGGGCGAAATTTTAGTCAGAAATGGCCGCGCAGAGAAAAATTTAAGCCAAAAATAGCCGCGCAGCGAAAAATTTAAGCCAAAAATAGCTGCGCAGCGAAATAAGCCAAAAATAGCCGCGCAGCGAAAAATTTAAGCCAAAAATAGCTGCGCAGCGAAAAATTTAGCAAATTTTATTAACTAGTTATGATTTGTGAAACTACGGCAAAAATACGGCATGAACAAATATACGGCAAAAATACGGCAGAGCTATCAAAAATACGGCAAATGCCGTATTTATGTGGTATTATGTCATCCCTGTCTAAATACTATTTTAAAACCCCATGGTGAATTATTTTTCATCCCCATAAAAATTGGGAAAATTTGGGACCTAATTCCTTAATTGGTAGATATTTTTGAAAAATTATTGTATTTTTGTAGCCTTAACAAGGAACTAAGAAAATTTAAGAAAATTTTTTTAAATTCACCATTCCAAAAGTTATGGGTCATCAAAATCGAGGGAGTAAATACCGAAACTGGAAACTGACATTTTTTCATAAATCGAAAATCGGGGTTTCAAATCAAAACATTCGAAAAATCGACTACCATCTAGCATCTACTCTAGTGTCAATATTACCATAGAAATTATATGACATTAACGAAAAATGAGCTAAAAAATAATGAAGAATTATAAATGGAAAAGTTAATGACCAATTACTTTATTAAGATTTGAATAGACTGGAAAGATTGCCCGAGGCTAATCATTGTTCTATATCTATATATGAATTTGACCTCAAAAATAAAGATGGGAAAATTGGAGAGAAGAGCTTGAATAGAAGGTAAATTCAATTCAATATTTAATCTATTTGAGAATTCTTATACACAATTGACGATTATGGTCTTTTGTCCACATATATAGTAATATATAGTATATGTCTTTTTCTCTTACAAAAGCAAAATACCATAATGAAAATAAATTAAAAATTTCTCATTGCCTATAACATATTTTTTGACATGAATTGCCCCATGAATATTTCTCTTTATTTCAAATTTTTCGCTTGATTTTTGTCCATTTTTTCTTGGATTAGTTGTGTTTTTGGTTTTGAACTTCATTACGCATTAATTGTTTTATAGATAGGCGCCAAATTGAAGGGCGATGAATGGATATGAGAATGAGAATGAGTGGAAAAGGTGGAAAAGCTATACAGTAGGCAAGACAAGAAGCGTTTTGGCTTATTCCTTATTGGACAGAGAATATCATTATGCCTCTCCGTCATTCTTTCTTTAATAAACACGATAAATTAATTTAGGGCCAACAGGCGGAAATAATTAATATCTTATCCTAATTATAAGAGGAATATAGCTCTTATTTATTTAATTTTTTGTCATTTTTGAAATTTTTGGGGATTAATAATTTTAATCATTAGAGTGTTTTTGATTTTAGTTTATAAGCATTTTGGGTGAATTTGATGCTTTGGGTTTTAATATTAGTGATTTGGGTTGGCGAAACGATGCAGGGATGATGGGAAAAAGATTCTAAACAGGAAATGGTATTGGACAGAGAGCTCAAATTGCGTTTCTCCGTCTTTCCCCTCTGATATGCTTATTCGCGCACTCCTTCCCAAGTCATAATTAATCAATTTTGAATCTTATAGATATTTGCATTTTAAAAAATTAGAATTACGAATTAGCCGAAAAAGAATGGCCGTGCAAATTTGCTTGAGAATGGACGAAAAATTCAACAAATTTGAGCATAATTTTTCCGTGCTTGGAATGGAAATGGCCGAATTGCGCAAAGAATATGCCAAATTGAGATCGGAAATAGCCCGAAAAGAAGTGGAACATTGTGGCCATATTGCAATGATGGAGAATGAAATGAAAAAATTGAGGGAGCAGAATGGCATTTTGACAAGCCGATTGATGAATAATGCCGTGGAAGAGCGCGAAAAGCAGCAGGTTTAATATATAATATTTTGGAAAATATAACGAGACATTTTGGCAATGAATGACAATTCAAATGCTTGTGATTAAAAATGCTTTATTGTTTATTATGTTCCGACAGTGATTGTCGGGTTTACATCCGCTTTTTTCGTGAGAAGGATAAAAATGAAAGGTCAATTTTCGGGTCAAGGTTAGGGTTAAGTTTAATGGATATGTGAGATGTTTTTTTTATCGCATCATATCCGTAACTTATCCATCCCCGAATAATTCTAACCCTAATCCTGATAACTCATATTTAGGACCATGACTTTCCAAAAAAAATACAAGTACCGTTCCGACTATTAGGAATATAATGAACAATATTTTGGGAATCTAATAATGTTATTGCCAAAAAACAAAACTTGCCCAAGTTTAAAGCATTTAAAAACGATTAATTGAATGATCAAAAGACCAATAATATATTAAATGTAATTTGGATTAAGCTATTCTTGTAGTAAAGAGCATATGGATTGATCAAAATTTAATTGATCCTAATGCCATGACCTAATAGCCATAATGACTTTTCTGGTGCATAACTTCTATAAATATAAATACTAGAATTTGACCAATATTCAATCTATGGTGCAAAACAGTGGCAATGCCAGTGTTAAGTGCGAAAGGGAAAATGTTGACGAGGTTGGAATTGGTCCGAGCCCAGCAGATAGAGGGCAACAAAACGAAATTGCGCCACAACAAATTGTTGAGCAAAAACCACATTATACGGCCAATCCACTGGATGAGTTGAATGAATCGCCGGTGGATGGATTTGGCCAAATCGAAGAGAATGCATTCGATGAAGAAGGAGACGAAATAATAGCCGGCAATTCAATAGAAATGGATGGAATAGAAGAAAGGTTTTCTAATATGCTATATATGTTGTATATAACGAAATTTGCAGAATGGACAACTTTTATGGTAATAATCTATCGCCCTACGAAGGTCCAAGCAACATTGGTGCCAATGATGTAGATGGCGATGGGCAACAATTACGCCATCACAAAAAGAAACTAAAATTTGTAGGTTCAAAATAAACAGTATCAAATCATGAACACTTGTTTTCAAATAATTTGTTTATAAAAATAGATCCATGTTTGAGCATAAATTAGTCTAAATTAAATTAAACTCTGAAAGGTGAATCCATGGGAATAATTATTAAAATTTTAAAAATTTTTGTTTTTAATAATAAAACTTTATCCATTATTCAGCTAATATGCCAATGGCCCGGCTGTGGCTATCGTGCGTCCAAAAATGCGGTAATGCAAAGGCATTGGCGAACGCACACCGGCGAACGGCCGTATTGTTGCTCAATTTGTGGTCAATCCTTTGCTCGTCTTGACAATATGAAGAAGCATGAATTGACGCGACACAATTTACTTTAAATTGCTTTTCCTATTTCCACCACCACCCCCCCCCCCCCGCCCCCCCCCCCCCCCCGAAATTAATATTTTGTAAATTTTTTAACAGCACAATTTCATAATTTATGATTTCATTTTTTAATAAAACGAACAAATAAGAAAATATATGATAAATTAGATAAATAATTAAATTTGATATTTGTATAGAATTTGTAACAAAATACAAATTATATTTCTACGTTTAATTCCATCTTTTATTATAAAAATTAAAATCTCAATTTCAGAGCAATTCAGAGTTAATCTGGGTGAATATTAAAACAACATTTGCGAATATTTTTCAATAGAGATATGGCTCTTAAACGCATTCAAAAGGTTTAGATCTCTTGACAATTAATAAAAATAAATCTATAATTGGAAATCTTTAAAACGGCGAAATAAATACTGAAAACGGGAAAAGAATGTTAAAAATGGCGTAAATATTACTTTAATAGTTTATAATGTTTCAGCGGTTTGACACATACACTTAAATAATATACCCAATCGATAAATCTGTGATGTATCAATAGATATTGGTTTGTCGGAATTTGTATCTTGTACATTTTGTTTCCCCTTTTGTTTTGAGTCATAAAGATTAGGGTTAGGGTCATTTAGGTTCATTCAGGGATGGAATATCATCAACAGTAAACTTGAATGGTCTAACCCTAATCCTGACAACCCATAGGGGGATCTTTGACTTTACCCCTGTTGGCCCAAAAAGGACACAAAATGTTACAAGTGCCAGTTTGTCTTAGATTTAACCAATTTTGAATGAGGTTTTGAACCAAAAAATGTAAAACTACTCAAACTGTTTAAGGCCCTTCATTTTTAATCAACCCATGATAAATTATATATAATCAACGCCTTGACAAGATCTATCGATTGGGTATAAGATTTAAGAGTCTGGTAAAAACCATTGAACCGATAAAATCTTTTCGTCATTTTCAATAAATTTTTCGCCAAAGGCCAAATTAAAGAGTATCTAATCTATATTTTAGGAACTCCAAGATTTGGGTCGTGATCCACCAGCCCAGTGCAGTGCAGGCCCAGTCAACGATGACTTGTTCCACTGGCAGGCCACAATCATGGGACCAGCCGAGTCACCATATCAAGGTGGCGTCTTCTTCCTGACCATCCATTTTCCAACGGACTACCCATTCAAGCCGCCCAAAGTGGCGTTCACCACGCGCATATACCATCCGAACATCAACAGCAATGGGAGCATTTGCTTGGACATACTCCGTTCGCAGTGGTCGCCGGCATTGACAATTTCCAAAGGTTTATTCCGGACACTAAAACTGGGCGATCGGGCAATGTCCCAACTAGGCTTGGCCACCGACGCCGCCCGGATGACCGATTTTCGGCAATGGGGGAATAGAAAGTTGAGGGACGGGGATAGTGTATTTTTGGGGGCCATAAAAATTAAGGGGGAGAAAAAAAAACCATGCTATTTTTTGTTTTCCATAGCCCGACGGGGGCTAACACTAATCTTATTAGTCTTAACTGGCAGTTTTCGCTTGTAGCTCATTAAAGATTAAGGTGCTATGTCATCTCCACAATGGTGTAAATATGGAAGTTTTCGACTTATAATAAATCAGGAAAGGGTTTTAGACCCTATAAACCTTATACCATTTTGTAGATCTCATCGAGACGCATCGATTGATATATATTTTGTTTGGTTTGGGCAAAATTAAATGTTATTAAACCATTTTAAAAGTTTTTGGTTTTAAACTCTTTTATTTTTGGCCAAACCATGACAAAATATAAACTAATCGATGCGTCTCGATGAGATCTACAAAATAGTATAAAATTTGTAGAGTCTATAACCGGTTTCTGATTTATTATAATCGAAAACGCCTTTATTTACACCATTGTGGAGGTGCCCATTTTTACACCGCCCTTTATCTTTTGTGGAGATGTCCCCGCACGAAGGATTAAAGACGACGCCGATATAGATGATTTTGTGTCAAATTACAGAGCTCACTTCTGGTTATCGACAAATATAAGTTTTATTTGTTTTGATTCAGAATTTGCAGAATTGTACTTAAAAAAATTCAAAAAGACTTGTATAAATTTGAAAATTTTTTCATACTTTTAAAAAGTATAACTCTTCTAATTCAGAACCAAACCAAATAAATCTTTTATCATTCGATAGCCAGCAATTAGCTCTTTAATTTGACACCATCATCTATATCCGCTTCGTCTTTAATGAGCTACAAGCGACGGCGTCAAGTTGATAAGTAGCCTGTCGCCCGAACGGGTCCGGGTTTACTCTACCCATGAATATATAATAAATCGGAAAATAATCAATCATGCACAGTTCTTCTCTCCATCTGCTCACTTCTCTGTGATCCGAATCCGGATGATCCGCTGGTGCCCGAAATTGCTCGCATCTACAAGACTGACCGCGAACGATACAATACATTGGCACGGGAATGGACACAAAAATATGCTATGTGATGTGAGGAAGGACTGATGGATGGATGAAGAAAGAAGGAAGCTGATTTCCGAATTTGAACCATGTTTCTGACATTAAAAATTTCCTTTCATTTCTTGTATTTTCTTCATTCTATATTCCCTCTTTTAAACATCAAAGTTGTGTGTATTTTACTTTTTATCAGTATAAAAAGATAAATTGAAATAAATTTAATAAAGAAGAAATATTCTTATAAATAATAATTATATTTATTAATAAATTAAAAATTCTGAAATATTGATAAATGCTCAAAGTACTAAAAGTAAGAGAAATAGCATGCTTGGTAGAAAGATGACAGAAGGATGATCAATTACTGTGTTGAGAATTTAAATGGATTGGTCAGATTGCCCGAGGCCAGTCATATTCTAATATGGATTTGACCTCAAAAATAAAGAATGGAGAGAGAATACATCAACAGAAGCCACATGTAATCCATATAGGAATTCTCTGATCCGCAGTCAAAATATTCAACATTAATATTTTCTAATAATTATAATTTTTCCTCAATAAAATGTCCTTGCCTTTATTTATTGATCAAGCTCTTTATCACAATCAAGAATAAAAAATTATAAAATGAATGGAGGATTATCTTTAATATACATACTTTAAAATACCTCTGATGAATTACCAAATAAATTTTCTTTTTTTACTTTATTGAATTTTTATTTTCGCCTGTGGTTAAAAATAATTCGTCCTTCTTTTTAATTATTTAATTCCGCTTGGTTAAGAATAATTCCACCTGTTTTAATTCCCTCTCTCTCTGTTTCCTCCTGTTTAAATTCCGCCTATTTCTAAGAATAATTGGTAATCATTCCCGCTGTTTTAATTCCGCCTGCTGCTGGTTAACTTAGTCAGAAAAATCCGCCTGACTGAGCAGAGGAATTGCTGTTGGTCGTCAGAGAGACTACAATTTTCCTTCCATTCCCTCTGCTGAAAACCCCGCTACAGGCTATACCAGTGTTTAATCCTCTCTCTAGGGTGTTTGCTTGCCCATTCCCATTCGGGACCACTGCAAAAAGAATCAATAATATTGAGCCTTAAAGAAAAATCCGCCTTTCCCCCGGGCTAAAAATAATTCAGCCTATACTGCTGTTTAATTCCGCCTACTGAGTATAATCCCCTGACTGAGTGGAAGAATTATTGTTGGACATATAGACTATAGAGCTCCAATTTTATTCCATCCCATCCCAATTCCCCCACTGTTACTGAAAGGCTCGCTACATCTCTTTTTTAATTCTGCTGCTCGTTATAAAAATAATTCCTTCCTTTTCCTCCTGGTTAAGAATAATTCCGCCTTTTTTAATTCGCTCTATTTTTTGAGGGTTATTCATTTCGGGAATTAATTGTTTTGGGTAGGCGCCCTCCATTTGGTAAAGAATTCCTCCTAATTTTTATTTTTATAATTCCACCTAGTCTTAATTCCCTCAACAATGTGGTTCCTCCTTTTTCCGCCTGGTTAAAATAATTCTACCCCTCTTTTAATTCCCTATGCTGCTGTTTAATTCCGCCTGCTGGGTTAATATAAGAATAATCCGCCTGACTGAGCAGTAGAATTGTTGTTGGTCGCTCGGAGAGAGTTTCATCTTCTATTTGCCTCCATCCTCTATGCTGAAAAGAAAACCCACTATAGGCTAAAGGCTACATCAGCGTTTAATCCCTTCTCCGGGGTGTTTGCTTACGCATTCCCATCTAAAGCATTGCAAAATTAAATCAATAATTTTGTGCCTTAAAGGAAAAATCCGCCTGTTTTAATTTCCTCTGGTTAAGAATAATTCCATTTTTTAATTCCGCCTGCCTAACTAACTAAAATAATCCGCCTGACTAAGCAGAGGAATTGTTGTTGGACGGAGAGCCTCCAATTGCCTCCATCCCCATTCCACAGTGGCTGAAAAGTGAAAACTCCGCTAGAGGCTACACTAGCGTTTAATCCTCTCTTTTGGCTGTTGCGCAGAGTTTCGGAGCATTACCAACTTATTTAAAGAGAATCAATAATTTTCAGCTTATAGAGAAAAATCCGCCTTTTTTACTTCCTTAAATATATTCCTCTTTTTTTAATTCCGCCTATTTCTAAGAATAATTACGCCTACTTTTTTATTTCTGCCTTCTGGGTTAACCAAGAATAATCCGTCTGACTGGGCAGTTGTTGGTCGTCGGAGAGAGTTCTATTTGTCTTCATCTTCTCTGCTGTTATAGGCTAAAGGCTACATCAGCGTTTAATTCCCTCTCCGGGGTGTTTGCTTATGCATTATCATTCGGAGCATTACAAACTTATTTGAAAAGAATCAATAATTATGAGCCTGAAAAAAATCCGCCTGTTTTAATGTCCTCTGAGTAAGAATAATTCTCCGCCTGTAATCCGCCTGACTGTGAGCAGAGGAATTGTTGTTAGTCAGTGGGTCTCTCCAATTGCCTCCATTCCATCCATTCAACACTGCTATAGGCTACACTAGAATTTAATCCTCTCTCTAGGGTGTTTGGTCGCGCAGAGACCCATTCGGAGCCTAAACAAAATTACTAAAAAGAATCAATAATTTTTAGTCTTTTAGATATTTAATTAAAAATTAATCAAACTAAATAGAATGGCCCTGCAAATCTGCTTGAGATTGGACGAAAAATTCAACAAATTTGAACATAATTTTGCCGGCCTAGGAATGGAAATGGCCGAATTGCACAAAGAATATGCCAAATTGAGAGCAGAAATCGCCCGAAAAGAAGTCAAACATTGTGGTCAAATTGTTGTGTTGGAGAATGAAGTGAAAAAATTGAGGGAACAAAATGGCATTTTGACAAGTCGATTGATGAACAATGCCATGGAAGAGCGCGAACAACAGGTTTTAATAGAGTTTATAAATAGTTTAAAGAAGCCATTTTGTAGCTGGCCAATTTGGGAATTGATTAAAATAATTTGATAGAATCTTATGATATTATGATGATGGAGATGAAACGGTCTAATCTAGGCCACAGTAAAATTGATTCATTAACTTTATATAACATTTTATTGGGCATTACAAAAATTTATAAAATGATAAGATTGGCTAAAATGATCAGGCAAAAACGTATATTTATTTATCCATAAAATTGTGTTTGAGCATTTTCTGATCATAATTCGATAAATATATAATAGTGATCACTGATCACATTTTTTGATATTTTGATTTTCTACCTAATTTTATGCTCAATAAAATACTATATATAATTTGATTCAGCAGCTTTACTATCATCAATAATAGACCATTTCGCCTCCAACTATCATAACATAACATCTTTTGGAAATAATTTACTAATTTAATAAATCATTTTTTTGACAATTTGTGAACCTCCGAATCGAAATTCTTATGACACAGAAAATTTTTTGTATAAAACCATTTATTAAAATAATTATTCCATTCCCAAATTGATACTGTGTTATCGAAATGATTCCTTATTAGAACAGCCTATTTGGCTTATGATTAGTAAATTCAAAAAATTTTATTATCAGTTACATCGTCAAAATAAACGATGCCGACTCGTTGACATATTTCCAAATGTTGGGAGAGCCCCGCAACAACAGGAGAATGAAGAATTGGCCACCACGGGAATACACGAAGAAATTCCTACAGCTAATCATCATGAGCAACCTTTGGAGGGGTCTAGCAATATTGAGGCACGGTTTTATACATTTATTTCTTGAATAAATATAAAAAATCAAAAATAATTCCCAAAACAAAAGAAATGAGAACGATTAATGGCCAAAAGTTTAATTGAGCTTAACCAAAAAAATGAATTCGTTTCTATAACGAGCATTTTTATATCAAAATGATTGATTAAAATATAATTTGCCATTAAGCCACATTTTTGATAATTCACTACTTTGATCATAAATTGGAACATAGAATTTAATTCTCCAATTTAAAATTAAGAGGAGACACTTCAATTGACATTTTCGGAATTTTTTGATAAAATCTTCGATACTTTTCCATTATCTATATAAAAATCTTTTTGTTGATCTCAACCAGCGAAAGGTAACGGTAACCCCTTGGATCATACTGTATAGAGTTAGGGTCATCTAGTGACAGGTTTTCATTTGCCGTATTCCTAACCCTAATATTATTTATAAGGGAACTTTCTTTTTTCAAAAACTAAATATATATAACCGATAATTACCAAATTTCCTAAATCCTAGAGAATCCCAAAACTTAGCCCTAATCTTAACCTTAATTTAGGTTATGCTTTAAAATTCTCAGCTTATTACTTTTGCAAATTGCAGACTTAACTATGTTCCATAATTTTCTACAATTTCCATCAACTAGTCAATTAACCTAATAAATAGATAAAAAAATCTCATCAATAATTTAGAATTTGGCCCATATCCAATTTACGGCGCCCAACAACGGCATAGACAATGGCATTCCCATCATTAAGCAGGAAAAGGATGTGGTTGAGGTTATTGGCATTTGTCCGGGCACCAGTACGGAATACCAAAATGGGCAACAAAATGTTGAGCCGAAACAACATTATAACCCAAATCCATTGGACGGGTTGAACGAAACATCGGCAGATGGATTTGGCCAAATCGAAGATGGGTTCGATGAGGAAGGAGACGAAATAGTGGCTGGCACGTCGATGGAAATGGATGGAACCTCACCAACTGTGAGGGAATATCTACGAGAAAGGTTCTCGATAACAATACAGAATAAAATTAAAAATATTTGACGAAAAAATTGAAAAATACTGATGAGAAGATTTAAACAAATTTATCCTAAATCATTATATTATAACCAATCGATAGATCTCGTGAGACATTAATTATATTTGGGCTTAACTTTAATAAATTCTATTAGGACTTTGAAGTAAAAATAAAAAAAAACGAAAATTGTTAGACGTAAATCGATTTAATTTTGTCCTAACTATAAAAATTTGCATATGTACCATTCATTGAGTTTTTCAAGCTCTATGTAATGGTATAAAGTTTTTGAATGTATTATAAATATAAACCATAATGTAAAATCCATTATAATTATTTTGACGTTATATGTTCGGTAATTTCAAAGTTTTTCCGAACAAATGAATAATTAAAATGTATGGCAGAATAAAATGAGAAACTATTAAATAATAAAAAAAAATAAATTTATATATTGTTTATTGTCATATAAAAATTTGCAGAATGGATCAATTTTATGGCGGTGATGCTTTAACACAAAATGAAGGTCCAAGTAACAACATTGGCATTGCTGAACAGCAGGGTCCTAGCAATGTCAACATTGGCCAGGATGGGCAACAAAATGTTAGAAGGAAAATAAAAATAGTAAGTTCAATATTCCATATATAAAATTATCAAAAATTGAAAATTAATAAAATACAATTGAAGCTATTTTTGAGTCATACAGCTTAAATAGAAATATGTTTATATTCATGAGTCTACTGGTCTAATAATTTAGAAGACTACAAAAATTACGCTGACAAGTTGGTATAAAAATGAGTATTGATAATGAGGACTTACAAAAATTTTTTATTAGTTTAAAAAATAATTTTTTATATGAAAAAAGATTAGATTTTCTGCGTACTGAGATTCCTGATTAGACAAAGGGCCGTACAAATATGGGCGTTTCCTAAATAGTGAAAATATGGGCGTTTTCGACTTATAGTAAATCAGAAACCGGTTTTAGACCCCACAAATCTTATAACAATTTTTAGATCTCATCAAGACGCTATAAAATTGTCCTAATTTAGTCAAAATTTGAAAGTAATAAACCGTTCAAACCTTTCTTCCAATCTTTAGTTTTAAAGTCTTTAATTTTAGACCAAACCATGACAATTTATAAACCATTCGATACGTTTCAATGAGATTTACTGGTATAAGATTTGTAGGATCTAAAACATGTTTATGATTTATTAGAAGTCGGAATCACTCACTTTTGCAGTTTGCACTATTGAGGAAATGACATAGCACAGATTTTCTGCTGGCATAGGATATTAATTTAATTCTTATTAAAATTTTTAAATATTTTTATATAATTTTTGAAAAATTTTACTTCGACTTATACATCGATGCTGACAAAAAATAAATACGTACAAAAAATTTTAAAAATATTAAAATTCTATTTCACGTATAAATCACAATTTTATTAAATTCTGTTAATTCTACTAATTTTAACTGGATATATAATAAGTATTGGATGAGGTATAGAAATATAAATATTCTCCTATTTAATTATTGAGAAATTAATTAATTAAAATCGGCAAAGGCTTTTTCGCTCGGAATAGCATTCGTAAATTGACGAAAATTCTACATTTTATATCCATGATTTCCAGCTATAATAATATTGAATTTTTTGGGAACTTTAAAATCAAATCAAAAGTCTAAAAAAATTCAATAAATTAATTGTATATTTAGAAGAATTTGAGTGATATGCCAATGCCACCAATCCAATACTCATTCCGCATGGAAATGGTTCCTGATAATCAAGTAATACCACTTAATTAGATAAGCTTGGGCGAATTTTCATTTATAATTTTTTGAGATATTTTCAATAAATTTTTTAACCTCTGAAATCAAATATTCACTAAAAATTAAAAATCCATACGGGTCGCGAACTATGAAAATTATTGATAATTAAATAGGATGGAAAAATTCATGGCATCTAAATTTTTATTTAAGAAAAAAATTATAAATATTTTTATTAAAATTTAAAAGAATTAAAAATTTATCATTCTTAAACAATTAATAAAATATTAAATTTATTCAGCTAATATGCCAATGGCCTGGCTGTGGTTATCGACGAAATGCGAAATACAAATCCGATATGCAAAGACATTGGCGAACACACACCGGCGAAAGGCCATATTGTTGTTCAATTTGTGGCCAATCATTTGCTCGTCTTGACAATATGAAGAAGCATGAATTGACACAACACAGTATACTTTAATTCGTATTCTCATTTTACTCAATGAAATTATTCCTTTTATAATTTTGTCTTATTCCATTAATGTTTTAATATTTTATTTGGCGAAAAAATTTCATATCAAAAAATTTTCTTTTTCTTTGAGATCATATACTTATCTTGAACAAATCAAACTATTGTTAATTGTACTAAAAATTGGACTTATTAGGCTTCGAATTAGATTTAACTCAAAATAATTGCCAACTTATATGGCCTAAAAAGTATTTTTCGTATTTCGCCATTTTGAATAATTTTTTGTCGAATTTATATAATTTCCCCTTATTAATATTTTATATGTTCTTTCAATTTTATAGAATCATTTGTTTGTAAAATTCATATCAAAACAATTAAATGTATTCATCTAATTTTCAAAAAATCATTAAATGTCATGTTTTTTCAATGGGATAATTTTATCTTAAATAAATGTAATTTGATTGAACATTGAAATTAGGGTTGCCCCGGAACCAGGATTTTGACCGGAACCGGAACTCATTTTTCCGACCGGAACCGTAACCGGAACTCAGAGTGAGTTCCGGCCACCGGAACCGGAACTTCCGGGGCAACCCTAATTGAAATTATCAAAGTGAGTCTATTAATTTGAAGAAAAAAATAATTAATTTACCCCAAAAGTCGCAGATTTTTTTTCAGAAAAAAGTACATTAGCCTTGAAAAAAAAAAGATTTTGGTATCAAAAAAAAGATTTTCATTTTAAGAGCTAATATAAATTGATTAAAATTTTTTAAACATGTGTTTTGAGAAGAAATTTTTACAATTTTTCGCGCCGCAGGCGAAAAATTTAAACCAAAATTAGCCGCACAACGAAAATTTAAGTCAAAAATGGCCGCGCAGCGAAAAATTTTGAACAATTTTTCAGAACTTCGAAAAAAAGTACAGCAAAATCAAAAAAAGTACAAATCTTTTAAAAAGTACATCTGGGATCTCTGATTTACCCAAATTTTTCATGTTGATAAAAAGTGATTTTTTGAGGCCATATAATTTGGCCAAATCAGACTTCTTTATAATTTGCCATTTTAATGGAATTGGGGCAACAAAATTTAATTTTTAAGTAATATTTTGCCTAAAGCCTAGCCATAAACCCTAAGCCTCAATATTTTGTTATAGCCAAGTTATATGGCCTCAAAAATTTTGATTTTTTTTGACTCGAAAAAATTATATGTAAATTCAGTGAATTTATGATTAATTTAATATTTTTCTAATTTATTAGAAAAATGCCCTAGGGCAAATTCAATAATTTTAACGAATTTTATTAAAATTGCCTTAGGATAAATTAATATTTTTTCTAATTTATTAAAGAATTACCTTGCCCCAGGGCAATTTATTATTTTTTATTTTAATTTTATTACAAAAATTGCCTTATAGGGTGAATTATTTTTATTTAATATTTCCTCTTATTTATTTTTAAAGGGTCTTGAGCCAATTTCCAATGTGGAAAAAAGAAGGGCCGAATTCTCGGAATTCCATAATCAATGCTTTCCGGGTAGGCCGAAGCGCCTTTGCAATATAACAATTGCGGATGAGAGCCGCAGGGCCAAATGACGGGGTTGTGGAATGACAATTAGGTAGGGGACTAATTTATTAAATTTTCAATTATTTGGAACCCCGCAAACTTCCCCATTTAACCTTCCAAAATCTCTCAGGCTATTTCGGATTCCTTATGCGGATTTAAAAAACCTAAATTTACAATAATGGAAATATTTAGTTGCCAAGCGGCATTGAAATTTCATAAGAAAGTATTGAAATGCCGAAAGGGAATATATATAACTGCCAAACCAAATTGTTTAGTTTCAAAATTAATACTTTTAGTTCGAATTTCAAAATTAAAGTATAATTGGCTTAACTTGTGTAAAATCATTTTCAAATGATATATCTATCAATTGATTTTATAAGGTTTACGACTACGAGCATATAAACCCCGGGATCGTTTCAACCTTTTTGGGTATTTTTCTCTTCGGCAATTTCAATGCTTTTTGGCAAGAAATTTAGTTTTTTTTTTAAATTCGCAAGTGTCAGCTAACCAAATATTTGGACCTTGGTCGGATTCGAACCTTAGACCCGCACCAAGCTTCCCCTTATTTTCGCCTTCCTACCGCACACTCTTCCTAGCAGCTAGGACAGAAAATTAAAAAAAAATGCCGAGAAAGGAGAGAGCAATTTTTATCGGTTTCCACGGCCCCGGGTTTTAAGAATAGAGTCCACAATCCATATATCATTTTGTAGTTAAGATTCTAACTTAAAATTTAGCTATAAGTACTTAGTAACAGATAAGGGGGAAAAGGGAGAAAAAATCTTTATTTGAAAAAATAATGAAACTCAAAATTTTCCTATACTTTTTCAGCAAAAAACTGTATCGCCACAAGGGGGGAGCTGAGAAGACTTGCCGCCGAATGCTTCAATGAGCCAAACATTAAAATGGAGACTTGAATAAATACCAAAATATGAAGAAAATAAATTTTCAAACCCCTATAAATGACTTGCCCACCAAATAAATTTAAATAAATCATTTTTGTATTAATCTCACCACACCAATTCATTTTTGAATTATTGGAATAAAAGTGTCAAATTATTGATTATTTTTAAATGGAATAAAAATGTTAAAAGTAGTAAAAATCACACTTCCCATGTTCCGCCTATTATATCTATGTAGGTAAGCCTGGAAATTAGCCAATTTCCGAAATAAAATGATGTAAGGGTTGAGGGCTAGGATCAAAAGCTGAGGCTGTAAAAAATCGGAAATTTTTCATTTTTTCAAAAAACACTTAGTCGATTGGCGAAGAGGGGCGTATATAATAGGTGAAAATAGGAGGCGCTTGGCTCGAGTCGTGGGTTCGAATGAAGATAATTATTTTATTTTCCCAATGACAATTCTAAATAAATTCTTCTGTGAAATAAAATTGTCTAAAAATGCTGAAATTGTTTTGAGTATCACAGAAGTGTCCTCTATCCTTATTTTAAAGATTTTCCAAAATTGAAATTGATTAATTTTATAATTTTATGCCCAAATTCATAAATATCAAAAAAAAAAAGAGTAAAAACTGATAAACAGTAAATAAATCAATTTTTGTAGGAATAAAAGACGAGAAAATAACCGAAAAAATGAAAATAGGTTTAATCATACTTCATCTTGGGTTTGGGTTATGGTTTTTCGAATCCTGTAAGTTTGAATTCAAATTCATCAGAAGTGATTATATGGTGATTATCAAATTCCATAGCTGGTATGTCATCTTCTTCGGTGAGAATAATGCAATAATTGCCTCGGGTATAGTCACCTTGATGCTCATCCTTCCAATAAATTTCATGGATTTTTGGATTATTCGTAGTTTGTGCATTAATAAGTTTTACTTTCCATTCGTCTTCCACACCAAATAATTCAAAATATTGCCAATATTTGGGTATAGTTACTCTTACGGGAAAATCTTTTAGAACATGTATTTCTTCTCCTTTATTTATTTTCCTATTATCAAAAGTTGCTTCAGTTTCCATTTTGTTTTTTATTTTTATCACATCCATCTCAATCGAATATCCAACTTTGACATGGTATTTTCCTTGATGATTTTTCTCAAAATTTTTATAATCTTTCTTGTTATCTGATGTTTTTGTTATAGATGTAAAAATTTCCAAGGCCTCTATGTTTGCTTCGTTTTTTATTTTAACTTCATCAATATTCGGATCAGAATTACAAGGATCACTGTTTGGATAAGAAATTAAAAATATTAAATAAATAATAATTTTAAGTTAATCCCATAATTTGGGACTATGATCAATGATCATCAATATTTCCCAAGAAAAAAAAAGAACTAATTGCATGATGTCAGTAAAAATTTTGAAAATGAATAAAGAAATGGGTGTCAGCTTTCAACTAATTATTTATTTGGATTTTCAAATAAAAATGAATACTATAAATATTAATATAATAATTTGATATCAAGTTATTTATATCAAAAAAAAATATTTCAAAATTATGGTCTTTTAATTCGGCTTTGACTCTTCAATAATTACCCTTTTTGGCTAGACTAGCGCCTTTCCTACCGAATTTTTTTGGCTACAATATTATATTTCGACTAGAAATGAGTCCCAAACAACATAAAAATGTATAAAAGTGTTTATCGACCCACATACAGAAAGTTATACTATCATGAAAATCGCGAAAGTGCTTGGTCCCCCCTATGGGTCGAAAATCTAAAAATTTTTTGAAATTTTTTTCGGTCATATTATAGCTCAATCGACGCGTCTCGATGAGCAGATTTCAACAATTTTGCATAAAACTCAAAAGTAAGAAAGTTATGGCCATTTTTGTCTCGCTGAAATGTGTTGGAACTGCGGAGGTAATGTAAGAATGGTCTCCGGAGTGGCGCAGCCGAAGCGCGAGAACTGGATTAGCTTGGTGGCGAGCGCGAGCCACCAAGTTAATCTGGTCGCGCTGAGGCGGAGCACTCATAGGAGACCACTCTGACACCGGAGCAGTTTCATTTCAACACAATTTCTTTGCGCAAAGATTTTTGAATTTCTTTGGTTCACTTTCTTAGTTTTGAGTCTCATGCAAAACTGTTGGAAAATTCGGACTCTGCTCATCGAGATGCGTCGATTGAGCTATAATATGACCGAAAAAATTTCAAAAAATTTTTAGATTTTCGACCCATAGGGGGGACCAAGCACGGTTAGCCGACATTTGCGCCGGAGCATTTGCGCCGCCGACACTTGCGACGCCGACATTTGCGACTTCGACTTTTACGCCGTCGACTTTTGCGCCGGAGCATTTGCGCCGTCGACATTTGCAACTCCGACTATTGCGACGCCTACTTTTGCGCCCCCTCTAGAAATACTAGATTTTACAAAACGATTTAAAATAAATCCAAGTTATGATTATTAACTATCAAAATTAAAATTATTAACCAAATGAATAAATAAAATTGTTAAATAAATGTTATATAAAAATCCAAGCATCAATAAACCCAATCATCCAATCCCCTTGTTGTTAAACGATATAGTAATGCCTGAGGATGAGCCAGCCATGTTGAACCATTGCGCGCATTAGGATTCTGTTGATGAATTCCATTGATTCCTTTTTCGTTAGTTAAGGATTGCTTAATTTGTATGATGTCCATCTTATTGAAATAGAAAATTATTCACCCTTTTATTAGTTAATGATATGAGTAATAATTCGCTCCGATAATTTTTTTGACTTATAATAAATCAGGAAAGGGTTTTAGACCCTATAAACCTTATACCATTTTGTAGATCTCATCGAGACGCATCGATTGATATATATTTTGTTTGGTTTGGGCAAAATTAAATGTTATTAAACCATTTTAAAAGTTTTTGGTTTTAAACTCTTTTATTTTTGGCCAAACCATGACAAAATATAAACTAATCGATGCGTCTCGATGAGATCTACAAAATAGTATAAAATTTGTAGAGTCTATAACCGGTTTCTGATTTATTATAATCGAAAACGCCTTTATTTACACCATTGTGGAGGTGCCCATTTTTACACCGCCCTTTATCTTTTGTGGAGATGTCCCCGCACGAAGGATTAAAGACGACGCCGATATAGATGATTTTGTGTCAAATTACAGAGCTCACTTCTGGTTATCGACAAATATAAGTTTTATTTGTTTTGATTCAGAATTTGCAGAATTGTACTTAAAAAAATTCAAAAAGACTTGTATAAATTTGAAAATTTTTTCATACTTTTAAAAAGTATAACTCTTCTAATTCAGAACCAAACCAAATAAATCTTTTATCATTCGATAGCCAGCAATTAGCTCTTTAATTTGACACCATCATCTATATCCGCTTCGTCTTTAATGAGCTACAAGCGACGGCGTCAAGTTGATAAGTAGCCTGTCGCCCGAACGGGTCCGGGTTTACTCTACCCATGAATATATAATAAATCGGAAAATAATCAATCATGCACAGTTCTTCTCTCCATCTGCTCACTTCTCTGTGATCCGAATCCGGATGATCCGCTGGTGCCCGAAATTGCTCGCATCTACATGACTGACCGCGAACGATACAATACATTGGCACGGGAATGGACACAAAAATATGCTATGTGATGTGAGGAAGGACTGATGGATGGATGAAGAAAGAAGGAAGCTGATTTCCGAATTTGAACCATGTTTCTGACATTAAAAATTTCCTTTCATTTCTTGTATTTTCTTCATTCTATATTCCCTCTTTTAAACATCAAAGTTGTGTGTATTTTACTTTTTATCAGTATAAAAAGATAAATTGAAATAAATTTAATAAAGAAGAAATATTCTTATAAATAATAATTATATTTATTAATAAATTAAAAATTCTGAAATATTGATAAATGCTCAAAGTACTAAAAGTAAGAGAAATAGCATGCTTGGTAGAAAGATGACAGAAGGATGATCAATTACTGTGTTGAGAATTTAAATGGATTGGTCAGATTGCCCGAGGCCAGTCATATTCTAATATGGATTTGACCTCAAAAATAAAGAATGGAGAGAGAATACATCAACAGAAGCCACATGTAATCCATATAGGAATTCTCTGATCCGCAGTCAAAATATTCAACATTAATATTTTCTAATAATTATAATTTTTCCTCAATAAAATGTCCTTGCCTTTATTTATTGATCAAGCTCTTTATCACAATCAAGAATAAAAAATTATAAAATGAATGGAGGATTATCTTTAATATACATACTTTAAAATACCTCTGATGAATTACCAAATAAATTTTCTTTTTTTACTTTATTGAATTTTTATTTTCGCCTGTGGTTAAAAATAATTCGTCCTTCTTTTTAATTATTTAATTCCGCTTGGTTAAGAATAATTCCACCTGTTTTAATTCCCTCTCTCTCTGTTTCCTCCTGTTTAAATTCCGCCTATTTCTAAGAATAATTGGTAATCATTCCCGCTGTTTTAATTCCGCCTGCTGCTGGTTAACTTAGTCAGAAAAATCCGCCTGACTGAGCAGAGGAATTGCTGTTGGTCGTCAGAGAGACTACAATTTTCCTTCCATTCCCTCTGCTGAAAACCCCGCTACAGGCTATACCAGTGTTTAATCCTCTCTCTAGGGTGTTTGCTTGCCCATTCCCATTCGGGACCACTGCAAAAAGAATCAATAATATTGAGCCTTAAAGAAAAATCCGCCTTTCCCCCGGGCTAAAAATAATTCAGCCTATACTGCTGTTTAATTCCGCCTACTGAGTATAATCCCCTGACTGAGTGGAAGAATTATTGTTGGACATATAGACTATAGAGCTCCAATTTTATTCCATCCCATCCCAATTCCCCCACTGTTACTGAAAGGCTCGCTACATCTCTTTTTTAATTCTGCTGCTCGTTATAAAAATAATTCCTTCCTTTTCCTCCTGGTTAAGAATAATTCCGCCTTTTTTAATTCGCTCTATTTTTTGAGGGTTATTCATTTCGGGAATTAATTGTTTTGGGTAGGCGCCCTCCATTTGGTAAAGAATTCCTCCTAATTTTTATTTTTATAATTCCACCTAGTCTTAATTCCCTCAACAATGTGGTTCCTCCTTTTTCCGCCTGGTTAAAATAATTCTACCCCTCTTTTAATTCCCTATGCTGCTGTTTAATTCCGCCTGCTGGGTTAATATAAGAATAATCCGCCTGACTGAGCAGTAGAATTGTTGTTGGTCGCTCGGAGAGAGTTTCATCTTCTATTTGCCTCCATCCTCTATGCTGAAAAGAAAACCCACTATAGGCTAAAGGCTACATCAGCGTTTAATCCCTTCTCCGGGGTGTTTGCTTACGCATTCCCATCTAAAGCATTGCAAAATTAAATCAATAATTTTGTGCCTTAAAGGAAAAATCCGCCTGTTTTAATTCCCTCTAGTTAAGAACAATTCAGCCTGCTTAACTAACTAAAATACTAATCCGCCTGACTAAGCAGAGGAATTGTTGTTGGACAGAGAGCCTCCAATTGCCTCCTCCCAATTCCACAGTTGCTGAAAAGTGAAAACACCGCTAGAGGCTACACCAACGTTTAATCCTCTCTTTTGGCTGTTGCTGTTGCGCAGAGTCATTCGGAGCATTACCAACTTATCTAAAGAGAATAAATAATTTTCAGCCTATAGAGAAAAATCAGCCTTTTTTACTTCCTTAAATATAATTCCTCTTTTTTTAATTCCGCCTATTTCTAAGAATAATTACGCCTACTTTTTTATTTCTGCCTTCTGGGTTAACTAAGAATAATCTGTCTGACTGGGCAGTTGTTGGTCGTCGGAGAGAGTTCTATTTGTCTTCATCTTCTCTGCTGTTATAGGCTAAAGGCTACATCAGCGTTTAATTCCCTCTCCGGGGTGTTTGCTTATGCATTACCATTCGGAGCATTACAAACTTATTTGAAAAGAATCAATAATTATGAGCCTTAAAAAATTCCGCCTGTTTTAATATTGTCCTCTGAGTAAGAATAATTCCACTTCTCTTTAATTCCGCCTGATTAAGAATAATTCCTCCCGTTTTAATTCCGCCTGTAATCCGCCTGACTGTGAGCAGAGGAATTGTTGTTAGTCAGTGGGTCTCTCCAATTGCCTCCATTCCATCCATTCAACACTGCTATAGGCTACATTAGAATTTAATCCTCTCTCTAGGGTATTTGGTCGCGCAGAGACCCATTCGGAGCCTAAACAAAATTACTAAAAAGAATCAATAATTTTTAGTCTTTTAGATATTTAATTAAAAATTAATCAAACTAAATAGAATGGCCCTGCAAATCTGCTTGAGATTGGACGAAAAATTCAACAAATTTGAACATAATTTTGCCGGCCTAGGAATGGAAATGGCCGAATTGCACAAAGAATATGCCAAATTGAGAGCAGAAATCGCCCGAAAAGAAGTCGAACATTGTGGTCAAATTGTTGTGTTGGAGAATGAAGTGAAAAAATTGAGGGAACAAAATGGCATTTTGACAAGCCGATTGATGAATAATACAGTGGAAGAGAGCGAACAAAAGGTTTTAATAGAGTTTATAAATAGTTTAAAGAAGCCATTTTGTAGCTGGCCAATTTGGGATGTGATCAAAATAGTTTAATTGCATCTTCTGATATTATGATGATAACTGGAGATATCTAGCTTTAAATTTGCTAAAGCCTCGTTGCTTTATCAATTTATATAAGGTTTATTATTGTGCATAAAAACATCTATAAAATGATAGCAAAATCAATGTCCGCTTTTGGCTATTTACAAGTTATTCGCAAAAAACCATTGACTTATTTTATCTGTAAACTTGTTACGATTACAATTTTCTGATCATTATTCGATATTTAGACAACAATCTGCTATGCATTTTATATCATTTTCTAGATAATATTATGCCCAATTAATTAAACTTATATATAAATTGATCAAGCAGCTTTAGCACAAGTTCTGAGCTACGGAAATCTTATTTCTTAATAATTAATTGATTATAACATTTATTAAACAATTTGTTCGCAACCCAAATTGGAATTGTACCGAAATAGCTCGGCCTAAAAAAAAGTGGCATATATGTAGTGACATTAAGAATGATCAAAAATTGAAAAATGTTTACTGTCAGATACCTCGCCAAAATAAACGATGTCGACTCGTTGACATATTTCCAAATGTTGGGAGAGCCCCGCAACAACAGGAGAATGAAGAATTGGCCACCACGGGAATACACGAAGAAATTCCTACAGCTAATCATCGAGGGCACTTGGAGGGTGCTAACAATATTGAGGCACGGTTTTATACATTTAAATATGGAATAAATATAATATATTAAAAATAATTCCCAAAACAAAAGAAATGAGAACGATTAATGGCCAAAAGCTTAAATCAGCTATTTTTTAACCAAAAAGTTTCTATAATGAGCATTTTGATACCAAAATGATTGATTAAAATATAATTGGCCATTAAGCCGCATTTTTGGTAATTCATAACTTTGATCGTAGATAGGAACACATAGAATTTAATTCTGCAATTCACTAAAATGAAGAGGAGACCATTCAATTGAAATTTTCGTACGGTACTCGTCCATTATCCTTATGCCGATTTTTTTGTGTCAACTGGTGAAAAATAACGGTAACCCTAGGGTCACATACGATATAGAGTTAGGGCCATCTTGGGATAGGTTATCATTAATTGTCGTATTCCTAAACCTAATCCTAATCAACCATAAGCGGACCCTTCATTTTTTTTCAAAAATTGAGTATAGTTAACTGATAAAAGTATCAAATCTTCTAAACCCTATAGATTCTCAAAACCTAATCTTAATTTTAATCTTAACTTAATTTATTTATGCTATAACACTAACCATAAGAAATAAGAATCCCTCCGTTTTTCACTTTCGCAAATTGCAGACTTAACTATGTTCCATAAATTTTCCTAAAAATTTCTATCAACTTGTCAATGTCAATTAGCGCAATATGCACATAAAAAATCTCTTCATTTTAGAATTTGGCAAATATCCAATTTACGGCGCCCAACAATGGAATAGACACTGGCATTCCCATCATTAAGCAAGAAAATGATGTGGTTGAGGTTATTGGCATTTGTCCGGGCACAAGTGCGGAACAACAACAAGAAAATGGGCAACAAATTTTTGGGTCTAAACAACATTATGCGGTCAATCCATTGGATGAGTTGAACAATGAAACGTCGGCAGATGGATTTGGCCATGTCGAAGGAGATGGTTTCGATGAAGAAGGAGACGAAATAGTGGCTGGCACGTCGATGGAAATGGATGGAACCTCACCAACTGTGAGGGAATATCTACGAGAAAGGTTCTCGATAACAATACAGAATAAAATTAAAAATATTTGACGAAAAAATTGGAAAATACTGATGAGAAGATTTAAAGTTTAAACAAATTTATCCTAAATCATTATATTATAACCAATCGATAGATCTCGTGAGACATTAATTATATTTGGGCTTAACTTTAATAATTCTATTAGGATTTTGAAGTAAAAATAAAAAAAAAAAACGAAAATTGTTAGACGTAAATCGATTTAATTTTGTCCTAACTATAAAAATTTGCATATGTACCATTCATTGAGTTTTTCAAGCTCTATGTAATGGTATAAAGTTTTTGAATGTATTATAAATATAAACCATAATGTAAAATCCATTATAATTATTTTGACGTTATATGTTCGGTAATTTCAAAGTTTTTCCGAACAAATGAATAATTAAAATGTATGGCAGAATAAAATGAGAAACTATTAAATAATAAAAAAAAATAAATTTATATATTGTTTATTGTCATATAAAAATTTGCAGAATGGATCAATTTTATGGCGGTGATGCTTTAACACAAAATGAAGGTCCAAGTAACAACATTGGCATTGCTGAACAGCAGGGTCCTAGCAATGTCAACATTGGCCAGGATGGGCAACAAAATGTTAGAAGGAAAATAAAAATAGTAAGCTCTATAATCCAACAAATCTAAATTATCAAAAAATATAAATACACTTGAAGCCATTTTTGAGTCATACAGCTTATCTATGAGTTTACTAATCTAATAAATAATTTAGCACTGCATTTAAAAAAATTACGCTGACAAGTTTGATTGGAACCTATAAAATTTTCAATTTTCTGTAAACTCAGTTAATTAAACTAATTTTAATTCAATTAAATATTTGTTAATAAGTATTGAATGGGAATTTATAGAAAAATAGAAATCTTCTCCTCTCTAATTATTAACAAATTAATTAGAATCGATAAAGACTTATTCAATCAGAATAGCATTCTTAAATTGACGAAAATTCTACATCCAAATAATAATATAGGAATTTTTTGGGAATTGTAAAATTTAAATAAAAACTCTAAAAAATAAATCTATCTTCAATATAGGAATTTTTTGGAAATTGTAAAATTTAAATAAAAACTCTAAAAAATAAATCTATCTTCAATATAGGAATTTTTTGGGAATTGTAAAATTTAAATAAAAACTCTAAAAAATAAATCTATCTTTAGAAGAATTTGGGTGATATGCCAATGCCACCAATCCAATATTCATTCCGCATGGAAATGGTTCCTGATAATCAAGTAATATCACTTTATCATATTAGCTAGGTTGAATTTTCATTTATGATTTTTTGGGATACTTTCAATAAATTTTTTAACCCCTGAAATCAAATAATTACTAAAAATCAAAAATCCATACGGGTCACGAACTATGAAAATTATTGATACTTAAATAGGATGGAAAAATTCATGGCATCTAAATTTTTATTTAAGAAAAAAATTATAAATATTTTTATTAAAATTTAAAAGAATTAAAAATTTATCATTCTTATTAAACAATTAATAAAATATTTATTTATCCAGCTAATTTGCCAATTGCCTGGCTGTGGTTATCGACGAAATGCGAAATACAAATCCGATATGCAAAGACATTGGCGAACGCATACCGGCGAACGGCCATATTATTGCTCAATTTGTGGCCAATCATTTGCTCGACTTGACAATATGAAGAAGCATGAATTGACACAACACAGTATACTTTAATTCGTATTCTCACTTTATTTAATGAAATTATTCCTTTTATAATTTTGGCTTATTCCATTAAAATTTTAATATTTTAATTGGCGAAAAAATTTCATATCAAAAAAATATCCTTTTTCTTTGAGATCATTTACTTATCTTTGAAAAATCAGACTAATCTTTACTAAAAATGGAACTAAGTCTTTAAATTAGAACACAAGTATTTTTCGACATGAATAATATTTCGCCATTTTCAATAATTTTTCGCTAAATTTATATAATTTCCATTTATTATTTATTAATTTACATGTTCTTTCAATTTTATACAATTATTTTTTGTAAAGTTCATATCATCAACACATTTAGATGTGGAATATTCCCAAATCCACATATTCTAGAATAACAAACATTTTGTATGTCTATTTCGCTGAATAGGAATATTCGGATAAATATACTGTAGAATTTATGTGTATTTAAATGATATAATTAAGTAATGTCACAATTCTTGCAATATTCAACAATTGAATCAAAAACAACAATTTATCAGCAATTAAATAAAAAATAACAAAACAAATTTAAATCAGTTCGCGACCCATCGGGGCAGTTAATTATCAAATTTTTGACCCGATTGGGCAGACAACATTTTCTTAATTGGAGGTTTCTCTAAATCATCATCAAATTCGGCCAATTCATTTTCATATTTTGGATAACATAAATAAATCATCATTTTTCACATTTTCAATCATTGCAGGAATTTCAATTTCGATATAAATTGGAGCATATAAGTGCAAAAACAGGATCCCTTCATCTGGAAAAATATTAAAAACATAATAAAAATTAATCAAAACACAACTTACGATTACAAAAAACATTGCACTTCGTTATCTTGAACTCCTGATCAATTTTAGGTCCAATTCCCGAAGCCATGATAGCAACCGCCTTTAAATTCATAAAATGTCTTTAATAATTTATAAAATTAAACCTTGCATTCTCCATCTGTAACCAAAAACTCCAAAAAACATGGATTCATTTGTAAGACGCCAATAGATTCAAAATATTATGGAAAATTTTTAAAAATTTTATGAATTCTTAAAAATAATTTTAAGCATTTCATTTTAGATTTGCAGACAGTCTGAATATTAAATAATTAATCAATAGTAAAATTGAACAATTAAAAAATTAATATAGATTCATTTGTGAGACGCCAAGAAATTCAAAATATTTGGGAAAATTTTATGAATTCTTAAAAATAATTTTAAGCATTTCATTTTAGATTTGCTGACAGTCTGAATATTAAATAATTAATCAATAGTAAAATTGAGCAATTAAAAAATTAAATTAGATTCATTTGTGAGACGCCAAGAAATTCAAAATATTTTGGAAAATTTTATGAATTCTTAAAAATAATTTTATGTATTTCATTTTAGATTTGCAGACAGTCTGAATATTAAATAATTAATCAATAGTAAAATTGAACAATTAAAAAATTAATATAGATTCATTTGTGAGACGCCAAGAAATTCAAAATATTTTGGAAAATTTTATGAATTCTTAAAAATAATTTTAAGCATTTCATTTTAGATTTGCAGACAGTCTGAATATTAAATAATTAATCAATAATAAAATTGAACAATTAAAAAATTAATATAGATTCATTTGTGAGACGCCAAGAAATTCAAAATATTTTGGAAAATTTTATGAATTCTTAAAAATAATTTTAAGCATTTCATTTTAGATTTGCAGACAGTCTGAATATTAAATAATTAATCAATAATAAAATTGAACAATTAAAAAATTAATATAGATTCATTTGTGAGACGCCAAGAAATTCAAAATATTTTGGAAAATTTTATGAATTATTAAAAATAATTTTAAGCATTTCATTTTAGATTTGCAGACAGTCTGAATATTAAATAATTAATCAATAATAAAATTGAACAATTAAAAAATTAATATAGATTCATTTGTGAGACGCCAAGAAATTCAAAATATTTTGGAAAATTTTATGAATTCTTAAAAATAATTTTAAGCATTTCATTTTAGATTTGCAGACAGTCTGAATATTAAATAATTAATCAATAATAAAATTGAACAATTAAAAAATTAATATAGATTCATTTGTGAGACGCCAAGAAATTCAAAATATTTTTTAAAATTTTATGAATTCTTAAAAATAATTTTAAGCATTTCATTTTAGATTTGCAGACAGTCTGAATATTAAATAATTAATCAATAATAAAATTGAACAATTAAAAAATTAAAATGGATTCATTTGTGAGACGCCAAGAAATTCAAAATATTTTTTAAAATTTTATGAATTCTTAAAAATAATTTTAAGCATTTCATTTTAGATTTGCAGACAGTCTGAATATTAAATAATTAATCAATAGTAAAATTGAGCAATTAAAAAATTAATATAGATTCATTTGTGAGACGCCAAGAAATTCAAAAAATTTGGGAAAATTTTATGAATTCTTAAAAATAAGCATTTCATTTTAGATTTGCAGACAGTCTGAATATTAAATAATTAATCATTATTAAAATTGAGCAATTAAAAAATTAAAATGGATTCATTTGTGAGACGCCAAGAAATTCAAAATATTTTTAAAAATTTTATGAATTCTTAAAAATAATTTTAAGCATTTCATTTTAGATTTGCAGACAGTCTGAATATTAAATAATTAATCATTATTAAAATTGAGCCATTAAAAAATTAAATTAGATTCATTTGTGAGATGCCAAGAAATTCAAAATATTTTTAAAAATTTTATGAATTCTTAAAAATAATTTTAAGCATTTCATTTTAGATTTGCAGACAGTCTGAATATTAAATAATTAATCATTATTAAAATTGAGCCATTAAAAAATTAAATTAGATTCATTTGTGAGATGCCAAGAAATTCAAAATATTTTTAAAAATTTTATGAATTCTTAAAAGTAATTTTAAGCATTTCATTTTAGATTTGCAGACAGTCTGAATATTAAATAATTAATCATTATTAAAATTGAGCCATTAAAAAATTAAATTAGATTCATTTGTGAGATGCCAAGAAATTCAAAATATTTTTAAAAATTTTATGAATTCTTAAAAATAATTTTAAGCATTTCATTTTAGATTTGCAGACAGTCTGAATATTAAATAATTAATCATTATTAAAATTGAGCCATTAAAAAATTAAATTAGATTCATTTGTGAGATGCCAAGAAATTCAAAATATTTTTAAAAATTTTATGAATTCTTAAAAGTAATTTTAAGCATTTCATTTTAGATTTGCAGACAGTCTGAATATTAAATAATTAATCATTATTAAAATTGAGCCATTAAAAAATTAAATTAGATTCATTTGTGAGATGCCAAGAAATTCAAAATATTTTTAAAAATTTTATGAATTTTTAAAAATAATTTTAAGCATTTCATTTTAGATTTGCAGACAGTCTGAATATTAAATAATTAATCAATAGTAAAATTGAGCCATTAAAAAATTAAATTGGATTCATTTGTGAGATGCCAAGAAATTCAAAAAATTTTGGAAAATTTTATGAATTCTTAAAAATAATTTTAAGCATTTCATTTTAGATTTGCAGACAGTCTGAATATTAAATAATTAATCAATAGTAAAATTGAACAATTAAAAAATTAATATAGATTCATTTGTGAGACGCCAAGAAATTCAAAATATTTTTAAAAATTTTATGAATTCTTAAAAATAATTTTAAGCATTTCATTTTAGATTTGCAGACAGTCTGAATATTAAATAATTAATCAATAGTAAAATTGAACAATTAAAAAATTAATATAGATTCATTTGTGAGACGCCAAGAAATTCAAAATATTTTTAAAAATTTTATGAATTCTTATAATTTTAAGCATTTCATTTTAGATTTGCAGACAGTCTGAATATTAAATAATTAATCAATAGTAAAATTGAACAATTAAAAAATTAATATAGATTCATTTGTGAGACGCCAAGAAATTCAAAATATTTTTAAAAATTTTATGAATTCTTAAAAATAATTTTAAGCATTTCATTTTAGATTTGCAGACAGTCTGAATATTAAATAATTAATCAATAGTAAAATTGAACAATTAAAAAATTAATATAGATTCATTTGTGAGATGCCAAGAAATTCAAAATATTTTTAAAAATTTTATGAATTCTTAAAAATAATTTTAAGCATTTCATTCTAGATTTGCAGACAGTCTGAATATTAAATAATTAATCAATAGTAAAATTGAACAATTAAAAAATTAATATAGATTCATTTGTGAGACGCCAAGAAATTCAAAATATTTTTAAAAATTTTATGAATTTTTAAAAATAATTTTAAGCATTTCATTTTAGATTTGCAGACAGTCTGAATATTAAATAATTAATCAATAGTAAAATTGAGCCATTAAAAAATTAAATTGGATTCATTTGTGAGATGCCAAGAAATTCAAAAAATTTTGGAAAATTTTTAAAAATTTTATGAATTCTTAAAAATAATTTTAAGCATTTCATTTTAGATTTGCAGACAGTCTGAATATTAAATAATTAATCAATAGTAAAATTGAGCCATTAAAAAATTAAATTGGATTCATTTGTGAGATGCCAAGAAATTCAAAAAATTTTGGAAAATTTTTAAAAATTTTATGAATTCTTAAAAATAATTTTAAGCATTTCATTTTAGATTTGCAGACAGTCTGAATATTAAATAATTAATCAATAGTAAAATTGAGCCATTAAAAAATTAAATTGGATTCATTTGTGAGATGCCAAGAAATTCAAAAAATTTTGGAAAATTTTTAAAAATTTTATGAATTCTTAAAAATAATTTTAAGCATTTCATTTTAGATTTGCAGACAGTCTGAATATTAAATAATTAATCAATAGTAAAATTGAGCCATTAAAAAATTAAATTGGATTCATTTGTGAGATGCCAAGAAATTCAAAAAATTTTGGAAAATTTTTAAAAATTTTATGAATTCTTAAAAATAATTTTAAGCATTTCATTTTAGATTTGCAGACAGTCTGAATATTAAATAATTAATCAATAGTAAAATTGAACAATTAAAAAATTAATATAGATTCATTTGTGAGACGCCAAGAAATTCAAAAAATTTTGGAAAATTTTTAAAAATTTTATGAATTCTTAAAAATAATTTTAAGCATTTCATTTTAGATTTGCAGACAGTCTGAATATTAAATAATTAATCAATAGTAAAATTGAGCCATTAAAAAATTAAATTGGATTCATTTGTGAGATGCCAAGAAATTCAAAAAATTTTGGAAAATTTTTAAAAATTTTATGAATTCTTAAAAATAATTTTAAGCATTTCATTTTAGATTTGCAGACAGTCTGAATATTAAATAATTAATCAATAGTAAAATTGAGCCATTAAAAAATTAAATTGGATTCATTTGTGAGATGCCAAGAAATTCAAAAAATTTTGGAAAATTTTTAAAAATTTTATGAATTCTTAAAAATAATTTTAAGCATTTCATTTTAGATTTGCAGACAGTCTGAATATTAAATAATTAATCAATAGTAAAATTGAGCCATTAAAAAATTAAATTGGATTCATTTGTGAGATGCCAAGAAATTCAAAAAATTTTGGAAAATTTTTAAAAATTTTATGAATTCTTAAAAATAATTTTAAGCATTTCATTTTAGATTTGCAGACAGTCTGAATATTAAATAATTAATCAATAGTAAAATTGAGCCATTAAAAAATTAAATTGGATTCATTTGTGAGATGCCAAGAAATTCAAAAAATTTTGGAAAATTTTTAAAAATTTTATGAATTCTTAAAAATAATTTTAAGCATTTCATTTTAGATTTGCAGACAGTCTGAATATTAAATAATTAATCAATAGTAAAATTGAACAATTAAAAAATTAATATAGATTCATTTGTGAGACGCCAAGAAATTCAAAATATTTTTAAAAATTTTATGAATTTTTAAAAATAATTTTAAGCATTTCATTTTAGATTTGCAGACAGTCTGAATATTAAATAATTAATCAATAGTAAAATTGAGCCATTAAAAAATTAAATTGGATTCATTTGTGAGATGCCAAGAAATTCAAAAAATTTTGGAAAATTTTTAAAAATTTTATGAATTCTTAAAAATAATTTTAAGCATTTCATTTTAGATTTGCAGACAGTCTGAATATTAAATAATTAATCAATAGTAAAATTGAGCCATTAAAAAATTAAATTGGATTCATTTGTGAGATGCCAAGAAATTCAAAAAATTTTGGAAAATTTTTAAAAATTTTATGAATTCTTAAAAATAATTTTAAGCATTTCATTTTAGATTTGCAGACAGTCTGAATATTAAATAATTAATCAATAGTAAAATTGAGCCATTAAAAAATTAAATTGGATTCATTTGTGAGATGCCAAGAAATTCAAAAAATTTTGGAAAATTTTTAAAAATTTTATGAATTCTTAAAAATAATTTTAAGCATTTCATTTTAGATTTGCAGACAGTCTGAATATTAAATAATTAATCAATAGTAAAATTGAACAATTAAAAAATTAATATAGATTCATTTGTGAGACGCCAAGAAATTCAAAATATTTTTAAAAATTTTATGAATTTTTAAAAATAATTTTAAGCATTTCATTTTAGATTTGCAGACAGTCTGAATATTAAATAATTAATCAATAGTAAAATTGAGCCATTAAAAAATTAAATTGGATTCATTTGTGAGATGCCAAGAAATTCAAAAAATTTTGGAAAATTTTTAAAAATTTTATGAATTCTTAAAAATAATTTTAAGCATTTCATTTTAGATTTGCAGACAGTCTGAATATTAAATAATTAATCAATAGTAAAATTGAGCCATTAAAAAATTAAATTGGATTCATTTGTGAGATGCCAAGAAATTCAAAAAATTTTGGAAAATTTTTAAAAATTTTATGAATTCTTAAAAATAATTTTAAGCATTTCATTTTAGATTTGCAGACAGTCTGAATATTAAATAATTAATCAATAGTAAAATTGAGCCATTAAAAAATTAAATTGGATTCATTTGTGAGATGCCAAGAAATTCAAAAAATTTTGGAAAATTTTTAAAAATTTTATGAATTCTTAAAAATAATTTTAAGCATTTCATTTTAGATTTGCAGACAGTCTGAATATTAAATAATTAATCAATAGTAAAATTGAACAATTAAAAAATTAATATAGATTCATTTGTGAGACGCCAAGAAATTCAAAATATTTTTAAAAATTTTATGAATTTTTAAAAATAATTTTAAGCATTTCATTTTAGATTTGCAGACAGTCTGAATATTAAATAATTAATCAATAGTAAAATTGAGCCATTAAAAAATTAAATTGGATTCATTTGTGAGATGCCAAGAAATTCAAAAAATTTTGGAAAATTTTTAAAAATTTTATGAATTCTTAAAAATAATTTTAAGCATTTCATTTTAGATTTGCAGACAGTCTGAATATTAAATAATTAATCAATAGTAAAATTGAACAATTAAAAAATTAATATAGATTCATTTGTGAGACGCCAAGAAATTCAAAATATTTTTAAAAATTTTATGAATTTTTAAAAATAATTTTAAGCATTTCATTTTAGATTTGCAGACAGTCTGAATATTAAATAATTAATCAATAGTAAAATTGAGCCATTAAAAAATTAAATTGGATTCATTTGTGAGATGCCAAGAAATTCAAAAAATTTTGGAAAATTTTTAAAAATTTTATGAATTCTTAAAAATAATTTTAAGCATTTCATTTTAGATTTGCAGACAGTCTGAATATTAAATAATTAATCAATAGTAAAATTGAGCCATTAAAAAATTAAATTGGATTCATTTGTGAGATGCCAAGAAATTCAAAAAATTTTGGAAAATTTTTAAAAATTTTATGAATTCTTAAAAATAATTTTAAGCATTTCATTTTAGATTTGCAGACAGTCTGAATATTAAATAATTAATCAATAGTAAAATTGAGCCATTAAAAAATTAAATTGGATTCATTTGTGAGATGCCAAGAAATTCAAAAAATTTTGGAAAATTTTTAAAAATTTTATGAATTCTTAAAAATAATTTTAAGCATTTCATTTTAGATTTGCAGACAGTCTGAATATTAAATAATTAATCAATAGTAAAATTGAACAATTAAAAAATTAATATAGATTCATTTGTGAGACGCCAAGAAATTCAAAATATTTTTAAAAATTTTATGAATTTTTAAAAATAATTTTAAGCATTTCATTTTAGATTTGCAGACAGTCTGAATATTAAATAATTAATCAATAGTAAAATTGAGCCATTAAAAAATTAAATTGGATTCATTTGTGAGATGCCAAGAAATTCAAAAAATTTTGGAAAATTTTTAAAAATTTTATGAATTCTTAAAAATAATTTTAAGCATTTCATTTTAGATTTGCAGACAGTCTGAATATTAAATAATTAATCAATAGTAAAATTGAGCCATTAAAAAATTAAATTGGATTCATTTGTGAGATGCCAAGAAATTCAAAAAATTTTGGAAAATTTTTAAAAATTTTATGAATTCTTAAAAATAATTTTAAGCATTTCATTTTAGATTTGCAGACAGTCTGAATATTAAATAATTAATCAATAGTAAAATTGAACAATTAAAAAATTAATATAGATTCATTTGTGAGACGCCAAGAAATTCAAAATATTTTTAAAAATTTTATGAATTTTTAAAAATAATTTTAAGCATTTCATTTTAGATTTGCAGACAGTCTGAATATTAAATAATTAATCAATAGTAAAATTGAGCCATTAAAAAATTAAATTGGATTCATTTGTGAGATGCCAAGAAATTCAAAAAATTTTGGAAAATTTTTAAAAATTTTATGAATTCTTAAAAATAATTTTAAGCATTTCATTTTAGATTTGCAGACAGTCTGAATATTAAATAATTAATCAATAGTAAAATTGAGCCATTAAAAAATTAAATTGGATTCATTTGTGAGATGCCAAGAAATTCAAAAAATTTTGGAAAATTTTTAAAATTTTATGAATTCTTAAAAATAATTTTAAGCATTTCATTTTAGATTTGCAGACAGTCTGAATATTAAATAATTAATCAATAGTAAAATTGAACAATTAAAAAATTAATATAGATTCATTTGTGAGACGCCAAGAAATTCAAAATATTTTTAAAAATTTTATGAATTTTTAAAAATAATTTTAAGCATTTCATTTTAGATTTGCAGACAGTCTGAATATTAAATAATTAATCAATAGTAAAATTGAGCCATTAAAAAATTAAATTGGATTCATTTGTGAGATGCCAAGAAATTCAAAAAATTTTGGAAAATTTTTAAAAATTTTATGAATTCTTAAAAATAATTTTAAGCATTTCATTTTAGATTTGCAGACAGTCTGAATATTAAATAATTAATCAATAGTAAAATTGAGCCATTAAAAAATTAAATTGGATTCATTTGTGAGATGCCAAGAAATTCAAAAAATTTTGGAAAATTTTTAAAAATTTTATGAATTCTTAAAAATAATTTTAAGCATTTCATTTTAGATTTGCAGACAGTCTGAATATTAAATAATTAATCAATAGTAAAATTGAGCCATTAAAAAATTAAATTGGATTCATTTGTGAGATGCCAAGAAATTCAAAAAATTTTGGAAAATTTTTAAAAATTTTATGAATTCTTAAAAATAATTTTAAGCATTTCATTTTAGATTTGCAGACAGTCTGAATATTAAATAATTAATCAATAGTAAAATTGAACAATTAAAAAATTAATATAGATTCATTTGTGAGACGCCAAGAAATTCAAAATATTTTTAAAAATTTTATGAATTTTTAAAAATAATTTTAAGCATTTCATTTTAGATTTGCATACAGTCTGAATATTAAATAATTAATCAATAGTAAAATTGAGCCATTAAAAAATTAAATTGGATTCATTTGTGAGATGCCAAGAAATTCAAAAAATTTTGGAAAATTTTTAAAAATTTTATGAATTCTTAAAAATAATTTTAAGCATTTCATTTTAGATTTGCAGACAGTCTGAATATTAAATAATTAATCAATAGTAAAATTGAGCCATTAAAAAATTAAATTGGATTCATTTGTGAGATGCCAAGAAATTCAAAAAATTTTGGAAAATTTTTAAAAATTTTATGAATTCTTAAAAATAATTTTAAGCATTTCATTTTAGATTTGCAGACAGTCTGAATATTAAATAATTAATCAATAGTAAAATTGAGCCATTAAAAAATTAAATTGGATTCATTTGTGAGATGCCAAGAAATTCAAAAAATTTTGGAAAATTTTTAAAAATTTTATGAATTCTTAAAAATAATTTTAAGCATTTCATTTTAGATTTGCAGACAGTCTGAATATTAAATAATTAATCAATAGTAAAATTGAGCCATTAAAAAATTAAATTGGATTCATTTGTGAGATGCCAAGAAATTCAAAAAATTTTGGAAAATTTTTAAAAATTTTATGAATTCTTAAAAATAATTTTAAGCATTTCATTTTAGATTTGCAGACAGTCTGAATATTAAATAATTAATCAATAGTAAAATTGAACAATTAAAAAATTAATATAGATTCATTTGTGAGACGCCAAGAAATTCAAAATATTTTTAAAAATTTTATGAATTTTTAAAAATAATTTTAAGCATTTCATTTTAGATTTGCAGACAGTCTGAATATTAAATAATTAATCAATAGTAAAATTGAGCCATTAAAAAATTAAATTGGATTCATTTGTGAGATGCCAAGAAATTCAAAAAATTTTGGAAAATTTTTAAAAATTTTATGAATTCTTAAAAATAATTTTAAGCATTTCATTTTAGATTTGCAGACAGTCTGAATATTAAATAATTAATCAATAGTAAAATTGAACAATTAAAAAATTAATATAGATTCATTTGTGAGACGCCAAGAAATTCAAAATATTTTTAAAAATTTTATGAATTTTTAAAAATAATTTTAAGCATTTCATTTTAGATTTGCAGACAGTCTGAATATTAAATAATTAATCAATAGTAAAATTGAGCCATTAAAAAATTAAATTGGATTCATTTGTGAGATGCCAAGAAATTCAAAAAATTTTGGAAAATTTTTAAAAATTTTATGAATTCTTAAAAATAATTTTAAGCATTTCATTTTAGATTTGCAGACAGTCTGAATATTAAATAATTAATCAATAGTAAAATTGAGCCATTAAAAAATTAAATTGGATTCATTTGTGAGATGCCAAGAAATTCAAAAAATTTTGGAAAATTTTTAAAAATTTTATGAATTCTTAAAAATAATTTTAAGCATTTCATTTTAGATTTGCAGACAGTCTGAATATTAAATAATTAATCAATAGTAAAATTGAGCCATTAAAAAATTAAATTGGATTCATTTGTGAGATGCCAAGAAATTCAAAAAATTTTGGAAAATTTTTAAAAATTTTATGAATTCTTAAAAATAATTTTAAGCATTTCATTTTAGATTTGCAGACAGTCTGAATATTAAATAATTAATCAATAGTAAAATTGAACAATTAAAAAATTAATATAGATTCATTTGTGAGACGCCAAGAAATTCAAAATATTTTTAAAAATTTTATGAATTTTTAAAAATAATTTTAAGCATTTCATTTTAGATTTGCAGACAGTCTGAATATTAAATAATTAATCAATAGTAAAATTGAGCCATTAAAAAATTAAATTGGATTCATTTGTGAGATGCCAAGAAATTCAAAAAATTTTGGAAAATTTTTAAAAATTTTATGAATTCTTAAAAATAATTTTAAGCATTTCATTTTAGATTTGCAGACAGTCTGAATATTAAATAATTAATCAATAGTAAAATTGAGCCATTAAAAAATTAAATTGGATTCATTTGTGAGATGCCAAGAAATTCAAAAAATTTTGGAAAATTTTTAAAAATTTTATGAATTCTTAAAAATAATTTTAAGCATTTCATTTTAGATTTGCAGACAGTCTGAATATTAAATAATTAATCAATAGTAAAATTGAGCCATTAAAAAATTAAATTGGATTCATTTGTGAGATGCCAAGAAATTCAAAAAATTTTGGAAAATTTTTAAAAATTTTATGAATTCTTAAAAATAATTTTAAGCATTTCATTTTAGATTTGCAGACAGTCTGAATATTAAATAATTAATCAATAGTAAAATTGAACAATTAAAAAATTAATATAGATTCATTTGTGAGACGCCAAGAAATTCAAAAAATTTTGGAAAATTTTTAAAAATTTTATGAATTCTTAAAAATAATTTTAAGCATTTCATTTTAGATTTGCAGACAGTCTGAATATTAAATAATTAATCAATAGTAAAATTGAGCCATTAAAAAATTAAATTGGATTCATTTGTGAGATGCCAAGAAATTCAAAAAATTTTGGAAAATTTTTAAAAATTTTATGAATTCTTAAAAATAATTTTAAGCATTTCATTTTAGATTTGCAGACAGTCTGAATATTAAATAATTAATCAATAGTAAAATTGAGCCATTAAAAAATTAAATTGGATTCATTTGTGAGATGCCAAGAAATTCAAAAAATTTTGGAAAATTTTTAAAAATTTTATGAATTCTTAAAAATAATTTTAAGCATTTCATTTTAGATTTGCAGACAGTCTGAATATTAAATAATTAATCAATAGTAAAATTGAACAATTAAAAAATTAATATAGATTCATTTGTGAGACGCCAAGAAATTCAAAATATTTTTAAAAATTTTATGAATTTTTAAAAATAATTTTAAGCATTTCATTTTAGATTTGCAGACAGTCTGAATATTAAATAATTAATCAATAGTAAAATTGAGCCATTAAAAAATTAAATTGGATTCATTTGTGAGATGCCAAGAAATTCAAAAAATTTTGGAAAATTTTTAAAAATTTTATGAATTCTTAAAAATAATTTTAAGCATTTCATTTTAGATTTGCAGACAGTCTGAATATTAAATAATTAATCAATAGTAAAATTGAGCCATTAAAAAATTAAATTGGATTCATTTGTGAGATGCCAAGAAATTCAAAAAATTTTGGAAAATTTTTAAAAATTTTATGAATTCTTAAAAATAATTTTAAGCATTTCATTTTAGATTTGCAGACAGTCTGAATATTAAATAATTAATCAATAGTAAAATTGAACAATTAAAAAATTAATATAGATTCATTTGTGAGACGCCAAGAAATTCAAAATATTTTTAAAAATTTTATGAATTTTTAAAAATAATTTTAAGCATTTCATTTTAGATTTGCAGACAGTCTGAATATTAAATAATTAATCAATAGTAAAATTGAGCCATTAAAAAATTAAATTGGATTCATTTGTGAGATGCCAAGAAATTCAAAAAATTTTGGAAAATTTTTAAAAATTTTATGAATTCTTAAAAATAATTTTAAGCATTTCATTTTAGATTTGCAGACAGTCTGAATATTAAATAATTAATCAATAGTAAAATTGAGCCATTAAAAAATTAAATTGGATTCATTTGTGAGATGCCAAGAAATTCAAAAAATTTTGGAAAATTTTTAAAAATTTTATGAATTCTTAAAAATAATTTTAAGCATTTCATTTTAGATTTGCAGACAGTCTGAATATTAAATAATTAATCAATAGTAAAATTGAGCCATTAAAAAATTAAATTGGATTCATTTGTGAGATGCCAAGAAATTCAAAAAATTTTGGAAAATTTTTAAAAATTTTATGAATTCTTAAAAATAATTTTAAGCATTTCATTTTAGATTTGCAGACAGTCTGAATATTAAATAATTAATCAATAGTAAAATTGAACAATTAAAAAATTAATATAGATTCATTTGTGAGACGCCAAGAAATTCAAAATATTTTTAAAAATTTTATGAATTTTTAAAAATAATTTTAAGCATTTCATTTTAGATTTGCAGACAGTCTGAATATTAAATAATTAATCAATAGTAAAATTGAGCCATTAAAAAATTAAATTGGATTCATTTGTGAGATGCCAAGAAATTCAAAAAATTTTGGAAAATTTTTAAAAATTTTATGAATTCTTAAAAATAATTTTAAGCATTTCATTTTAGATTTGCAGACAGTCTGAATATTAAATAATTAATCAATAGTAAAATTGAGCCATTAAAAAATTAAATTGGATTCATTTGTGAGATGCCAAGAAATTCAAAAAATTTTGGAAAATTTTTAAAAATTTTATGAATTCTTAAAAATAATTTTAAGCATTTCATTTTAGATTTGCAGACAGTCTGAATATTAAATAATTAATCAATAGTAAAATTGAACAATTAAAAAATTAATATAGATTCATTTGTGAGACGCCAAGAAATTCAAAATATTTTTAAAAATTTTATGAATTTTTAAAAATAATTTTAAGCATTTCATTTTAGATTTGCAGACAGTCTGAATATTAAATAATTAATCAATAGTAAAATTGAGCCATTAAAAAATTAAATTGGATTCATTTGTGAGATGCCAAGAAATTCAAAAAATTTTGGAAAATTTTTAAAAATTTTATGAATTCTTAAAAATAATTTTAAGCATTTCATTTTAGATTTGCAGACAGTCTGAATATTAAATAATTAATCAATAGTAAAATTGAGCCATTAAAAAATTAAATTGGATTCATTTGTGAGATGCCAAGAAATTCAAAAAATTTTGGAAAATTTTTAAAAATTTTATGAATTCTTAAAAATAATTTTAAGCATTTCATTTTAGATTTGCAGACAGTCTGAATATTAAATAATTAATCAATAGTAAAATTGAACAATTAAAAAATTAATATAGATTCATTTGTGAGACGCCAAGAAATTCAAAATATTTTTAAAAATTTTATGAATTTTTAAAAATAATTTTAAGCATTTCATTTTAGATTTGCAGACAGTCTGAATATTAAATAATTAATCAATAGTAAAATTGAGCCATTAAAAAATTAAATTGGATTCATTTGTGAGATGCCAAGAAATTCAAAAAATTTTGGAAAATTTTTAAAAATTTTATGAATTCTTAAAAATAATTTTAAGCATTTCATTTTAGATTTGCAGACAGTCTGAATATTAAATAATTAATCAATAGTAAAATTGAGCCATTAAAAAATTAAATTGGATTCATTTGTGAGATGCCAAGAAATTCAAAAAATTTTGGAAAATTTTTAAAAATTTTATGAATTCTTAAAAATAATTTTAAGCATTTCATTTTAGATTTGCAGACAGTCTGAATATTAAATAATTAATCAATAGTAAAATTGAGCCATTAAAAAATTAAATTGGATTCATTTGTGAGATGCCAAGAAATTCAAAAAATTTTGGAAAATTTTTAAAAATTTTATGAATTCTTAAAAATAATTTTAAGCATTTCATTTTAGATTTGCAGACAGTCTGAATATTAAATAATTAATCAATAGTAAAATTGAGCCATTAAAAAATTAAATTGGATTCATTTGTGAGATGCCAAGAAATTCAAAAAATTTTGGAAAATTTTTAAAAATTTTATGAATTTTTAAAAATAATTTTAAGCATTTCATTTTAGATTTGCAGACAGTCTGAATATTAAATAATTAATCAATAGTAAAATTGAGCCATTAAAAAATTAAATTGGATTCATTTGTGAGATGCCAAGAAATTCAAAAAATTTTGGAAAATTTTTAAAAATTTTATGAATTCTTAAAAATAATTTTAAGCATTTCATTTTAGATTTGCAGACAGTCTGAATATTAAATAATTAATCAATAGTAAAATTGAGCCATTAAAAAATTAAATTGGATTCATTTGTGAGATGCCAAGAAATTCAAAAAATTTTGGAAAATTTTTAAAAATTTTATGAATTCTTAAAAATAATTTTAAGCATTTCATTTTAGATTTGCAGACAGTCTGAATATTAAATAATTAATCAATAGTAAAATTGAGCCATTAAAAAATTAAATTGGATTCATTTGTGAGATGCCAAGAAATTCAAAAAATTTTGGAAAATTTTTAAAAATTTTATGAATTTTTAAAAATAATTTTAAGCATTTCATTTTAGATTTGCAGACAGTCTGAATATTAAATAATTAATCAATAGTAAAATTGAGCCATTAAAAAATTAAATTGGATTCATTTGTGAGATGCCAAGAAATTCAAAAAATTTTGGAAAATTTTTAAAAATTTTATGAATTCTTAAAAATAATTTTAAGCATTTCATTTTAGATTTGCAGACAGTCTGAATATTAAATAATTAATCAATAGTAAAATTGAGCCATTAAAAAATTAAATTGGATTCATTTGTGAGATGCCAAGAAATTCAAAAAATTTTGGAAAATTTTTAAAAATTTTATGAATTCTTAAAAATAATTTTAAGCATTTCATTTTAGATTTGCAGACAGTCTGAATATTAAATAATTAATCAATAGTAAAATTGAGCCATTAAAAAATTAAATTGGATTCATTTGTGAGATGCCAAGAAATTCAAAAAATTTTGGAAAATTTTTAAAAATTTTATGAATTCTTAAAAATAATTTTAAGCATTTCATTTTAGATTTGCAGACAGTCTGAATATTAAATAATTAATCAATAGTAAAATTGAGCCATTAAAAAATTAAATTGGATTCATTTGTGAGATGCCAAGAAATTCAAAAAATTTTGGAAAATTTTTAAAAATTTTATGAATTCTTAAAAATAATTTTAAGCATTTCATTTTAGATTTGCAGACAGTCTGAATATTAAATAATTAATCAATAGTAAAATTGAGCCATTAAAAAATTAAATTGGATTCATTTGTGAGATGCCAAGAAATTCAAAAAATTTTGGAAAATTTTTAAAAATTTTATGAATTCTTAAAAATAATTTTAAGCATTTCATTTTAGATTTGCAGACAGTCTGAATATTAAATAATTAATCAATAGTAAAATTGAACAATTAAAAAATTAATATAGATTCATTTGTGAGACGCCAAGAAATTCAAAATATTTTTAAAAATTTTATGAATTTTTAAAAATAATTTTAAGCATTTCATTTTAGATTTGCAGACAGTTTGAATATTAAATAATTAATCAATAGTAAAATTGAGCCATTAAAAAATTAAATTGGATTCATTTGTGAGATGCCAAGAAATTCAAAAAATTTTGGAAAATTTTTAAAAATTTTATGAATTCTTAAAAATAATTTTAAGCATTTCATTTTAGATTTGCAGACAGTCTGAATATTAAATAATTAATCAATAGTAAAATTGAGCCATTAAAAAATTAAATTGGATTCATTTGTGAGATGCCAAGAAATTCAAAAAATTTTGGAAAATTTTTAAAAATTTTATGAATTCTTAAAAATAATTTTAAGCATTTCATTTTAGATTTGCAGACAGTCTGAATATTAAATAATTAATCAATAGTAAAATTGAACAATTAAAAAATTAATATAGATTCATTTGTGAGACGCCAAGAAATTCAAAATATTTTTAAAAATTTTATGAATTTTTAAAAATAATTTTAAGCATTTCATTTTAGATTTGCAGACAGTCTGAATATTAAATAATTAATCAATAGTAAAATTGAGCCATTAAAAAATTAAATTGGATTCATTTGTGAGATGCCAAGAAATTCAAAAAATTTTGGAAAATTTTTAAAAATTTTATGAATTCTTAAAAATAATTTTAAGCATTTCATTTTAGATTTGCAGACAGTCTGAATATTAAATAATTAATCAATAGTAAAATTGAGCCATTAAAAAATTAAATTGGATTCATTTGTGAGATGCCAAGAAATTCAAAAAATTTTGGAAAATTTTTAAAAATTTTATGAATTCTTAAAAATAATTTTAAGCATTTCATTTTAGATTTGCAGACAGTCTGAATATTAAATAATTAATCAATAGTAAAATTGAGCCATTAAAAAATTAAATTGGATTCATTTGTGAGATGCCAAGAAATTCAAAAAATTTTGGAAAATTTTTAAAAATTTTATGAATTCTTAAAAATAATTTTAAGCATTTCATTTTAGATTTGCAGACAGTCTGAATATTAAATAATTAATCAATAGTAAAATTGAGCCATTAAAAAATTAAATTGGATTCATTTGTGAGATGCCAAGAAATTCAAAAAATTTTGGAAAATTTTTAAAAATTTTATGAATTTTTAAAAATAATTTTAAGCATTTCATTTTAGATTTGCAGACAGTCTGAATATTAAATAATTAATCAATAGTAAAATTGAGCCATTAAAAAATTAAATTGGATTCATTTGTGAGATGCCAAGAAATTCAAAAAATTTTGGAAAATTTTTAAAAATTTTATGAATTCTTAAAAATAATTTTAAGCATTTCATTTTAGATTTGCAGACAGTCTGAATATTAAATAATTAATCAATAGTAAAATTGAGCCATTAAAAAATTAAATTGGATTCATTTGTGAGATGCCAAGAAATTCAAAAAATTTTGGAAAATTTTTAAAAATTTTATGAATTCTTAAAAATAATTTTAAGCATTTCATTTTAGATTTGCAGACAGTCTGAATATTAAATAATTAATCAATAGTAAAATTGAGCCATTAAAAAATTAAATTGGATTCATTTGTGAGATGCCAAGAAATTCAAAAAATTTTGGAAAATTTTTAAAAATTTTATGAATTTTTAAAAATAATTTTAAGCATTTCATTTTAGATTTGCAGACAGTCTGAATATTAAATAATTAATCAATAGTAAAATTGAGCCATTAAAAAATTAAATTGGATTCATTTGTGAGATGCCAAGAAATTCAAAAAATTTTGGAAAATTTTTAAAAATTTTATGAATTCTTAAAAATAATTTTAAGCATTTCATTTTAGATTTGCAGACAGTCTGAATATTAAATAATTAATCAATAGTAAAATTGAGCCATTAAAAAATTAAATTGGATTCATTTGTGAGATGCCAAGAAATTCAAAAAATTTTGGAAAATTTTTAAAAATTTTATGAATTCTTAAAAATAATTTTAAGCATTTCATTTTAGATTTGCAGACAGTCTGAATATTAAATAATTAATCAATAGTAAAATTGAACAATTAAAAAATTAATATAGATTCATTTGTGAGACGCCAAGAAATTCAAAATATTTTTAAAAATTTTATGAATTTTTAAAAATAATTTTAAGCATTTCATTTTAGATTTGCAGACAGTCTGAATATTAAATAATTAATCAATAGTAAAATTGAGCCATTAAAAAATTAAATTGGATTCATTTGTGAGATGCCAAGAAATTCAAAAAATTTTGGAAAATTTTTAAAAATTTTATGAATTCTTAAAAATAATTTTAAGCATTTCATTTTAGATTTGCAGACAGTCTGAATATTAAATAATTAATCAATAGTAAAATTGAGCCATTAAAAAATTAAATTGGATTCATTTGTGAGATGCCAAGAAATTCAAAAAATTTTGGAAAATTTTTAAAAATTTTATGAATTCTTAAAAATAATTTTAAGCATTTCATTTTAGATTTGCAGACAGTCTGAATATTAAATAATTAATCAATAGTAAAATTGAACAATTAAAAAATTAATATAGATTCATTTGTGAGACGCCAAGAAATTCAAAATATTTTTAAAAATTTTATGAATTTTTAAAAATAATTTTAAGCATTTCATTTTAGATTTGCAGACAGTCTGAATATTAAATAATTAATCAATAGTAAAATTGAGCCATTAAAAAATTAAATTGGATTCATTTGTGAGATGCCAAGAAATTCAAAAAATTTTGGAAAATTTTTAAAAATTTTATGAATTCTTAAAAATAATTTTAAGCATTTCATTTTAGATTTGCAGACAGTCTGAATATTAAATAATTAATCAATAGTAAAATTGAGCCATTAAAAAATTAAATTGGATTCATTTGTGAGATGCCAAGAAATTCAAAAAATTTTGGAAAATTTTTAAAAATTTTATGAATTCTTAAAAATAATTTTAAGCATTTCATTTTAGATTTGCAGACAGTCTGAATATTAAATAATTAATCAATAGTAAAATTGAGCCATTAAAAAATTAAATTGGATTCATTTGTGAGATGCCAAGAAATTCAAAAAATTTTGGAAAATTTTTAAAAATTTTATGAATTCTTAAAAATAATTTTAAGCATTTCATTTTAGATTTGCAGACAGTCTGAATATTAAATAATTAATCAATAGTAAAATTGAACAATTAAAAAATTAATATAGATTCATTTGTGAGACGCCAAGAAATTCAAAATATTTTTAAAAATTTTATGAATTTTTAAAAATAATTTTAAGCATTTCATTTTAGATTTGCAGACAGTCTGAATATTAAATAATTAATCAATAGTAAAATTGAGCCATTAAAAAATTAAATTGGATTCATTTGTGAGATGCCAAGAAATTCAAAAAATTTTGGAAAATTTTTAAAAATTTTATGAATTCTTAAAAATAATTTTAAGCATTTCATTTTAGATTTGCAGACAGTCTGAATATTAAATAATTAATCAATAGTAAAATTGAGCCATTAAAAAATTAAATTGGATTCATTTGTGAGATGCCAAGAAATTCAAAAAATTTTGGAAAATTTTTAAAAATTTTATGAATTCTTAAAAATAATTTTAAGCATTTCATTTTAGATTTGCAGACAGTCTGAATATTAAATAATTAATCAATAGTAAAATTGAACAATTAAAAAATTAATATAGATTCATTTGTGAGACGCCAAGAAATTCAAAATATTTTTAAAAATTTTATGAATTTTTAAAAATAATTTTAAGCATTTCATTTTAGATTTGCAGACAGTCTGAATATTAAATAATTAATCAATAGTAAAATTGAGCCATTAAAAAATTAAATTGGATTCATTTGTGAGATGCCAAGAAATTCAAAAAATTTTGGAAAATTTTTAAAAATTTTATGAATTCTTAAAAATAATTTTAAGCATTTCATTTTAGATTTGCAGACAGTCTGAATATTAAATAATTAATCAATAGTAAAATTGAGCCATTAAAAAATTAAATTGGATTCATTTGTGAGATGCCAAGAAATTCAAAAAATTTTGGAAAATTTTTAAAAATTTTATGAATTCTTAAAAATAATTTTAAGCATTTCATTTTAGATTTGCAGACAGTCTGAATATTAAATAATTAATCAATAGTAAAATTGAACAATTAAAAAATTAATATAGATTCATTTGTGAGACGCCAAGAAATTCAAAATATTTTTAAAAATTTTATGAATTTTTAAAAATAATTTTAAGCATTTCATTTTAGATTTGCAGACAGTCTGAATATTAAATAATTAATCAATAGTAAAATTGAGCCATTAAAAAATTAAATTGGATTCATTTGTGAGATGCCAAGAAATTCAAAAAATTTTGGAAAATTTTTAAAAATTTTATGAATTCTTAAAAATAATTTTAAGCATTTCATTTTAGATTTGCAGACAGTCTGAATATTAAATAATTAATCAATAGTAAAATTGAGCCATTAAAAAATTAAATTGGATTCATTTGTGAGATGCCAAGAAATTCAAAAAATTTTGGAAAATTTTTAAAAATTTTATGAATTCTTAAAAATAATTTTAAGCATTTCATTTTAGATTTGCAGACAGTCTGAATATTAAATAATTAATCAATAGTAAAATTGAACAATTAAAAAATTAATATAGATTCATTTGTGAGACGCCAAGAAATTCAAAATATTTTTAAAAATTTTATGAATTTTTAAAAATAATTTTAAGCATTTCATTTTAGATTTGCAGACAGTCTGAATATTAAATAATTAATCAATAGTAAAATTGAGCCATTAAAAAATTAAATTGGATTCATTTGTGAGATGCCAAGAAATTCAAAAAATTTTGGAAAATTTTTAAAAATTTTATGAATTCTTAAAAATAATTTTAAGCATTTCATTTTAGATTTGCAGACAGTCTGAATATTAAATAATTAATCAATAGTAAAATTGAGCCATTAAAAAATTAAATTGGATTCATTTGTGAGATGCCAAGAAATTCAAAAAATTTTGGAAAATTTTTAAAAATTTTATGAATTCTTAAAAATAATTTTAAGCATTTCATTTTAGATTTGCAGACAGTCTGAATATTAAATAATTAATCAATAGTAAAATTGAGCCATTAAAAAATTAAATTGGATTCATTTGTGAGATGCCAAGAAATTCAAAAAATTTTGGAAAATTTTTAAAAATTTTATGAATTCTTAAAAATAATTTTAAGCATTTCATTTTAGATTTGCAGACAGTCTGAATATTAAATAATTAATCAATAGTAAAATTGAGCCATTAAAAAATTAATATAGATTCATTTGTGAGACGCCAAGAAATTCAAAATATTTTTAAAAATTTTATGAATTCTTAAAAATAATTTTAAGCATTTCATTCTAGATTTGCAGACAGTCTGAATATTAAATAATTAATCAATAGTAAAATTGAACAATTAAAAAATTAATATAGATTCATTTGTGAGACGCCAAGAAATTCAAAATATTTTTAAAAATTTTATGAATTTTTAAAAATAATTTTAAGCATTTCATTTTAGATTTGCAGACAGTCTGAATATTAAATAATTAATCAATAGTAAAATTGAGCCATTAAAAAATTAAATTGGATTCATTTGTGAGATGCCAAGAAATTCAAAAAATTTTGGAAAATTTTTAAAAATTTTATGAATTCTTAAAAATAATTTTAAGCATTTCATTTTAGATTTGCAGACAGTCTGAATATTAAATAATTAATCAATAGTAAAATTGAGCCATTAAAAAATTAAATTGGATTCATTTGTGAGATGCCAAGAAATTCAAAAAATTTTGGAAAATTTTTAAAAATTTTATGAATTCTTAAAAATAATTTTAAGCATTTCATTTTAGATTTGCAGACAGTCTGAATATTAAATAATTAATCAATAGTAAAATTGAGCCATTAAAAAATTAAATTGGATTCATTTGTGAGATGCCAAGAAATTCAAAAAATTTTGGAAAATTTTTAAAAATTTTATGAATTCTTAAAAATAATTTTAAGCATTTCATTTTAGATTTGCAGACAGTCTGAATATTAAATAATTAATCAATAGTAAAATTGAGCCATTAAAAAATTAAATTGGATTCATTTGTGAGATGCCAAGAAATTCAAAAAATTTTGGAAAATTTTTAAAAATTTTATGAATTCTTAAAAATAATTTTAAGCATTTCATTTTAGATTTGCAGACAGTCTGAATATTAAATAATTAATCAATAGTAAAATTGAGCCATTAAAAAATTAAATTGGATTCATTTGTGAGATGCCAAGAAATTCAAAAAATTTTGGAAAATTTTTAAAAATTTTATGAATTCTTAAAAATAATTTTAAGCATTTCATTTTAGATTTGCAGACAGTCTGAATATTAAATAATTAATCAATAGTAAAATTGAGCCATTAAAAAATTAAATTGGATTCATTTGTGAGATGCCAAGAAATTCAAAAAATTTTGGAAAATTTTTAAAAATTTTATGAATTCTTAAAAATAATTTTAAGCATTTCATTTTAGATTTGCAGACAGTCTGAATATTAAATAATTAATCAATAGTAAAATTGAGCCATTAAAAAATTAAATTGGATTCATTTGTGAGATGCCAAGAAATTCAAAAAATTTTGGAAAATTTTTAAAAATTTTATGAATTCTTAAAAATAATTTTAAGCATTTCATTTTAGATTTGCAGACAGTCTGAATATTAAATAATTAATCAATAGTAAAATTGAACAATTAAAAAATTAATATAGATTCATTTGTGAGACGCCAAGAAATTCAAAATATTTTTAAAAATTTTATGAATTTTTAAAAATAATTTTAAGCATTTCATTTTAGATTTGCAGACAGTCTGAATATTAAATAATTAATCAATAGTAAAATTGAGCCATTAAAAAATTAAATTGGATTCATTTGTGAGATGCCAAGAAATTCAAAAAATTTTGGAAAATTTTTAAAAATTTTATGAATTCTTAAAAATAATTTTAAGCATTTCATTCTAGATTTGCAGACAGTCTGAATATTAAATAATTAATCAATAGTAAAATTGAACAATTAAAAAATTAATATAGATTCATTTGTGAGACGCCAAGAAATTCAAAATATTTTTAAAAATTTTATGAATTTTTAAAAATAATTTTAAGCATTTCATTTTAGATTTGCAGACAGTCTGAATATTAAATAATTAATCAATAGTAAAATTGAGCCATTAAAAAATTAAATTGGATTCATTTGTGAGATGCCAAGAAATTCAAAAAATTTTGGAAAATTTTTAAAAATTTTATGAATTCTTAAAAATAATTTTAAGCATTTCATTCTAGATTTGCAGACAGTCTGAATATTAAATAATTAATCAATAGTAAAATTGAACAATTAAAAAATTAATATAGATTCATTTGTGAGACGCCAAGAAATTCAAAATATTTTTAAAAATTTTATGAATTTTTAAAAATAATTTTAAGCATTTCATTTTAGATTTGCAGACAGTCTGAATATTAAATAATTAATCAATAGTAAAATTGAGCCATTAAAAAATTAAATTGGATTCATTTGTGAGATGCCAAGAAATTCAAAAAATTTTGGAAAATTTTTAAAAATTTTATGAATTCTTAAAAATAATTTTAAGCATTTCATTTTAGATTTGCAGACAGTCTGAATATTAAATAATTAATCAATAGTAAAATTGAGCCATTAAAAAATTAAATTGGATTCATTTGTGAGATGCCAAGAAATTCAAAAAATTTTGGAAAATTTTTAAAAATTTTATGAATTCTTAAAAATAATTTTAAGCATTTCATTTTAGATTTGCAGACAGTCTGAATATTAAATAATTAATCAATAGTAAAATTGAGCCATTAAAAAATTAAATTGGATTCATTTGTGAGATGCCAAGAAATTCAAAAAATTTTGGAAAATTTTTAAAAATTTTATGAATTCTTAAAAATAATTTTAAGCATTTCATTTTAGATTTGCAGACAGTCTGAATATTAAATAATTAATCAATAGTAAAATTGAGCCATTAAAAAATTAAATTGGATTCATTTGTGAGATGCCAAGAAATTCAAAAAATTTTGGAAAATTTTTAAAAATTTTATGAATTCTTAAAAATAATTTTAAGCATTTCATTTTAGATTTGCAGACAGTCTGAATATTAAATAATTAATCAATAGTAAAATTGAGCCATTAAAAAATTAAATTGGATTCATTTGTGAGATGCCAAGAAATTCAAAAAATTTTGGAAAATTTTTAAAAATTTTATGAATTCTTAAAAATAATTTTAAGCATTTCATTTTAGATTTGCAGACAGTCTGAATATTAAATAATTAATCAATAGTAAAATTGAGCCATTAAAAAATTAAATTGGATTCATTTGTGAGATGCCAAGAAATTCAAAAAATTTTGGAAAATTTTTAAAAATTTTATGAATTCTTAAAAATAATTTTAAGCATTTCATTTTAGATTTGCAGACAGTCTGAATATTAAATAATTAATCAATAGTAAAATTGAGCCATTAAAAAATTAAATTGGATTCATTTGTGAGATGCCAAGAAATTCAAAAAATTTTGGAAAATTTTTAAAAATTTTATGAATTCTTAAAAATAATTTTAAGCATTTCATTTTAGATTTGCAGACAGTCTGAATATTAAATAATTAATCAATAGTAAAATTGAACAATTAAAAAATTAATATAGATTCATTTGTGAGACGCCAAGAAATTCAAAATATTTTTAAAAATTTTATGAATTTTTAAAAATAATTTTAAGCATTTCATTTTAGATTTGCAGACAGTCTGAATATTAAATAATTAATCAATAGTAAAATTGAGCCATTAAAAAATTAAATTGGATTCATTTGTGAGATGCCAAGAAATTCAAAAAATTTTGGAAAATTTTTAAAAATTTTATGAATTCTTAAAAATAATTTTAAGCATTTCATTTTAGATTTGCAGACAGTCTGAATATTAAATAATTAATCAATAGTAAAATTGAGCCATTAAAAAATTAAATTGGATTCATTTGTGAGATGCCAAGAAATTCAAAAAATTTTGGAAAATTTTTAAAAATTTTATGAATTCTTAAAAATAATTTTAAGCATTTCATTTTAGATTTGCAGACAGTCTGAATATTAAATAATTAATCAATAGTAAAATTGAGCCATTAAAAAATTAAATTGGATTCATTTGTGAGATGCCAAGAAATTCAAAAAATTTTGGAAAATTTTTAAAAATTTTATGAATTCTTAAAAATAATTTTAAGCATTTCATTTTAGATTTGCAGACAGTCTGAATATTAAATAATTAATCAATAGTAAAATTGAGCCATTAAAAAATTAAATTGGATTCATTTGTGAGATGCCAAGAAATTCAAAAAATTTTGGAAAATTTTTAAAAATTTTATGAATTCTTAAAAATAATTTCAAGCATTTCATTTTAGATTTGCAGACAGTCTGAATATTAAATAATTAATCAATAGTAAAATTGAACAATTAAAAAATTAATATAGATTCATTTGTGAGACGCCAAGAAATTCAAAATATTTTTAAAAATTTTATGAATTTTTAAAAATAATTTTAAGCATTTCATTTTAGATTTGCAGACAGTCTGAATATTAAATAATTAATCAATAGTAAAATTGAGCCATTAAAAAATTAAATTGGATTCATTTGTGAGATGCCAAGAAATTCAAAAAATTTTGGAAAATTTTTAAAAATTTTATGAATTCTTAAAAATAATTTTAAGCATTTCATTTTAGATTTGCAGACAGTCTGAATATTAAATAATTAATCAATAGTAAAATTGAGCCATTAAAAAATTAAATTGGATTCATTTGTGAGATGCCAAGAAATTCAAAAAATTTTGGAAAATTTTTAAAAATTTTATGAATTCTTAAAAATAATTTTAAGCATTTCATTTTAGATTTGCAGACAGTCTGAATATTAAATAATTAATCAATAGTAAAATTGAGCCATTAAAAAATTAAATTGGATTCATTTGTGAGATGCCAAGAAATTCAAAAAATTTTGGAAAATTTTTAAAAATTTTATGAATTCTTAAAAATAATTTTAAGCATTTCATTTTAGATTTGCAGACAGTCTGAATATTAAATAATTAATCAATAGTAAAATTGAGCCATTAAAAAATTAATATAGATTCATTTGTGAGACGCCAAGAAATTCAAAATATTTTTAAAAATTTTATGAATTCTTAAAAATAATTTTAAGCATTTCATTCTAGATTTGCAGACAGTCTGAATATTAAATAATTAATCAATAGTAAAATTGAACAATTAAAAAATTAATATAGATTCATTTGTGAGACGCCAAGAAATTCAAAATATTTTTAAAAATTTTATGAATTTTTAAAAATAATTTTAAGCATTTCATTTTAGATTTGCAGACAGTCTGAATATTAAATAATTAATCAATAGTAAAATTGAGCCATTAAAAAATTAAATTGGATTCATTTGTGAGATGCCAAGAAATTCAAAAAATTTTGGAAAATTTTTAAAAATTTTATGAATTCTTAAAAATAATTTTAAGCATTTCATTTTAGATTTGCAGACAGTCTGAATATTAAATAATTAATCAATAGTAAAATTGAGCCATTAAAAAATTAAATTGGATTCATTTGTGAGATGCCAAGAAATTCAAAAAATTTTGGAAAATTTTTAAAAATTTTATGAATTCTTAAAAATAATTTTAAGCATTTCATTTTAGATTTGCAGACAGTCTGAATATTAAATAATTAATCAATAGTAAAATTGAGCCATTAAAAAATTAAATTGGATTCATTTGTGAGATGCCAAGAAATTCAAAAAATTTTGGAAAATTTTTAAAAATTTTATGAATTCTTAAAAATAATTTTAAGCATTTCATTTTAGATTTGCAGACAGTCTGAATATTAAATAATTAATCAATAGTAAAATTGAGCCATTAAAAAATTAAATTGGATTCATTTGTGAGATGCCAAGAAATTCAAAAAATTTTGGAAAATTTTTAAAAATTTTATGAATTCTTAAAAATAATTTTAAGCATTTCATTTTAGATTTGCAGACAGTCTGAATATTAAATAATTAATCAATAGTAAAATTGAACAATTAAAAAATTAATATAGATTCATTTGTGAGATGCCAAGAAATTCAAAATATTTTTAAAAATTTTATGAATTCTTAAAAATAATTTTAAGCATTTCATTTTAGATTTACAGACAGTCTGAATATTAAATAATTAATCAATAGTAAAATTGAGCCATTAAAAAATTAAATTGGATTCATTTGTGAGATGCCAAGAAATTCAAAAAATTTTTAAAAATTTTATGAATTCTTAAAAATAATTTTAAGCATTTCATTTTAGATTTACAGACAGTCTGAATATTAAATAATTAATCAATAGTAAAATTGAGCCATTAAAAAATTAATATAGATTCATTTGTGAGACGCCAAGAAATTCAAAATATTTTTAAAAATTTTATGAATTTTTAAAAATAATTTTAAGCATTTCATTTTAGATTTGCAGACAGTCTGAATATTAAATAATTAATCATTATTAAAATTGAGCAATTAAAAAATTAATATAGATTCATTTGTGAGACGCCAAGAAATTCAAAATATTTTTAAAAATTTTATGAATTTTTAAAAATAATTTTAAGCATTTCATTTTAGATTTGCAGACAGTCTGAATATTAAATAATTAATCAATAGTAAAATTGAGCCATTAAAAAATTAATATAGATTCATTTGTGAGACGCCAAGAAATTCAAAATATTTTTAAAAATTTTATGAATTTTTAAAAATAATTTTAAGCATTTCATTTTAGATTTGCAGACAGTCTGAATATTAAATAATTAATCAATAATAAAATTAAACAATTAAAAAATTAATATAGATTCATTTGTGAGACGCTAAGAAATTCAAAAAATTTGGGAAAATTTTATGAATTCTTAAAAATAATTTTAAGCATTTCATTTTAGATTTGCAGACAGTCTGAATATTAAATAATTAATCATTATTAAAATTGAGCAATTAAAAAATTAATATAGATTCATTTGTGAGACGCCAAGAAATTCAAAATATTTTTAAAAATTTTATGAATTTTTAAAAATAATTTTAAGCATTTCATTTTAGATTTGCAGACAGTCTGAATATTAAATAATTAGTCATTATTAAAATTGAGCAATTAAAAAATTAATATAGATTCATTTGTGAGACGCCAAGAAATTCAAAATATTTTTTAAAATTTTATGAATTCTTAAAAATAATTTTAAGCATTTCATTTTAGATTTGCAGACAGTCTGAATATTAAATAATTAATCATTATTAAAATTGAGCAATTAAAAAATTAAAATGGATTCATTTGTGAGACGCCAAGAAATTCAAAAAATTTGGGAAAATTTTATGAATTTTTAAAAATAATTTTAAGCATTTCATTTTAGATTTGCAGACAGTCTGAATATTAAATAATTAATCAATAGTAAAATTGAACAATTAAAAAATTAAAATGGATTCATTTGTGAGACGCCAAGAAATTCAAAAAATTTGGGAAAATTTTATGAATTCTTAAAAATAATTTTATGTATTTCATTTTAGATTTGCAGATAGTATGAATATTAAATAATTAATCAATAGTAAAATTGTGGCATTAAAAAATTAAAATGGATTCATTTGTGAGACGCCAAGAAATTCAAAAAATTTGGGAAAATTTTATGAATTTTTAAAAATAATTTTAAGCATTTCATTTTAGATTTGCAGACAGTCTGAATATTAAATAATTAATCAATAGTAAAATTGAACAATTAAAAAATTAAAATGGATTCATTTGTGAGACGCCAAGAAATTCAAAAAATTTGGGAAAATTTTATGAATTCTTAAAAATAATTTTAAGCATTTCATTTTAGATTTGCAGATAGTATGAATATTAAATAATTAATCAATAGTAAAATTGAACAATTAAAAAATTAAAATGGATTCATTTGTGAGACGCCAAGAAATTCAAAAAATTTGGGAAAATTTTATGAATTCTTAAAAATAATTTTAAGCATTTCATTTTAGATTTGCAGATAGTATGAATATTAAATAATTAATCAATAGTAAAATTGTGGCATTAAAAAATTAAAATGGATTCATTTGTGAGACGCCAAGAAATTCAAAAAATTTGGGAAAATTTTATGAATTCTTAAAAATAATTTTAAGCATTTCATTTTAGATTTGCAGACAGTCTGAATATTAAATAATTAATCAATAGTAAAATTGTGGCATTAAAAAATTAAAATGGATTCATTTGTGAGACGCCAAGAAATTCAAAAAATTTGGGAAAATTTTATGAATTCTTAAAAATAATTTTATGTATTTCATTTTAGATTTGCAGATAGTATGAATATTAAATAATTAATCAATAGTAAAATTGTGGCATTAAAAAATTAAAATGGATTCATTTGTGAGACGCCAAGAAATTCAAAATATTTTTTAAAATTTTATGAATTCTTAAAAATAATTTTAAGCATTTCATTTTAGATTTGCAGATAGTATGAATATTAAATAATTAATCAATAGTAAAATTGTGGCATTAAAAAATTAAAATGGATTCATTTGTGAGACGCCAAGAAATTCAAAAAATTTTGGAAAATTTTATGAATTCTTAAAAATAATTTTATGTATTTCATTTTAGATTTGCAGATAGTATGTATATTAAATAATTAATCAATAGTAAAATTTAGCAATTAAAAAATTAAAATGGATTCATTTGTGAGACGCCAAGTAATTCAAAATATTTTGGAAAATTTTATGAATTCTTAAAAATAATTTTATGTATTTCATTTTAGATTTGCAGACAGTCTGAATATTAAATAATTAATCAATAATAAAATTGAGCCATTAAAAAATTAAAATGGATTCATTTGTGAGACGCCAAGAAATTCAAAATATTTTGGAAAATTTTATGAATTCTTAAAAATAATTTTAAGCATTTCATTTTAGATTTGCAGACAGTCTGAATATTAAATAATTAATCAATAATAAAATTGAACAATTAAAAAATTAATATAGATTCATTTGTGAGACGCCAAGAAATTCAAAAAATTTTGGAAAATTTTTAAAAATTTTATGAATTCTTAAAAATAATTTTAAGCATTTCATTTTAGATTTGCAGACAGTCTGAATATTAAATAATTAATCAATAGTAAAATTGAACAATTAAAAAATTAATATAGATTCATTTGTGAGACGCCAAGAAATTCAAAATATTTTGGAAAATTTTATGAATTTTTAAAAATAATTTTAAGCATTTCATTTTAGATTTGCAGACAGTCTGAATATTAAATAATTAGTCAATAGTAAAAATGAGCAATTAAAAAATTAAAATGGATTCATTTGTGAGACGCCAAGAAATTCAAAATATTTTTAAAAATTTTATGAATTCTTAAAAATAATTTTAAGCATTTCATTTTAGATTTGCAGACAGTCTGAATATTAAATAATTAATCAATAGTAAAATTGAACAATTAAAAAATTAATATAGATTCATTTGTGAGACGCCAAGAAATTCAAAAAATTTTGGAAAATTTTTAAAAATTTTATGAATTCTTAAAAATAATTTTAAGCATTTCATTTTAGATTTGCAGACAGTCTGAATATTAAATAATTAATCAATAGTAAAATTGAACAATTAAAAAATTAATATAGATTCATTTGTGAGACGCCAAGAAATTCAAAATATTTTGGAAAATTTTATGAATTCTTAAAAATAATTTTAAGCATTTCATTCTAGATTTGCAGACAGTCTGAATATTAAATAATTAATCAATAATAAAATTGAACAATTAAAAAATTAATATAGATTCATTTGTGAGACGCCAAGAAATTCAAAAAATTTTGGAAAATTTTTAAAAATTTTATGAATTCTTAAAAATAATTTTAAGCATTTCATTTTAGATTTGCAGACAGTCTGAATATTAAATAATTAATCAATAGTAAAATTGAACAATTAAAAAATTAATATAGATTCATTTGTGAGACGCCAAGAAATTCAAAATATTTTTTAAAATTTTATGAATTCTTAAAAATAATTTTAAGCATTTCATTTTAGATTTGCAGACAGTCTGAATATTAAATAATTAATCAATAGTAAAATTGAACAATTAAAAAATTAATATAGATTCATTTGTGAGACGCCAAGAAATTCAAAATATTTTTAAAAATTTTATGAATTCTTAAAAATAATTTTAAGCATTTCATTTTAGATTTGCAGACAGTCTGAATATTAAATAATTAATCAATAGTAAAATTGAACAATTAAAAAATTAATATAGATTCATTTGTGAGACGCCAAGAAATTCAAAATATTTTTAAAAATTTTATGAATTCTTAAAAATAATTTTAAGCATTTCATTTTAGATTTGCAGACAGTCTGAATATTAAATAATTAATCAATAGTAAAATTGAACAATTAAAAAATTAATATAGATTCATTTGTGAGACGCCAAGAAATTCAAAATATTTTTAAAAATTTTATGAATTTTTTTTAAAATAATTTTAAGCATTTCATTTTAGATTTGCAGACAGTCTGAATATTAAATAATTAATCAATAGTAAAATTGAGCCATTAAAAAATTAAATTGGATTCATTTGTGAGATGCCAAGAAATTCAAAATATTTTTAAAAATTTTATGAATTCTTAAAAATAATTTTAAGCATTTCATTTTAGATTTGCAGACAGTCTGAATATTAAATAATTAATCAATAGTAAAATTGAGCCATTAAAAAATTAAATTGGATTCATTTGTGAGATGCCAAGAAATTCAAAAAATTTTGGAAAATTTTTAAAAATTTTATGAATTCTTAAAAATAATTTTAAGCATTTCATTTTAGATTTGCAGACAGTCTGAATATTAAATAATTAATCAATAGTAAAATTGAACAATTAAAAAATTAATATAGATTCATTTGTGAGATGCCAAGAAATTCAAAATATTTTTAAAAATTTTATGAATTCTTAAAAATAATTTTAAGCATTTCATTCTAGATTTGCAGACAGTCTGAATATTAAATAATTAATCAATAGTAAAATTGAACAATTAAAAAATTAATATAGATTCATTTGTGAGACGCCAAGAAATTCAAAATATTTTTTAAAATTTTATGAATTCTTAAAAATAATTTTAAGCATTCCATTTTAGATTTGCAGACAGTCTGAATATTAAATAATTAATCAATAGTAAAATTGAACAATTAAAAAATTAATATAGATTCATTTGTGAGACGCCAAGAAATTCAAAATATTTTTAAAAATTTTATGAATTCTTAAAAATAATTTTAAGCATTTCATTCTAGATTTGCAGACAGTCTGAATATTAAATAATTAATCAATAGTAAAATTGAACAATTAAAAAATTAATATAGATTCATTTGTGAGACGCCAAGAAATTCAAAATATTTTTTAAAATTTTATGAATTCTTAAAAATAATTTTAAGCATTTCATTTTAGATTTGCTGACAGTCTGAATATTAAATAATTAATCAATAGTAAAATTGAGCAATTAAAAAATTAATATAGATTCATTTGTGAGACGCCAAGAAATTCAAAATATTTTTTAAAATTTTATGAATTCTTAAAAATAATTTTAAGCATTTCATTTTAGATTTGCAGACAGTCTGAATATTAAATAATTAATCAATAGTAAAATTGAACAATTAAAAAATTAATATAGATTCATTTGTGAGACGCCAAGAAATTCAAAATATTTTTAAAAATTTTATGAATTCTTAAAAATAATTTTAAGCATTTCATTTTAGATTTGCAGACAGTCTGAATATTAAATAATTAATCAATAGTAAAATTGAACAATTAAAAAATTAATATAGATTCATTTGTGAGACGCCAAGAAATTCAAAATATTTTTAAAAATTTTATGAATTCTTAAAAATAATTTTAAGCATTTCATTTTAGATTTGCAGACAGTCTGAATATTAAATAATTAATCAATAGTAAAATTGAACAATTAAAAAATTAATATAGATTCATTTGTGAGACGCCAAGAAATTCAAAATATTTTTAAAAATTTTATGAATTTTTTTTAAAATAATTTTAAGCATTTCATTTTAGATTTGCAGACAGTCTGAATATTAAATAATTAATCAATAGTAAAATTGAGCCATTAAAAAATTAAATTGGATTCATTTGTGAGATGCCAAGAAATTCAAAATATTTTTAAAAATTTTATGAATTCTTAAAAATAATTTTAAGCATTTCATTTTAGATTTGCAGACAGTCTGAATATTAAATAATTAATCAATAGTAAAATTGAGCCATTAAAAAATTAAATTGGATTCATTTGTGAGATGCCAAGAAATTCAAAAAATTTTGGAAAATTTTTAAAAATTTTATGAATTCTTAAAAATAATTTTAAGCATTTCATTTTAGATTTGCAGACAGTCTGAATATTAAATAATTAATCAATAGTAAAATTGAACAATTAAAAAATTAATATAGATTCATTTGTGAGATGCCAAGAAATTCAAAATATTTTTAAAAATTTTATGAATTCTTAAAAATAATTTTAAGCATTTCATTCTAGATTTGCAGACAGTCTGAATATTAAATAATTAATCAATAGTAAAATTGAACAATTAAAAAATTAATATAGATTCATTTGTGAGATGCCAAGAAATTCAAAATATTTTTAAAAATTTTATGAATTCTTAAAAATAATTTTAAGCATTTCATTTTAGATTTGCAGACAGTCTGAATATTAAATAATTAATCAATAGTAAAATTGAACAATTAAAAAATTAATATAGATTCATTTGTGAGATGCCAAGAAATTCAAAATATTTTTACAAATTTTATGAATTCTTAAAAATAATTTTAAGCATTTCATTCTAGATTTGCAGACAGTCTGAATATTAAATAATTAATCAATAGTAAAATTGAACAATTAAAAAATTAATATAGATTCATTTGTGAGATGCCAAGAAATTCAAAATATTTTTAAAAATTTTATGAATTCTTAAAAATAATTTTAAGCATTTCATTTTAGATTTGCAGACAGTCTGAATATTAAATAATTAATCAATAGTAAAATTGAACAATTAAAAAATTAATATAGATTCATTTGTGAGACGCCAAGAAATTCAAAATATTTTTTAAAATTTTATGAATTCTTAAAAATAATTTTAAGCATTTCATTTTAGATTTGCAGACAGTCTGAATATTAAATAATTAATCAATAGTAAAATTGAACAATTAAAAAATTAATATAGATTCATTTGTGAGACGCCAAGAAATTCAAAATATTTTTAAAAATTTTATGAATTCTTAAAAATAATTTTAAGCATTTCATTTTAGATTTGCAGACAGTCTGAATATTAAATAATTAATCAATAGTAAAATTGAACAATTAAAAAATTAATATAGATTCATTTGTGAGACGCCAAGAAATTCAAAATATTTTTTAAAATTTTATGAATTCTTAAAAATAATTTTAAGCATTTCATTCTAGATTTGCAGACAGTCTGAATATTAAATAATTAATCAATAGTAAAATTGAACAATTAAAAAATTAATATAGATTCATTTGTGAGACGCCAAGAAATTCAAAATATTTTTAAAAATTTTATGAATTCTTAAAAATAATTTTAAGCATTTCATTTTAGATTTGCAGACAGTCTGAATATTAAATAATTAATCAATAGTAAAATTGAACAATTAAAAAATTAATATAGATTCATTTGTGAGACGCCAAGAAATTCAAAATATTTTTTAAAATTTTATGAATTCTTAAAAATAATTTTAAGCATTTCATTCTAGATTTGCAGACAGTCTGAATATTAAATAATTAATCAATAGTAAAATTGAACAATTAAAAAATTAAAATGGATTCATTTGTGAGACGCCAAGAAATTCAAAATATTTTGGAAAATTTTATGAATTTTTAAAAATAATTTTAAGCATTTCATTTTAGATTTGCAGACAGTCTGAATATTAAATAATTAATCAATAGTAAAATTGAACAATTAAAAAATTAATATAGATTCATTTGTGAGACGCCAAGAAATTCAAAATATTTTTAAAAATTTTATGAATTCTTAAAAATAATTTTAAGCATTTCATTCTAGATTTGCAGACAGTCTGAATATTAAATAATTAATCAATAGTAAAATTGAACAATTAAAAAATTAATATAGATTCATTTGTGAGACGCCAAGAAATTCAAAATATTTTTTAAAATTTTATGAATTCTTAAAAATAATTTTAAGCATTTCATTTTAGATTTGCAGACAGTCTGAATATTAAATAATTAATCAATAGTAAAATTGAACAATTAAAAAATTAATATAGATTCATTTGTGAGACGCCAAGAAATTCAAAATATTTTTTAAAATTTTATGAATTCTTAAAAATAATTTTAAGCATTTCATTTTAGATTTGCAGACAGTCTGAATATTAAATAATTAATCAATAGTAAAATTGAACAATTAAAAAATTAATATAGATTCATTTGTGAGACGCCAAGAAATTCAAAATATTTTTAAAAATTTTATGAATTCTTAAAAATAATTTTAAGCATTTCATTTTAGATTTGCAGACAGTCTGAATATTAAATAATTAATCAATAGTAAAATTGAACAATTAAAAAATTAATATAGATTCATTTGTGAGACGCCAAGAAATTCAAAATATTTTTTAAAATTTTATGAATTCTTAAAAATAATTTTAAGCATTTCATTCTAGATTTGCAGACAGTCTGAATATTAAATAATTAATCAATAGTAAAATTGAACAATTAAAAAATTAATATAGATTCATTTGTGAGACGCCAAGAAATTCAAAATATTTTTAAAAATTTTATGAATTCTTAAAAATAATTTTAAGCATTTCATTCTAGATTTGCAGACAGTCTGAATATTAAATAATTAATCAATAGTAAAATTGAACAATTAAAAAATTAATATAGATTCATTTGTGAGACGCCAAGAAATTCAAAATATTTTTTAAAATTTTATGAATTCTTAAAAATAATTTTAAGCATTTCATTCTAGATTTGCAGACAGTCTGAATATTAAATAATTAATCAATAGTAAAATTGAACAATTAAAAAATTAATATAGATTCATTTGTGAGACGCCAAGAAATTCAAAATATTTTTTAAAATTTTATGAATTCTTAAAAATAATTTTAAGCATTTCATTTTAGATTTGCAGACAGTCTGAATATTAAATAATTAATCAATAGTAAAATTGAACAATTAAAAAATTAATATAGATTCATTTCTGAGACGCCAAGAAATTCAAAATATTTTTAAAAATTTTATGAATTCTTAAAAATAATTTTAAGCATTTCATTTTAGATTTGCAGACAGTCTGAATATTAAATAATTAATCAATAGTAAAATTGAACAATTAAAAAATTAATATAGATTCATTTGTGAGACGCCAAGAAATTCAAAATATTTTTTAAAATTTTATGAATTCTTAAAAATAATTTTAAGCATTTCATTTTAGATTTGCAGACAGTCTGAATATTAAATAATTAATCAATAGTAAAATTGAACAATTAAAAAATTAATATAGATTCATTTGTGAGACGCCAAGAAATTCAAAATATTTTTTAAAATTTTATGAATTCTTAAAAATAATTTTAAGCATTTCATTCTAGATTTGCAGACAGTCTGAATATTAAATAATTAATCAATAGTAAAATTGAACAATTAAAAAATTAATATAGATTCATTTGTGAGACGCCAAGAAATTCAAAATATTTTTTAAAATTTTATGAATTCTTAAAAATAATTTTAAGCATTTCATTTTAGATTTGCAGACAGTCTGAATATTAAATAATTAATCAATAGTAAAATTGAACAATTAAAAAATTAATATAGATTCATTTGTGAGACGCCAAGAAATTCAAAATATTTTTTAAAATTTTATGAATTCTTAAAAATAATTTTAAGCATTTCATTTTAGATTTGCAGACAGTCTGAATATTAAATAATTAATCAATAGTAAAATTGAACAATTAAAAAATTAATATAGATTCATTTGTGAGACGCCAAGAAATTCAAAATATTTTTTAAAATTTTATGAATTCTTAAAAATAATTTTAAGCATTTCATTCTAGATTTGCAGACAGTCTGAATATTAAATAATTAATCAATAGTAAAATTGAACAATTAAAAAATTAATATAGATTCATTTGTGAGACGCCAAGAAATTCAAAATATTTTTTAAAATTTTATGAATTCTTAAAAATAATTTTAAGCATTTCATTCTAGATTTGCAGACAGTCTGAATATTAAATAATTAATCAATAGTAAAATTGAACAATTAAAAAATTAATATAGATTCATTTGTGAGACGCCAAGAAATTCAAAATATTTTTTAAAATTTTATGAATTCTTAAAAATAATTTTAAGCATTTCATTCTAGATTTGCAGACAGTCTGAATATTAAATAATTAATCAATAGTAAAATTGAACAATTAAAAAATTAATATAGATTCATTTGTGAGACGCCAAGAAATTCAAAATATTTTTTAAAATTTTATGAATTCTTAAAAATAATTTTAAGCATTTCATTCTAGATTTGCAGACAGTCTGAATATTAAATAATTAATCAATAGTAAAATTGAACAATTAAAAAATTAATATAGATTCATTTGTGAGACGCCAAGAAATTCAAAATATTTTTTAAAATTTTATGAATTCTTAAAAATAATTTTAAGCATTTCATTCTAGATTTGCAGACAGTCTGAATATTAAATAATTAATCAATAGTAAAATTGAACAATTAAAAAATTAATTTGTGAGACGCCAAGAAATTCAAAATATTTTTTAAAATTTTATGAATTCTTAAAAATAATTTTAAGCATTTCATTCTAGATTTGCAGACAGTCTGAATATTAAATAATTAATCAATAGTAAAATTGAGCCATTAAAAAATTAAATTGGATTCATTTGTGAGACGCCAAGAAATTCAAAATATTTTTAAAAATTTTATGAATTCTTAAAAATAATTTTAAGCATTTCATTCTAGATTTGCAGACAGTCTGAATATTAAATAATTAATCAATAGTAAAATTGAGCAATTAAAAAATTAATATAGATTCATTTGTGAGACGCCAAGAAATTCAAAATATTTTTTAAAATTTTATGAATTCTTAAAAATAATTTTAAGCATTTCATTTTAGATTTGCTGACAGTCTGAATATTAAATAATTAATCAATAGTAAAATTGTGGCATTAAAAAATTAAATTGGATTCATTTGTGAGATGCCAAGAAATTCAAAATATTTTTAAAAATTTTATGAATTCTTAAAAATAATTTTAAGCATTTCATTTTAGATTTGCAGACAGTCTGAATATTAAATAATTAATCAATAGTAAAATTGAGCCATTAAAAAATTAAATTGGATTCATTTGTGAGATGCCAAGAAATTCAAAAAATTTTGGAAAATTTTTAAAAATTTTATGAATTCTTAAAAATAATTTTAAGCATTTCATTTTAGATTTGCAGACAGTCTGAATATTAAATAATTAATCAATAGTAAAATTGAACAATTAAAAAATTAATATAGATTCATTTGTGAGACGCCAAGAAATTCAAAATATTTTTTAAAATTTTATGAATTCTTAAAAATAATTTTAAGCATTTCATTCTAGATTTGCTGACAGTCTGAATATTAAATAATTAATCAATAGTAAAATTGAGCCATTAAAAAATTAAATTAGATTCATTTGTGAGATGCCAAGAAATTCAAAATATTTTTAAAAATTTTATGAATTCTTAAAAATAATTTTAAGCATTTCATTTTAGATTTGCAGACAGTCTGAATATTAAATAATTAATCAATAGTAAAATTAAGCAATTAAAAAATTAATATAGATTCATTTGTGAGACGCCAAGAAATTCAAAATATTTTTTAAAATTTTATGAATTCTTAAAAATAATTTTAAGCATTTCATTCTAGATTTGCAGACAGTCTGAATATTAAATAATTAATCAATAGTAAAATTGAGCAATTAAAAAATTAATATAGATTCATTTGTGAGACGCCAAGAAATTCAAAATATTTTTTAAAATTTTATGAATTCTTAAAAATAATTTTAAGCATTTCATTTTAGATTTGCTGACAGTCTGAATATTAAATAATTAATCAATAGTAAAATTGAGCAATTAAAAAATTAATATAGATTCATTTGTGAGACGCCAAGAAATTCAAAATATTTTTTAAAATTTTATGAATTCTTAAAAATAATTTTAAGCATTTCATTTTAGATTTGCTGACAGTCTGAATATTAAATAATTAATCAATAGTAAAATTGAGCAATTAAAAAATTAATATAGATTCATTTGTGAGATGCCAAGAAATTCAAAATATTTTTAAAAATTTTATGAATTCTTAAAAATAATTTTAAGCATTTCATTCTAGATTTGCAGACAGTCTGAATATTAAATAATTAATCAATAGTAAAATTGAGCAATTAAAAAATTAATATAGATTCATTTGTGAGACGCCAAGAAATTCAAAATATTTTTTAAAATTTTATGAATTCTTAAAAATAATTTTAAGCATTTCATTTTAGATTTGCTGACAGTCTGAATATTAAATAATTAATCAATAGTAAAATTGTGGCATTAAAAAATTAAAATGGATTCATTTGTGAGACGCCAAGAAATTCAAAATATTTTGGAAAATTTTATGAATTTTTAAAAATAATTTTAAGCATTTCATTTTAGATTTGCAGATAGTATGAATATTAAATAATTAATCAATAGTAAAATTGTGGCATTAAAAAATTAAAATGGATTCATTTGTGAGACGCCAAGAAATTCAAAAAATTTGGGAAAATTTTATGAATTTTTAAAAATAATTTTAAGCATTTCATTTTAGATTTGCAGACAGTCTGAATATTAAATAATTAATCAATAGTAAAATTGAACAATTAAAAAATTAATATAGATTCATTTGTGAGACGCCAAGAAATTCAAAATATTTTTTAAAATTTTATGAATTCTTAAAAATAATTTTAAGCATTTCATTTTAGATTTGCTGACAGTCTGAATATTAAATAATTAATCAATAGTAAAATTGAGCAATTAAAAAATTAATATAGATTCATTTGTGAGACGCCAAGAAATTCAAAATATTTTTTAAAATTTTATGAATTCTTAAAAATAATTTAAAGCATTTCATTTTAGATTTGCTGACAGTCTGAATATTAAATAATTAATCAATAGTAAAATTGAGCAATTAAAAAATTAATATAGATTCATTTGTGAGATGCCAAGAAATTCAAAAAATTTGGGAAAATTTTATGAATTCTTAAAAATAATTTTAAGCATTTCATTTTAGATTTGCAGACAGTCTGAATATTAAATAATTAATCAATAGTAAAATTGAACAATTAAAAAATTAATATAGATTCATTTGTGAGACGCCAAGAAATTCAAAATATTTTTTAAAATTTTATGAATTCTTAAAAATAATTTTAAGCATTTCATTTTAGATTTGCAGACAGTCTGAATATTAAATAATTAATCAATAGTAAAATTGAGCAATTAAAAAATTAATATAGATTCATTTGTGAGACGCCAAGAAATTCAAAATATTTTTTAAAATTTTATGAATTCTTAAAAATAATTTTAAGCATTTCATTTTAGATTTGCTGACAGTCTGAATATTAAATAATTAATCAATAGTAAAATTGAGCAATTAAAAAATTAATATAGATTCATTTGTGAGACGCCAAGAAATTCAAAATATTTTTTAAAATTTTATGAATTCTTAAAAATAATTTTAAGCATTTCATTCTAGATTTGCAGACAGTCTGAATATTAAATAATTAATCAATAGTAAAATTGAGCAATTAAAAAATTAATATAGATTCATTTGTGAGACGCCAAGAAATTCAAAATATTTTTTAAAATTTTATGAATTCTTAAAAATAATTTTAAGCATTTCATTTTAGATTTGCAGACAGTCTGAATATTAAATAATTAATCAATAGTAAAATTGAGCAATTAAAAAATTAATATAGATTCATTTGTGAGACGCCAAGAAATTCAAAATATTTTTAAAAATTTTATGAATTCTTAAAAATAATTTTAAGCATTTCATTCTAGATTTGCAGACAGTCTGAATATTAAATAATTAATCAATAGTAAAATTGAGCAATTAAAAAATTAATATAGATTCATTTGTGAGACGCCAAGAAATTCAAAATATTTTTTAAAATTTTATGAATTCTTAAAAATAATTTTAAGCATTTCATTCTAGATTTGCAGACAGTCTGAATATTAAATAATTAATCAATAGTAAAATTGAGCAATTAAAAAATTAATATAGATTCATTTGTGAGACGCCAAGAAATTCAAAATATTTTTAAAAATTTTATGAATTCTTAAAAATAATTTTAAGCATTTCATTTTAGATTTGCTGACAGTCTGAATATTAAATAATTAATCAATAGTAAAATTGAGCAATTAAAAAATTAATATAGATTCATTTGTGAGACGCCAAGAAATTCAAAATATTTTTTAAAATTTTATGAATTCTTAAAAATAATTTTAAGCATTTCATTTTAGATTTGCAGACAGTCTGAATATTAAATAATTAATCAATAGTAAAATTGAACAATTAAAAAATTAATATAGATTCATTTGTGAGATGCCAAGAAATTCAAAATATTTTTAAAAATTTTATGAATTCTTAAAAATAATTTTAAGCATTTCATTTTAGATTTGCAGACAGTCTGAATATTAAATAATTAATCAATAGTAAAATTAAGCAATTAAAAAATTAATATAGATTCATTTGTGAGACGCCAAGAAATTCAAAATATTTTTTAAAATTTTATGAATTCTTAAAAATAATTTTAAGCATTTCATTTTAGATTTGCTGACAGTCTGAATATTAAATAATTAATCAATAGTAAAATTGAGCAATTAAAAAATTAATATAGATTCATTTGTGAGATGCCAAGAAATTCAAAATATTTTTAAAAATTTTATGAATTCTTAAAAATAATTTTAAGCATTTCATTCTAGATTTGCAGACAGTCTGAATATTAAATAATTAATCAATAGTAAAATTGAGCAATTAAAAAATTAATATAGATTCATTTGTGAGACGCCAAGAAATTCAAAATATTTTTTAAAATTTTATGAATTCTTAAAAATAATTTTAAGCATTTCATTTTAGATTTGCTGACAGTCTGAATATTAAATAATTAATCAATAGTAAAATTGTGGCATTAAAAAATTAAATTGGATTCATTTGTGAGATGCCAAGAAATTCAAAATATTTTTAAAAATTTTATGAATTCTTAAAAATAATTTTAAGCATTTCATTTTAGATTTGCAGACAGTCTGAATATTAAATAATTAATCAATAGTAAAATTGAGCCATTAAAAAATTAAATTGGATTCATTTGTGAGATGCCAAGAAATTCAAAAAATTTTGGAAAATTTTTAAAAATTTTATGAATTCTTAAAAATAATTTTAAGCATTTCATTTTAGATTTGCAGACAGTCTGAATATTAAATAATTAATCAATAGTAAAATTGAACAATTAAAAAATTAATATAGATTCATTTGTGAGATGCCAAGAAATTCAAAATATTTTTAAAAATTTTATGAATTCTTAAAAATAATTTTAAGCATTTCATTCTAGATTTGCAGACAGTCTGAATATTAAATAATTAATCAATAGTAAAATTGAACAATTAAAAAATTAATATAGATTCATTTGTGAGACGCCAAGAAATTCAAAATATTTTTTAAAATTTTATGAATTCTTAAAAATAATTTTAAGCATTTCATTTTAGATTTGCAGACAGTCTGAATATTAAATAATTAATCAATAGTAAAATTGAACAATTAAAAAATTAATATAGATTCATTTGTGAGACGCCAAGAAATTCAAAATATTTTTTAAAATTTTATGAATTCTTAAAAATAATTTTAAGCATTTCATTCTAGATTTGCTGACAGTCTGAATATTAAATAATTAATCAATAGTAAAATTGAGCCATTAAAAAATTAAATTAGATTCATTTGTGAGATGCCAAGAAATTCAAAATATTTTTAAAAATTTTATGAATTCTTAAAAATAATTTTAAGCATTTCATTTTAGATTTGCAGACAGTCTGAATATTAAATAATTAATCAATAGTAAAATTAAGCAATTAAAAAATTAATATAGATTCATTTGTGAGACGCCAAGAAATTCAAAATATTTTTTAAAATTTTATGAATTCTTAAAAATAATTTTAAGCATTTCATTCTAGATTTGCAGACAGTCTGAATATTAAATAATTAATCAATAGTAAAATTGAGCAATTAAAAAATTAATATAGATTCATTTGTGAGACGCCAAGAAATTCAAAATATTTTTTAAAATTTTATGAATTCTTAAAAATAATTTTAAGCATTTCATTTTAGATTTGCTGACAGTCTGAATATTAAATAATTAATCAATAGTAAAATTGAGCAATTAAAAAATTAATATAGATTCATTTGTGAGACGCCAAGAAATTCAAAATATTTTTTAAAATTTTATGAATTCTTAAAAATAATTTTAAGCATTTCATTTTAGATTTGCTGACAGTCTGAATATTAAATAATTAATCAATAGTAAAATTGAGCAATTAAAAAATTAATATAGATTCATTTGTGAGATGCCAAGAAATTCAAAATATTTTTAAAAATTTTATGAATTCTTAAAAATAATTTTAAGCATTTCATTCTAGATTTGCAGACAGTCTGAATATTAAATAATTAATCAATAGTAAAATTGAGCAATTAAAAAATTAATATAGATTCATTTGTGAGACGCCAAGAAATTCAAAATATTTTTTAAAATTTTATGAATTCTTAAAAATAATTTTAAGCATTTCATTTTAGATTTGCTGACAGTCTGAATATTAAATAATTAATCAATAGTAAAATTGTGGCATTAAAAAATTAAAATGGATTCATTTGTGAGACGCCAAGAAATTCAAAATATTTTGGAAAATTTTATGAATTTTTAAAAATAATTTTAAGCATTTCATTTTAGATTTGCAGATAGTATGAATATTAAATAATTAATCAATAGTAAAATTGTGGCATTAAAAAATTAAAATGGATTCATTTGTGAGACGCCAAGAAATTCAAAAAATTTGGGAAAATTTTATGAATTTTTAAAAATAATTTTAAGCATTTCATTTTAGATTTGCAGACAATCTGAATATTAAATAATTAATCAATAGTAAAATTGAACAATTAAAAAATTAATATAGATTCATTTGTGAGACGCCAAGAAATTCAAAATATTTTTTAAAATTTTATGAATTCTTAAAAATAATTTTAAGCATTTCATTTTAGATTTGCTGACAGTCTGAATATTAAATAATTAATCAATAGTAAAATTGAGCAATTAAAAAATTAATATAGATTCATTTGTGAGACGCCAAGAAATTCAAAATATTTTTTAAAATTTTATGAATTCTTAAAAATAATTTTAAGCATTTCATTTTAGATTTGCTGACAGTCTGAATATTAAATAATTAATCAATAGTAAAATTGAGCAATTAAAAAATTAATATAGATTCATTTGTGAGATGCCAAGAAATTCAAAAAATTTGGGAAAATTTTATGAATTCTTAAAAATAATTTTAAGCATTTCATTTTAGATTTGCAGACAGTCTGAATATTAAATAATTAATCAATAGTAAAATTGAACAATTAAAAAATTAATATAGATTCATTTGTGAGACGCCAAGAAATTCAAAATATTTTTTAAAATTTTATGAATTCTTAAAAATAATTTTAAGCATTTCATTTTAGATTTGCAGACAGTCTGAATATTAAATAATTAATCAATAGTAAAATTGAGCAATTAAAAAATTAATATAGATTCATTTGTGAGACGCCAAGAAATTCAAAATATTTTTTAAAATTTTATGAATTCTTAAAAATAATTTTAAGCATTTCATTTTAGATTTGCTGACAGTCTGAATATTAAATAATTAATCAATAGTAAAATTGAGCAATTAAAAAATTAATATAGATTCATTTGTGAGACGCCAAGAAATTCAAAATATTTTTTAAAATTTTATGAATTCTTAAAAATAATTTTAAGCATTTCATTCTAGATTTGCAGACAGTCTGAATATTAAATAATTAATCAATAGTAAAATTGAGCAATTAAAAAATTAATATAGATTCATTTGTGAGACGCCAAGAAATTCAAAATATTTTTTAAAATTTTATGAATTCTTAAAAATAATTTTAAGCATTTCATTTTAGATTTGCAGACAATCTGAATATTAAATAATTAATCAATAGTAAAATTGAGCAATTAAAAAATTAATATAGATTCATTTGTGAGACGCCAAGAAATTCAAAATATTTTTAAAAATTTTATGAATTCTTAAAAATAATTTTAAGCATTTCATTCTAGATTTGCAGACAGTCTGAATATTAAATAATTAATCAATAGTAAAATTGAGCAATTAAAAAATTAATATAGATTCATTTGTGAGACGCCAAGAAATTCAAAATATTTTTTAAAATTTTATGAATTCTTAAAAATAATTTTAAGCATTTCATTCTAGATTTGCAGACAGTCTGAATATTAAATAATTAATCAATAGTAAAATTGAGCAATTAAAAAATTAATATAGATTCATTTGTGAGACGCCAAGAAATTCAAAATATTTTTTAAAATTTTATGAATTCTTAAAAATAATTTTAAGCATTTCATTCTAGATTTGCAGACAGTCTGAATATTAAATAATTAATCAATAGTAAAATTGAGCAATTAAAAAATTAATATAGATTCATTTGTGAGACGCCAAGAAATTCAAAATATTTTTTAAAATTTTATGAATTCTTAAAAATAATTTTAAGCATTTCATTTTAGATTTGCAGATAGTATGAATATTAAATAATTAATCAATAGTAAAATTGTGGCATTAAAAAATTAAAATGGATTCATTTGTGAGACGCCAAGAAATTCAAAATATTTTGGAAAATTTTATGAATTCTTAAAAATAATTTTATGTATTTCATTTTAGATTTGCAGATAGTATGAATATTAAATAATTAATCAATAGTAAAATTGAGCAATTAAAAAATTAATATAGATTCATTTGTGAGATGCCAAGAAATTCAAAATATTTTTAAAAATTTTATGAATTCTTAAAAATAATTTTAAGCATTTCATTTTAGATTTGCTGACAGTCTGAATATTAAATAATTAATCAATAGTAAAATTGTGGCATTAAAAAATTAAAATGGATTCATTTGTGAGACGCCAAGAAATTCAAAAAATTTGGGAAAATTTTATGAATTCTTAAAAATAATTTTAAGCATTTCATTTTAGATTTGCTGACAGTCTGAATATTAAATAATTAATCAATAGTAAAATTGTGGCATTAAAAAATTAAAATGGATTCATTTGTGAGACGCCAAGAAATTCAAAAAATTTGGGAAAATTTTATGAATTCTTAAAAATAATTTTAAGCATTTCATTTTAGATTTGCTGACAGTCTGAATATTAAATAATTAATCAATAGTAAAATTGTGGCATTAAAAAATTAAAATGGATTCATTTGTGAGACGCCAAGAAATTCAAAAAATTTGGGAAAATTTTATGAATTCTTAAAAATAATTTTATGTATTTCATTTTAGATTTGCAGATAGTATGAATATTAAATAATTAATCAATAGTAAAATTGTGGCATTAAAAAATTAAAATGGATTCATTTGTGAGACGCCAAGAAATTCAAAATATTTTTTAAAATTTTATGAATTCTTAAAAATAATTTTAAGCATTTCATTTTAGATTTGCAGATAGTATGAATATTAAATAATTAATCAATAGTAAAATTGAACAATTAAAAAATTAAAATGGATTCATTTGTGAGACGCCAAGAAATTCAAAAAATTTGGGAAAATTTTATGAATTCTTAAAAATAATTTTAAGCATTTCATTTTAGATTTGCAGACAGTCTGAATATTAAATAATTAATCAATAGTAAAATTGTGGCATTAAAAAATTAAAATGGATTCATTTGTGAGACGCCAAGAAATTCAAAATATTTTGGAAAATTTTATGAATTCTTAAAAATAATTTTATGTATTTCATTTTAGATTTGCAGATAGTATGAATATTAAATAATTAATCAATAGTAAAATTGTGGCATTAAAAAATTAAAATGGATTCATTTGTGAGACGCCAAGAAATTCAAAATATTTTGGAAAATTTTATGAATTTTTAAAAATAATTTTAAGCATTTCATTTTAGATTTGCAGATAGTATGAATATTAAATAATTAATCAATAGTAAAATTGTGGCATTAAAAAATTAAAATGGATTCATTTGTGAGACGCCAAGAAATTCAAAAAATTTGGGAAAATTTTATGAATTTTTAAAAATAATTTTAAGCATTTCATTTTAGATTTGCAGACAGTCTGAATATTAAATAATTAATCAATAGTAAAATTGAACAATTAAAAAATTAAAATGGATTCATTTGTGAGACGCCAAGAAATTCAAAAAATTTGGGAAAATTTTATGAATTCTTAAAAATAATTTTAAGCATTTCATTTTAGATTTGCAGACAGTCTGAATATTAAATAATTAATCAATAGTAAAATTGTGGCATTATAAAATTAAAATGGATTCATTTGTGAGACGCCAAGAAATTCAAAATATTTTGGAAAATTTTATGAATTCTTAAAAATAATTTTATGTATTTCATTTTAGATTTGCAGATAGTATGAATATTAAATAATTAATCAATAGTAAAATTGTGGCATTAAAAAATTAAAATGGATTCATTTGTGAGACGCCAAGAAATTCAAAAAATTTGGGAAAATTTTATGAATTCTTAAAAATAATTTTAAGCATTTCATTTTAGATTTGCAGACAGTCTGAATATTAAATAATTAATCAATAGTAAAATTGTGGCATTAAAAAATTAAATTGGATTCATTTGTGAGACGCCAAGAAATTCAAAAAATTTTGGAAAATTTTATGAATTCTTAAAAATAATTTTATGTATTTCATTTTAGATTTGCAGATAGTATGAATATTAAATAATTAATCAATAGTAAAATTGTGGCATTAAAAAATTAAATTGGATTCATTTGTGAGACGCCAAGAAATTCAAAAAATTTTGGAAAATTTTATGAATTCTTAAAAATAATTTTATGTATTTCATTTTAGATTTGCAGATAGTATGTATATTAAATAATTAATCAATAGTAAAATTTAGCAATTAAAAAATTAAAATGGATTCATTTGTGAGACGCCAAGAAATTCAAAATATTTTGGAAAATTTTATGAATTCTTAAAAATAATTTTATGTATTTCATTTTAGATTTACAGATAGTATGTATATTAAATAATTAATCAATAGTAAAATTTAGCAATTAAAAAATTAAATTGGATTCATTTGTGAGACGCCAAGAAATTCAAAATATTTTGGAAAATTTTATGAATTCTTAAAAATAATTTTATGTATTTCATTTTAGATTTACAGATAGTATGAATATTAAATAATTAATTATTAGTAAAATTGAGCAATTAAAAAATTAAAATGGATTCATTTGTGAGACGCCAAGAAATTCAAAATATTTTGGAAAATTTTATGAATTCTTAAAAATAATTTTATGTATTTCATTTTAGATTTGCAGATAGTATGAATATTAAATAATTAATCAATAGTAAAATTGTGGCATTAAAAAATTAAAATGGATTCATTTGTGAGACGCCAAGAAATTCAAAAAATTTGGGAAAATTTTATGAATTCTTAAAAATAATTTTATGTATTTCATTTTAGATTTGCAGATAGTATGTATATTAAATAATTAATCAATAGTAAAATTTAGCAATTAAAAAATTAAATTGGATTCATTTGTGAGACGCCAAGAAATTCAAAATATTTTGGAAAATTTTATGAATTCTTAAAAATAATTTTATGTATTTCATTTTAGATTTGCAGACAGTCTGAATATTAAATAATTAATCAATAGTAAAATTTAGCAATTAAAAAATTAAATTGGATTCATTTGTGAGACGCCAAGAAATTCAAAATATTTTGGAAAATTTTATGAATTCTTAAAAATAATTTTATGTATTTCATTTTAGATTTACAGATAGTATGAATATTAAATAATTAATTATTAGTAAAATTGAGCAATTAAAAAATTAAAATGGATTCATTTGTGAGACGCCAAGAAATTCAAAATATTTTGAAAAATTTTATGAATTCTTAAAAATAATTTTATGTATTTCATTTTAGATTTACAGATAGTATGAATATTAAATAATTAATTATTAGTAAAATTGAGCAATTAAAAAATTAAAATGGATTCATTTGTGAGACGCCAAGAAATTCAAAATATTTGGGAAAATTTTATGAATTCTTAAAAATAATTTTATGTATTTCATTTTAGATTTGCAGATAGTATGTATATTAAATAATTAATCAATAGTAAAATTTAGCAATTAAAAAATTAAATTGGATTCATTTGTGAGACGCCAAGAAATTCAAAATATTTGGGAAAATTTTATGAATTCTTAAAAATAATTTTATGTATTTCATTTTAGATTTACAGATAGTATGAATATTAAATAATTAATTATTAGTAAAATTGAGCAATTAAAAAATTAAAATGGATTCATTTGTGAGACGCCAAGAAATTCAAAATATTTGGGAAAATTTTATGAATTCTTAAAAATAATTTTATGTATTTCATTTTAGATTTGCAGATAGTATGTATATTAAATAATTAATCAATAGTAAAATTTAGCAATTAAAAAATTAAATTGGATTCATTTGTGAGACGCCAAGAAATTCAAAATATTTTGGAAAATTTTATGAATTCTTAAAAATAATTTTATGTATTTCATTTTAGATTTGCAGATAGTATGTATATTAAATAATTAATCAATAGTAAAATTTAGCAATTAAAAAATTAAATTGGATTCATTTGTGAGACGCCAAGAAATTCAAAATATTTTGGAAAATTTTATGAATTCTTAAAAATAATTTTATGTATTTCATTTTAGATTTGCAGATAGTATGTATATTAAATAATTAATCAATAGTAAAATTTAGCAATTAAAAAATTAAATTGGATTCATTTGTGAGACGCCAAGAAATTCAAAATATTTGGGAAAATTTTATGAATTCTTAAAAATAATTTTATGTATTTCATTTTAGATTTACAGATAGTATGAATATTAAATAATTAATTATTAGTAAAATTGAGCAATTAAAAAATTAAAATGGATTCATTTGTGAGACGCCAAGAAATTCAAAATATTTGGGAAAATTTTATGAATTCTTAAAAATAATTTTATGTATTTCATTTTAGATTTGCAGATAGTATGTATATTAAATAATTAATCAATAGTAAAATTTAGCAATTAAAAAATTAAATTGGATTCATTTGTGAGACGCCAAGAAATTCAAAATATTTTGGAAAATTTTATGAATTCTTAAAAATAATTTTATGTATTTCATTTTAGATTTGCAGACAGTCTGAATATTAAATAATTAATCAATAGTAAAATTTAGCAATTAAAAAATTAAATTGGATTCATTTGTGAGACGCCAAGAAATTCAAAATATTTTGGAAAATTTTATGAATTCTTAAAAATAATTTTATGTATTTCATTTTAGATTTACAGATAGTATGAATATTAAATAATTAATTATTAGTAAAATTGAGCAATTAAAAAATTAAAATGGATTCATTTGTGAGACGCCAAGAAATTCAAAATATTTTGGAAAATTTTATGAATTCTTAAAAATAATTTTATGTATTTCATTTTAGATTTGCAGATAGTATGAATATTAAATAATTAATCAATAGTAAAATTGTGGCATTAAAAAATTAAAATGGATTCATTTGTGAGACGCCAAGAAATTCAAAAAATTTGGGAAAATTTTATGAATTCTTAAAAATAATTTTATGTATTTCATTTTAGATTTGCAGATAGTATGTATATTAAATAATTAATCAATAGTAAAATTTAGCAATTAAAAAATTAAATTGGATTCATTTGTGAGACGCCAAGAAATTCAAAATATTTTGGAAAATTTTATGAATTCTTAAAAATAATTTTATGTATTTCATTTTAGATTTGCAGACAGTCTGAATATTAAATAATTAATCAATAGTAAAATTGTGGCATTAAAAAATTAAAATGGATTCATTTGTGAGACGCCAAGAAATTCAAAAAATTTGGGAAAATTTTATGAATTCTTAAAAATAATTTTAAGCATTTCATTTTAGATTTGCAGACAGTCTGAATATTAAATAATTAATCAATAGTAAAATTTAGCAATTAAAAAATTAAAATGGATTCATTTGTGAGACGCCAAGAAATTCAAAATATTTTGGAAAATTTTATGAATTCTTAAAAATAATTTTATGTATTTCATTTTAGATTTACAGATAGTATGAATATTAAATAATTAATTATTAGTAAAATTGAGCAATTAAAAAATTAAAATGGATTCATTTGTGAGACGCCAAGAAATTCAAAATATTTTGGAAAATTTTATGAATTCTTAAAAATAATTTTATGTATTTCATTTTAGATTTACAGATAGTATGAATATTAAATAATTAATTATTAGTAAAATTGAGCAATTAAAAAATTAAAATGGATTCATTTGTGAGACGCCAAGAAATTCAAAATATTTTGGAAAATTTTATGAATTCTTAAAAATAATTTTATGTATTTCATTTTAGATTTACAGATAGTATGAATATTAAATAATTAATTATTAGTAAAATTGAGCAATTAAAAAATTAAAATGGATTCATTTGTGAGACGCCAAGAAATTCAAAATATTTGGGAAAATTTTATGAATTCTTAAAAATAATTTTATGTATTTCATTTTAGATTTGCAGATAGTATGTATATTAAATAATTAATCAATAGTAAAATTTAGCAATTAAAAAATTAAAATGGATTCATTTGTGAGACGCCAAGAAATTCAAAATATTTTGGAAAATTTTATGAATTCTTAAAAATAATTTTATGTATTTCATTTTAGATTTGCAGATAGTATGAATATTAAATAATTAATCAATAGTAAAATTGTGGCATTAAAAAATTAAAATGGATTCATTTGTGAGACGCCAAGAAATTCAAAAAATTTGGGAAAATTTTATGAATTCTTAAAAATAATTTTAAGCATTTCATTTTAGATTTGCAGACAGTCTGAATATTAAATAATTAATCAATAGTAAAATTGTGGCATTAAAAAATTAAATTGGATTCATTTGTGAGACGCCAAGAAATTCAAAAAATTTGGGAAAATTTTATGAATTCTTAAAAATAATTTTAAGCATTTCATTTTAGATTTGCAGACAGTCTGAATATTAAATAATTAATTATTAGTAAAATTGAGCAATTAAAAAATTAAAATGGATTCATTTGTGAGACGCCAAGAAATTCAAAATATTTTGGAAAATTTTATGAATTCTTAAAAATAATTTTATGTATTTCATTTTAGATTTACAGATAGTATGAATATTAAATAATTAATTATTAGTAAAATTGAGCAATTAAAAAATTAAAATGGATTCATTTGTGAGACGCCAAGAAATTCAAAATATTTTGGAAAATTTTATGAATTCTTAAAAATAATTTTATGTATTTCATTTTAGATTTGCAGATAGTATGAATATTAAATAATTAATCAATAGTAAAATTGTGGCATTAAAAAATTAAAATGGATTCATTTGTGAGACGCCAAGAAATTCAAAAAATTTGGGAAAATTTTATGAATTCTTAAAAATAATTTTAAGCATTTCATTTTAGATTTGCAGACAGTCTGAATATTAAATAATTAATCAATAGTAAAATTGTGGCATTAAAAAATTAAATTGGATTCATTTGTGAGACGCCAAGAAATTCAAAAAATTTTGGAAAATTTTATGAATTCTTAAAAATAATTTTATGTATTTCATTTTAGATTTGCAGATAGTATGAATATTAAATAATTAATCAATAGTAAAATTGTGGCATTAAAAAATTAAATTGGATTCATTTGTGAGACGCCAAGAAATTCAAAAAATTTTGGAAAATTTTATGAATTCTTAAAAATAATTTTATGTATTTCATTTTAGATTTGCAGATAGTATGTATATTAAATAATTAATCAATAGTAAAATTTAGCAATTAAAAAATTAAAATGGATTCATTTGTGAGACGCCAAGAAATTCAAAATATTTTGGAAAATTTTATGAATTCTTAAAAATAATTTTATGTATTTCATTTTAGATTTGCAGACAGTCTGAATATTAATAATTAATCAATAATAAAATTGAGCCATTAAAAAATTAAAATGGATTCATTTGTGAGACGCCAAGAAATTCAAAATATTTTGGAAAATTTTATGAATTCTTAAAAATAATTTTAAGCATTTCATTTTAGATTTGCAGACAGTCTGAATATTAAATAATTAATCAATAATAAAATTGAACAATTAAAAAATTAATATAGATTCATTTGTGAGACGCCAAGAAATTCAAAAAATTTTGGAAAATTTTTAAAAATTTTATGAATTCTTAAAAATAATTTTAAGCATTTCATTTTAGATTTGCAGACAGTCTGAATATTAAATAATTAATCAATAGTAAAATTGAACAATTAAAAAATTAATATAGATTCATTTGTGAGACGCCAAGAAATTCAAAATATTTTGGAAAATTTTATGAATTTTTAGAAATAATTTTAAGCATTTCATTTTAGATTTGCAGACAGTCTGAATATTAAATAATTAGTCAATAGTAAAATTGAGCAATTAAAAAATTAAAATGGATTCATTTGTGAGACGCCAAGAAATTCAAAATATTTTTAAAAATTTTATGAATTCTTAAAAATAATTTTAAGCATTTCATTTTAGATTTGCAGACAGTCTGAATATTAAATAATTAATCAATAGTAAAATTGAACAATTAAAAAATTAATATAGATTCATTTGTGAGACGCCAAGAAATTCAAAAAATTTTGGAAAATTTTTAAAAATTTTATGAATTCTTAAAAATAATTTTAAGCATTTCATTTTAGATTTGCAGACAGTCTGAATATTAAATAATTAATCAATAGTAAAATTGAACAATTAAAAAATTAATATAGATTCATTTGTGAGACGCCAAGAAATTCAAAATATTTTGGAAAATTTTATGAATTCTTAAAAATAATTTTAAGCATTTCATTCTAGATTTGCAGACAGTCTGAATATTAAATAATTAATCAATAATAAAATTGAACAATTAAAAAATTAATATAGATTCATTTGTGAGACGCCAAGAAATTCAAAAAATTTTGGAAAATTTTTAAAAATTTTATGAATTCTTAAAAATAATTTTAAGCATTTCATTTTAGATTTGCAGACAGTCTGAATATTAAATAATTAATCAATAGTAAAATTGAACAATTAAAAAATTAATATAGATTCATTTGTGAGACGCCAAGAAATTCAAAAAATTTTGGAAAATTTTTAAAAATTTTATGAATTCTTAAAAATAATTTTAAGCATTTCATTTTAGATTTGCAGACAGTCTGAATATTAAATAATTAATCAATAGTAAAATTGAACAATTAAAAAATTAATATAGATTCATTTGTGAGACGCCAAGAAATTCAAAAAATTTTGGAAAATTTTTAAAAATTTTATGAATTCTTAAAAATAATTTTAAGCATTTCATTTTAGATTTGCAGACAGTCTGAATATTAAATAATTAATCAATAGTAAAATTGAACAATTAAAAAATTAATATAGATTCATTTGTGAGACGCCAAGAAATTCAAAAAATTTTGGAAAATTTTTAAAAATTTTATGAATTCTTAAAAATAATTTTAAGCATTTCATTTTAGATTTGCAGACAGTCTGAATATTAAATAATTAATCAATAGTAAAATTGAGCAATTAAAAAATTAAAATGGATTCATTTGTGAGACGCCAAGAAATTCAAAATATTTTTAAAAATTTTATGAATTCTTAAAAATAATTTTAAGCATTTCATTTTAGATTTGCAGACAGTCTGAATATTAAATAATTAATCAATAATAAAATTGAACAATTAAAAAATTAATATAGATTCATTTGTGAGACGCCAAGAAATTCAAAAAATTTTGGAAAATTTTTAAAAATTTTATGAATTCTTAAAAATAATTTTAAGCATTTCATTTTAGATTTGCAGACAGTCTGAATATTAAATAATTAATCAATAGTAAAATTGAACAATTTAAAAATTAATATAGATTCATTTGTGAGACGCCAAGAAATTCAAAATATTTTGGAAAATTTTATGAATTCTTAAAAATAATTTTAAGCATTTCATTCTAGATTTGCAGACAGTCTGAATATTAAATAATTAATCAATAATAAAATTGAACAATTAAAAAATTAATATAGATTCATTTGTGAGACGCCAAGAAATTCAAAAAATTTTGGAAAATTTTTAAAAATTTTATGAATTCTTAAAAATAATTTTAAGCATTTCATTCTAGATTTGCAGACAGTCTGAATATTAAATAATTAATCAATAATAAAATTGAACAATTAAAAAATTAATATAGATTCATTTGTGAGACGCCAAGAAATTCAAAAAATTTTGGAAAATTTTTAAAAATTTTATGAATTCTTAAAAATAATTTTAAGCATTTCATTCTAGATTTGCAGACAGTCTGAATATTAAATAATTAATCAATGATAAAATTGAACAATTAAAAAATTAATATAGATTCATTTGTGAGACGCCAAGAAATTCAAAAAATTTTGGAAAATTTTTAAAAATTTTATGAATTCTTAAAAATAATTTTAAGCATTTCATTTTAGATTTGCAGACAGTCTGAATATTAAATAATTAATCAATAGTAAAATTGAGCCATTAAAAAATTAAAATGGATTCATTTGTGAGACGCCAAGAAATTCAAAATATTTTGGAAAATTTTATGAATTCTTAAAAATAATTTTAAGCATTTCATTTTAGATTTGCAGACAGTCTGAATATTAAATAATTAATCAATAGTAAAATTGAACAATTAAAAAATTAATATAGATTCATTTGTGAGATGCCAAGAAATTCAAAATATTTTTAAAAATTTTATGAATTCTTAAAAATAATTTTAAGCATTTCATTTTAGATTTGCAGACAGTCTGAATATTAAATAATTAATCAATAGTAAAATTAAGCAATTAAAAAATTAAAATGGATTCATTTGTGAGATGCCAAGAAATTCAAAATATTTTTAAAAATTTTATGAATTCTTAAAAATAATTTTAAGCATTTCATTTTAGATTTGCAGACAGTCTGAATATTTAATAATTAATCAATAGTAAAATTGAACAATTAAAAAATTAAAATGGATTCATTTGTGAGACGCCAAGAAATTCAAAATATTTTTAAAAATTTTATGAATTCTTAAAAATAATTTTAAGCATTTCATTTTAGATTTGCAGACAGTCTGAATATTAAATAATTAGTCAATAGTAAAATTGAGCAATTAAAAAATTAAAATGGATTCATTTGTGAGACGCCAAGAAATTCAAAATATTTTTAAAAATTTTATGAATTCTTAAAAATAATTTTAAGCATTTCATTTTAGATTTGCAGACAGTCTGAATATTAAATAATTAATCAATAGTAAAATTAAGCAATTAAAAAATTAAAATGGATTCATTTGTGAGATGCCAAGAAATTCAAAATATTTTTAAAAATTTTATGAATTCTTAAAAATAATTTTAAGCATTTCATTTTAGATTTGCAGACAGTCTGAATATTTAATAATTAATCAATAGTAAAATTGAACAATTAAAAAATTAAAATGGATTCATTTGTGAGACGCCAAGAAATTCAAAATATTTTTAAAAATTTTATGAATTCTTAAAAATAATTTTAAGCATTTCATTTTAGATTTGCAGACAGTCTGAATATTAAATAATTAGTCAATAGTAAAATTGAGCAATTAAAAAATTAAAATGGATTCATTTGTGAGACGCCAAGAAATTCAAAATATTTTTAAAAATTTTATGAATTCTTAAAAATAATTTTAAGCATTTCATTTTAGATTTGCAGACAGTCTGAATATTAAATAATTAGTCAATAGTAAAATTGAGCAATTAAAAAATTAAAATGGATTCATTTGTGAGACGCCAAGAAATTCAAAATATTTTTAAAAATTTTATGAATTCTTAAAAATAATTTTAAGCATTTCATTTTAGATTTGCAGACAGTCTGAATATTAAATAATTAATCAATAGTAAAATTAAGCAATTAAAAAATTAAAATGGATTCATTTGTGAGATGCCAAGAAATTCAAAATATTTTGGAAAATTTTATGAATTCTTAAAAATAATTTTAAGCATTTCATTTTAGATTTGCAGACAGTCTGAATATTAAATAATTAATCAATAGTAAAATTAAGCAATTAAAAAATTAAAATGGATTCATTTGTGAGATGCCAAGAAATTCAAAATATTTTGGAAAATTTTATGAATTCTTAAAAATAATTTTAAGCATTTCATTCTAGATTTGCAGACAGTCTGAATATTAAATAATTAATCAATGATAAAATTGAACAATTAAAAAATTAATATAGATTCATTTGTGAGACGCCAAGAAATTCAAAAAATTTTGGAAAATTTTTAAAAATTTTATGAATTCTTAAAAATAATTTTAAGCATTTCATTTTAGATTTGCAGACAGTCTGAATATTAAATAATTAATCAATAGTAAAATTGAGCCATTAAAAAATTAAAATGGATTCATTTGTGAGACGCCAAGAAATTCAAAATATTTTGGAAAATTTTATGAATTCTTAAAAATAATTTTAAGCATTTCATTTTAGATTTGCAGACAGTCTGAATATTAAATAATTAATCAATAGTAAAATTGAACAATTAAAAAATTAATATAGATTCATTTGTGAGATGCCAAGAAATTCAAAATATTTTTAAAAATTTTATGAATTCTTAAAAATAATTTTAAGCATTTCATTTTAGATTTGCAGACAGTCTGAATATTAAATAATTAATCAATAGTAAAATTAAGCAATTAAAAAATTAAAATGGATTCATTTGTGAGATGCCAAGAAATTCAAAATATTTTTAAAAATTTTATGAATTCTTAAAAATAATTTTAAGCATTTCATTTTAGATTTGCAGACAGTCTGAATATTTAATAATTAATCAATAGTAAAATTGAACAATTAAAAAATTAAAATGGATTCATTTGTGAGACGCCAAGAAATTCAAAATATTTTTAAAAATTTTATGAATTCTTAAAAATAATTTTAAGCATTTCATTTTAGATTTGCAGACAGTCTGAATATTAAATAATTAGTCAATAGTAAAATTGAGCAATTAAAAAATTAAAATGGATTCATTTGTGAGACGCCAAGAAATTCAAAATATTTTTAAAAATTTTATGAATTCTTAAAAATAATTTTAAGCATTTCATTTTAGATTTGCAGACAGTCTGAATATTAAATAATTAATCAATAGTAAAATTAAGCAATTAAAAAATTAAAATGGATTCATTTGTGAGATGCCAAGAAATTCAAAATATTTTTAAAAATTTTATGAATTCTTAAAAATAATTTTAAGCATTTCATTTTAGATTTGCAGACAGTCTGAATATTTAATAATTAATCAATAGTAAAATTGAACAATTAAAAAATTAAAATGGATTCATTTGTGAGACGCCAAGAAATTCAAAATATTTTTAAAAATTTTATGAATTCTTAAAAATAATTTTAAGCATTTCATTTTAGATTTGCAGACAGTCTGAATATTAAATAATTAGTCAATAGTAAAATTGAGCAATTAAAAAATTAAAATGGATTCATTTGTGAGACGCCAAGAAATTCAAAATATTTTTAAAAATTTTATGAATTCTTAAAAATAATTTTAAGCATTTCATTTTAGATTTGCAGACAGTCTGAATATTAAATAATTAGTCAATAGTAAAATTGAGCAATTAAAAAATTAAAATGGATTCATTTGTGAGACGCCAAGAAATTCAAAATATTTTTAAAAATTTTATGAATTCTTAAAAATAATTTTAAGCATTTCATTTTAGATTTGCAGACAGTCTGAATATTAAATAATTAATCAATAGTAAAATTAAGCAATTAAAAAATTAAAATGGATTCATTTGTGAGATGCCAAGAAATTCAAAATATTTTGGAAAATTTTATGAATTCTTAAAAATAATTTTAAGCATTTCATTTTAGATTTGCAGACAGTCTGAATATTAAATAATTAATCAATAGTAAAATTAAGCAATTAAAAAATTAAAATGGATTCATTTGTGAGATGCCAAGAAATTCAAAATATTTTGGAAAATTTTATGAATTCTTAAAAATAATTTTAAGCATTTCATTTTAGATTTGCAGACAGTCTGAATATTAAATAATTAATCAATAGTAAAATTGAGCCATTAAAAAATTAAAATGGATTCATTTGTGAGATGCCAAGAAATTCAAAATATTTTGGAAAATTTTATGAATTCTTAAAAATAATTTTAAGCATTTCATTTTAGATTTGCAGACAGTCTGAATATTAAATAATTAATCAATAGTAAAATTAAGCAATTAAAAAATTAAAATGGATTCATTTGTGAGATGCCAAGAAATTCAAAATATTTTGGAAAATTTTATGAATTCTTAAAAATAATTTTAAGCATTTCATTTTAGATTTGCAGACAGTCTGAATATTAAATAATTAATCAATAGTAAAATTGAGCCATTAAAAAATTAAAATGGATTCATTTGTGAGATGCCAAGAAATTCAAAATATTTTGGAAAATTTTATGAATTCTTAAAAATAATTTTAAGCATTTCATTTTAGATTTGCAGACAGTCTGAATATTAAATAATTAATCAATAGTAAAATTAAGCAATTAAAAAATTAAAATGGATTCATTTGTGAGATGCCAAGAAATTCAAAATATTTTGGAAAATTTTATGAATTCTTAAAAATAATTTTAAGCATTTCATTTTAGATTTGCAGACAGTCTGAATATTAAATAATTAATCAATAGTAAAATTGAGCCATTAAAAAATTAAATTAGATTCATTTGTGAGATGCCAAGAAATTCAAAATATTTTTAAAAATTTTATGAATTCTTAAAAATAATTTTAAGCATTTCATTTTAGATTTGCAGACAGTCTAAATATTAAATAATTAATCAATAGTAAAATTAAGCAATTAAAAAATTAAATTAGATTCATTTGTGAGACGCCAAGAAATTCAAAATATTTTGGGAAAATTTTATGAATTCTTAAAAATAATTTTAAGCATTTCATTTTAGATTTGCAGACAGTCTGAATATTAAATAATTAATCAATAGTAAAATTGAGCAATTAAAAAATTAATATAGATTCATTTGTGAGACGCCAAGAAATTCAAAATATTTTTTAAAATTTTATGAATTCTTAAAAATAATTTTAAGCATTTCATTTTAGATTTGCTGACAGTCTGAATATTAAATAATTAATCAATAGTAAAATTGAGCAATTAAAAAATTAATATAGATTCATTTGTGAGACGCCAAGAAATTCAAAATATTTTTTAAAATTTTATGAATTCTTAAAAATAATTTTAAGCATTTCATTTTAGATTTGCAGACAGTCTGAATATTAAATAATTAATCAATAGTAAAATTGAACAATTAAAAAATTAATATAGATTCATTTGTGAGACGCCAAGAAATTCAAAATATTTTTAAAAATTTTATGAATTCTTAAAAATAATTTTAAGCATTTCATTTTAGATTTGCAGACAGTCTGAATATTAAATAATTAATCAATAGTAAAATTGAACAATTAAAAAATTAATATAGATTCATTTGTGAGACGCCAAGAAATTCAAAATATTTTTAAAAATTTTATGAATTCTTAAAAATAATTTTAAGCATTTCATTTTAGATTTGCAGACAGTCTGAATATTAAATAATTAATCAATAGTAAAATTGAACAATTAAAAAATTAATATAGATTCATTTGTGAGACGCCAAGAAATTCAAAATATTTTTAAAAATTTTATGAATTTTTTTTAAAATAATTTTAAGCATTTCATTTTAGATTTGCAGACAGTCTGAATATTAAATAATTAATCAATAGTAAAATTGAGCCATTAAAAAATTAAATTGGATTCATTTGTGAGATGCCAAGAAATTCAAAATATTTTTAAAAATTTTATGAATTCTTAAAAATAATTTTAAGCATTTCATTTTAGATTTGCAGACAGTCTGAATATTAAATAATTAATCAATAGTAAAATTGAGCCATTAAAAAATTAAATTGGATTCATTTGTGAGATGCCAAGAAATTCAAAAAATTTTGGAAAATTTTTAAAAATTTTATGAATTCTTAAAAATAATTTTAAGCATTTCATTTTAGATTTGCAGACAGTCTGAATATTAAATAATTAATCAATAGTAAAATTGAACAATTAAAAAATTAATATAGATTCATTTGTGAGATGCCAAGAAATTCAAAATATTTTTAAAAATTTTATGAATTCTTAAAAATAATTTTAAGCATTTCATTTTAGATTTGCAGACAGTCTGAATATTAAATAATTAATCAATAGTAAAATTGAGCCATTAAAAAATTAAATTGGATTCATTTGTGAGATGCCAAGAAATTCAAAAAATTTTGGAAAATTTTTAAAAATTTTATGAATTCTTAAAAATAATTTTAAGCATTTCATTTTAGATTTGCAGACAGTCTGAATATTAAATAATTAATCAATAGTAAAATTGAACAATTAAAAAATTAATATAGATTCATTTGTGAGATGCCAAGAAATTCAAAATATTTTTAAAAATTTTATGAATTCTTAAAAATAATTTTAAGCATTTCATTCTAGATTTGCAGACAGTCTGAATATTAAATAATTAATCAATAGTAAAATTGAACAATTAAAAAATTAATATAGATTCATTTGTGAGACGCCAAGAAATTCAAAATATTTTTTAAAATTTTATGAATTCTTAAAAATAATTTTAAGCATTTCATTTTAGATTTGCAGACAGTCTGAATATTAAATAATTAATCAATAGTAAAATTGAACAATTAAAAAATTAATATAGATTCATTTGTGAGACGCCAAGAAATTCAAAATATTTTTAAAAATTTTATGAATTCTTAAAAATAATTTTAAGCATTTCATTCTAGATTTGCAGACAGTCTGAATATTAAATAATTAATCAATAGTAAAATTGAACAATTAAAAAATTAATATAGATTCATTTGTGAGACGCCAAGAAATTCAAAATATTTTTTAAAATTTTATGAATTCTTAAAAATAATTTTAAGCATTTCATTTTAGATTTGCTGACAGTCTGAATATTAAATAATTAATCAATAGTAAAATTGAGCAATTAAAAAATTAATATAGATTCATTTGTGAGACGCCAAGAAATTCAAAATATTTTTTAAAATTTTATGAATTCTTAAAAATAATTTTAAGCATTTCATTTTAGATTTGCAGACAGTCTGAATATTAAATAATTAATCAATAGTAAAATTGAACAATTAAAAAATTAATATAGATTCATTTGTGAGACGCCAAGAAATTCAAAATATTTTTAAAAATTTTATGAATTCTTAAAAATAATTTTAAGCATTTCATTTTAGATTTGCAGACAGTCTGAATATTAAATAATTAATCAATAGTAAAATTGAACAATTAAAAAATTAATATAGATTCATTTGTGAGACGCCAAGAAATTCAAAATATTTTTAAAAATTTTATGAATTCTTAAAAATAATTTTAAGCATTTCATTTTAGATTTGCAGACAGTCTGAATATTAAATAATTAATCAATAGTAAAATTGAACAATTAAAAAATTAATATAGATTCATTTGTGAGACGCCAAGAAATTCAAAATATTTTTAAAAATTTTATGAATTTTTTTTAAAATAATTTTAAGCATTTCATTTTAGATTTGCAGACAGTCTGAATATTAAATAATTAATCAATAGTAAAATTGAGCCATTAAAAAATTAAATTGGATTCATTTGTGAGATGCCAAGAAATTCAAAATATTTTTAAAAATTTTATGAATTCTTAAAAATAATTTTAAGCATTTCATTTTAGATTTGCAGACAGTCTGAATATTAAATAATTAATCAATAGTAAAATTGAGCCATTAAAAAATTAAATTGGATTCATTTGTGAGATGCCAAGAAATTCAAAAAATTTTGGAAAATTTTTAAAAATTTTATGAATTCTTAAAAATAATTTTAAGCATTTCATTTTAGATTTGCAGACAGTCTGAATATTAAATAATTAATCAATAGTAAAATTGAACAATTAAAAAATTAATATAGATTCATTTGTGAGATGCCAAGAAATTCAAAATATTTTTAAAAATTTTATGAATTCTTAAAAATAATTTTAAGCATTTCATTCTAGATTTGCAGACAGTCTGAATATTAAATAATTAATCAATAGTAAAATTGAACAATTAAAAAATTAATATAGATTCATTTGTGAGACGCCAAGAAATTCAAAATATTTTTTAAAATTTTATGAATTCTTAAAAATAATTTTAAGCATTTCATTTTAGATTTGCAGATAGTCTGAATATTAAATAATTAATCAATAGTAAAATTGAACAATTAAAAAATTAATATAGATTCATTTGTGAGACGCCAAGAAATTCAAAATATTTTTAAAAATTTTATGAATTCTTAAAAATAATTTTAAGCATTTCATTCTAGATTTGCAGACAGTCTGAATATTAAATAATTAATCAATAGTAAAATTGAACAATTAAAAAATTAATATAGATTCATTTGTGAGACGCCAAGAAATTCAAAATATTTTTTAAAATTTTATGAATTCTTAAAAATAATTTTAAGCATTTCATTCTAGATTTGCAGACAGTCTGAATATTAAATAATTAATCAATAGTAAAATTGAACAATTAAAAAATTAAAATGGATTCATTTGTGAGACGCCAAGAAATTCAAAATATTTTGGAAAATTTTATGAATTCTTAAAAATAATTTTAAGCATTTCATTTTAGATTTGCAAACAGTCTGAATATTAAATAATTAATCATTATTAAAATTGAACAATTAAAAAATTAAAATGGATTCATTTGTGAGACGCCAAGAAATTCAAAATATTTTGGGAAAATTTTATGAATTCTTAAAAATAATTTTAAGCATTTCATTTTAGATTTGCAGATAGTATGTATATTAAATACTTAATCAATAGTAAAATTGAGCAATTGGAAGCATTTTGCCAGGGTTGTATTAAAAGAAAGTGGTATCTATCTACTATTTGGGCAAAAATTCATGGAAATTTACATTGAATTTTTTGAATATTAAGATTTCAATCCGGCTAATGAATAAGTACACACCCATATGTATTGTATTTTGCATATGTTTGTTAACAGATCTAGTAATTAACTTCTAAATAATTTTAGGACAAAGATTTGAGTATTAAACTTATAAACTATTAATATAAAGGAATGTCCAATATTTCAATATTAAATCATATTAAATTTATATAAATTAATTAAAATTAATTATGATTGAAAAAGTATAATAATTAAAAATAATTAATTTCATTGACTGGAAGTGGAATATAAATTCAATTCAAATTTAAATTGTGTTTTTTCAGTTTATGTTTTCTCATAATTTTGAGATACGAAAATTATTTGCCGCAAATTATAAAGTATATGACCGTTCGCCAGTATGCGTTCGCTTAAGCCTTTATATCCGCTTTGCATTGGATTTGATGGAAATATTAAGAAGTTATAAATAAAAATCCGGTAAATTTTCGTAATTCTTGAAACTTTGGCAATTAAATTTATAACAAAATTTTGAGATTTTAAAATACTTACTCTACTGAAATAGCATAATAATTGACATGAGTTTTTTAAATAATTTAGGTAATATTTGAATTTGCAAATATTTTCCCATAATCTTTATAAAATTACAAATTCTTAAAAAATATATACCCTTTTTCACTAACCTAAGCTTAATATTCTAACATTGCTCTGCCCTAAAATTACGAATATCAAATTAAAAAGTTGAAACTAATAATTACTTATTTGATTTATTTATACTAAAATATTTAATAATCCATTCTCTGCAATTTAAATAAATTTATTTTTTTTTATTTTTTGAAATGTTATATGCTAAATGTATGCCTTTTTCCTTTTTGAAAAATTATCTAAAAAATAATTACTATTACAAGACATGTATTCATTATTTTCTTTTATTCATTATCAAGATAGGAAAAAATTGAAGATGTAGGAAGTATACTTGGTAGAATGCCATTTATGGTAAGGCAAATTAAAATTAATATAAAAGTGATAGCAAAAAATAATGAACAATTTTCATAAAATATTTGGTTTGATAGAACAACAAAGTTTTGGAAAAAAAGAAATGGCTCCAATTTTCAAAATTATTTGAGTTATTTACATTCGAAACAGGATTGATATTGATGATAGTGTTATTGATATTGGAGATTGGTGTGATCTAAAAGTTGTATTTATTGTTGTTTAATCATAATAAAAAAAGCTGAAGATTAATAATAAAATCATTTGAGTAACATTGAAATTTATTTTGGTTAAATTTTTAGAAAGAAAGGCTACAGGATCATGCATTTGCCTTCCGCAAAATAGCTCTCCAAACTCCAATCACGCATTTTTTCAAATTCATTCTAGTATGGTAGGAAAAGAATCATTGTCAAATGCCAATGAAAATTTTTCTAAATAATATTGACATATTACTAGCTAGTTCAATTTATTTTAAAAAATTATTAATTTAATTCTTTTGAAATTGACTCCTATTTCCAAAACTTTGCTGACTGAAAGATATTTAATTTTTCTTATTTGAACCATTTTAATTATTCATATATCTTACATTTAATTAAATATTTTTCATTAAAACTTCTTACGAACAAAAATTTTTTCATAATTATATTACATAGAATATTAAAAAAGAAGTAATACAATGAATGGATATTTTGTTTAACATTCTATTAAGAATGAAAAGACGATATTTTTATCAATTATCTTAAGTTCTTATCCATCGATGATTTATGGCTGTACTAATAAAAATTGTTAGCCAATGGGAAAAAATGGTGGTTTAATCGGTTCAAATATCGATATAATTAAAAACCGAAGACCATTCCCGACTTTCTTTGTTTCATTCTCGACCATTCCCGGCTTTATATTTATACTTCATTCTCGATCATTTCAGTTTTATTTCCAATGAATTAAATGCTTAAGGGAGCGCCCGGTCGCCGCTGCGCGGCTCCCGGCCGCTCCCGACTACCTCTCATTCTCGACTATTCCCAGCTTTTTCTTTCATTCTTGACTATTTCCGGCTCTTTACCTTCATTCTCGACTATTCCCCGCTTTTTACATTTCACTCTCGATCATTCCCGTCATTTTCCATTAATGTTCTAAAATTCTCATACAATTCTGGGTATTTACTACTTTATTCTCATCAAATCCCTGAATTTTTCCCCTCATTTTCAATAAATTCTATCATTTCCCCATAATTCTCAATACTCATTCCATGATTTACCCCTCTTTCCCATTAAAATACTAAATAATTACTGATTCCCGGTTTTTCCTTTAAAATTATTATCGATATTCCAATGTATTAAATGTTTAAGGGAGCGCCCGGTCGCCGCTGCGCGGCTCCCGGCCGCTCCAAGTTTATTTTATATAATTAACATATTAATAATTGATATTTTTTGCTTATTTTAATTATTTTTCTTTAATCAATATTCTTTAAGCCGATTTTTATATTTTTTATTTATTTTTATTTATTTCACAAAGCCATTTGTTTTATTTTCTTTATTCATATTGTCTATAAACTATTTTTCTTTAATTCTTCATTGCATCATTTAATTTTTGGACAAAAAATCTAAAAAAATATAAATAAACAAAACGCCAAAGTAAAAATATTCAAATGTCTCTTTGTCCCGGACATCTCCATTTAATATATTTAGATTCTGCTGAACACTAAAAAATTCACATTGCTGCTTTTCTTAAGTTAAAATTAAAACTTAAAATATATATCAAATAAAATTTGTTGGCATGTCCAAATTGGCACAGTGCCGAAATGAACGAGTATCTAAAAATGGCCAATCTATGGCTGTAAGATTGTTTCTCAATACAGATGAATTATATTTATTATCAGTTACATCACCAAAATAAACGTCGACTCGTTGACATATTTCCAAATGTTGGCCTCAACAGCAGGAGAATGAAGGATTGGCCACCACGATAATACATGAAGAAATTGCTGCCACTCATCATCATGGACAACCTTTGGAGGAGGCTAGTACTAATAAGGCACGGTTATAGTATATTATATATTTAAATTCTCGAATAAATATAATTTATTCCAAAATTCTCAATAAATGAAAAACGAATACAATTAATGACCCAGAGTTCGCATCAGCAATGTTTTAGCATAAAACATTGAATTACTTTTAATGAGCATTTTTATATCAGATTAATTCCTTGTGCCCGGGCAAATGGCAATAAACTCGACAATATTATTTTCTTGTTTAATGATGGGAATTCCATTGTCTATGCTATTATAATCTAATTTTTTTACCAAAAATTATAAATATTTCTATTAAAATTTATAAGAATTAAAATTTATATCATTCTTAAACAATTAATGAAATATTTATTTATCCAGCTAATTTGCCAATTGCCTGGCTGTGGTTATCGACGAAATGCGAAATACAAATCCGATATGCAAAGACATTGGCGAACGCACACCGGCGAACGGCCATATTATTGTTCAATTTGTGGCCAATCATTTGCTCGTCTTGACAATATGAAGAAGCATGAATTGACACAACACAGTATACTTTAATTCGTATTCTCACTTTATTTAATGAAATTATTCCTTTTATAATTTTGGCTTATTCCATTAAAATTTCTTTTATTATTTTATTGGCGAAAAAATTTCATATCCAACAATTTTTCTTTTTCTTTGAAATCATATACTTATCTTGAACAAATCAGACTAACTAAAAATGGGGCTTAGCTTTAAACTTACCATAAAACATAATTATGGCCAAGTTATATGGCTTAGAAAGTAATTTTCCAAAAAAATTTTTCGCCATTTGCAATAATTTTTTGCCGAATTTATATAATTTCCGCTTATTAATATTTTACATGTTCTTTCAATTTTATCGAATCATTTTTTATAAAATTCATATCAAAACAATTAAATGTATTCTTCATCTAATTTTAAAAAATTGTTAAATGTCATGTTTTTTCAATGGTATTATTTTATCTTAAATAAATGTAATTTGATTGAACATTATCAAAGGGAGTCTATTAATTTGTAGAAAAAAAATAATTAATTTACCCCAAAGGTCGCAGATTTTTTTCAGAAAAAAGTACATTAGCCCTGAAAAAAAAAGATTTTGGTATCAAAAAAAAAAGATTTTCATTTTAAGAGCTAATATAAATTGATTAAAATTTTTTAAACATGTGTTTTGAGAAGAAATTTTTACAATTTTTCGCGCCGCAGGCGAAAAATTTAAACCAAAATTAGCCGCACAGCGAAAATTTAAGTCAAAAATGGCCGCGCAGCGAAAAATGTTGAACAATTTTTCAGAATTTCGAAAAAAAGTACAGCAAAGTCAAAAAAATGTACAAATCTTTTAAAAAGTACTGCGACCTTTGATGTTCTGAAAAGCTAAACCATTGTTTAAACCCAAACCGGTTTTGGTTTACCAATGTTTGCCAAAGCCCTAATATCGGTTTGAAATTAAAATTTCATAGACTGAATCGACCATGCCGGGTCGACTCCTAATGAATTTGTTAAATATTGTTTGGAGAGTGATGGATGCTCAGGATAAGTATACAATTTATACGGATTTTTATAAAAGAAAAGATCCGAGTATATTTTTTTCCAAAATTATTTGATTTTTGTTTTTAATTCGGTAAATTATTTTAAATAAAAATGTTAACAAAATGGAAATTATTTAAGGATACTATTTATTTTGCAGAAAAGGATATTCTGTCTTATAAATAGTGAAAATGCAGACAAAAAACATTGAAATTGCAGAAAAGACTATTTATTTTGCAGAAATAGTAATAAAATTATTATTGCGCATGAGACGCGCGGGATATAGCCGGATATAGGGGGATTAAGGTGGATTTAGGGGATTAAGCCGGATTAAGGCCTGGAATCGATGGGAAATGGCCCGGATGGCCAATGAAAGGTCTGGGAAGGTCCTGAGAATGCGTGGATATATCCGGATAAAGGGGATTAAGGTGGGTTTGGGGGATTAAGCCGGATTAAAGCCTGGAATCGATGGGAGCGAGCTCGGTTTGGGCTGTTTTGCTTCCGGCTTCGCGAGATTCCTATGCTCCGAACCCCTAACCCTAACCCTAGCCCATAACTAAGCTTAATCCGGCTTAATCCTCATATATCCACATTAATCCCCCTATATCCCGCGTGCTCCGAATTCCTAAACCCCTAACCCCTAGATCCCATGCCGCCCATAACCATAACCCTAATCCCTAGCCCCTAACTAAGCTTAATCCGGATTAATCCACCTTAATCCACGTATATCCTCCTATATCCGGGGCTTATCCCGCGCTCTCTCCGGGCCTCTCTTACACTTCCCCGACATTCCCGTGGCATTTCGCATCCATTTCGGAGTTTAATCCTCCTATATCCTCCTTAATCCCTCTATATCCGGCTATATCCTCCTTAATCCACCTTAATCCCCCTATAACCCCCGCACTCTCAGGCACTTCCCCGACCTTCCAGTCGCCTTCCGGGCCATTTCCAGTCCATTTCGAGGCTTAATCCCACTATATCCGGCTATATCCTCCTTAATCCCCCTATATCCCCCGCACTCTCAGGCACTTCCCCGACCTTCCAGTCGCCTTCCGGGCCATTTCCAGTCCATTTCGAGGCTTAATCCCACTATATCCGGCTATATCCTCCTTAATCCCCCTATATCCGGCTATATCCCGCGCGTCTCATGCGCAATAATAATTTTATTACTTTTTCTGCAAAATAAATAGTCTTTTCTGCAATTTCAATGTTTTTTTCTGCATTTTCACTATTTATAAGACAGAATATCCTTTTCTGCAAAATAAATAGTCTTTTCTGCAATTTCAATAATTTTTTCTGCAAAATAAATATTATTCATTATTTAATCTATTATATTCCAAAAATATAAATTTATATTTGTCTTTTTATTATATTAAAATATTAAATTTTATGTATTATAGGTATATAAATATGGAAACAGCTCACCAGAAAGAAAATGTTCCTATCGAATTTTTAAAGCAGGTTTCACTTTCTAATTTATTTAATTTAAAATTGGAAATTGTATAACTGTGTTTTAAGTTCCATTTGAGGATAAAATATTCTAGCATGATAATTCTAAAAACATAAAAATTTTCCGTGCCTCTAATTTGGTTCGTTTTTGCCACTAATTTCACAATTTTTTGTTCTCCTATGGAAAACTTTTTTAGGTTTAAGATTAGGTATGGGGTTTATTATACCACTCGAAAGCCCATGAAAAAAGCTACAATCTGGTTTTTAAATCATCAAAATTGGCCATAATTCAACAAATTTATATGGCCAAGCCCCTACCCCTACATATCCCTAGCCCTTATTAGCCCCCCAGATCCCATGCCGCCCCTAACCTAACCCTAGTCCCTAAAATTTTCCATAGAGAAAAAAAATTTGTGAAATTAGAGGCAAAAACGAACCAAATTAGAGTGGCAAAAAACCTTTTGCGATTCTAAAACGGCTCTATACAATTTACTATATATAGAATTTTATTGGGAATAAAATTATTAAAAATGATATACTAAATGTAAAATGTGTAGGCCGATGTTGATTATTCAAAATGGCTAAAAACGTATTAAAAATTTTTGGGAATTTTTTGGCCACAAAACAGTGCATATTCAATATTGAAATGTGTTTTTTGAAATCATTTTGTAACTAATTTTATGCCCTATTCTTATAAAATGTTAATATACAAATTACAAATTGATCTTGAGATTCTACCACCATCGATATTACCTAGATTATTTCGTCCCCAAATGTTGTAGGCCAAAAAAAATCAAATTAATTTTCATGAAAGAGATTTGAAATATTCAGAAAAATGTCCCCTTATTATCTACCGATGAAATGTTGGAAAAACGAAAAGAATGCTCTAACAATAATGGTTGGAAAATTACATGCTTAATTTTGTCATTGGCTTTGATTCTCTCTTCTTTGGTCAATTTGGAACTAATTTACTTTAATGGAAAGGTTTTTAATTTAAATTTTCAATCAATTTAGTCAAAAACTCTGCTATAAATTTTGCATTTTTTAATACAATACAAACCCATTCGGTAATTATGGAGTTTGTATCCCTTTTTTGTTGCGAAGGAAAAATGCAAATCCAATGGCATATTCGTGATTCTCTCATCAAGACGCGTCGAATGAACTATATTTGTCTTCTAAAAATGATATAAACAAATATTCGCCAAAGTAAAGTGTCCCATTTATTTGAGAGGAACCCGAAAAAATTCTTGAATTTTTTTTCAACTATTTTATAGTTCATTCGACGCTCCTTGATAAGAGAATTACGAATATGCCATTGGTTTTGCATATAACCTAAAAATAAAAAAGTTATGGCCATTTAAAATTCCCAAGAATGCATAGTTAACATGAGTGACTAAAATGGTCATAAGTTTATTATTCTTGAGTTTTATGCAAAATTAATAGCAGATTCGGTTTCTGCTCATCGATACGCGTCGATTGATGCATAATTTGACTCAAAATAATAAAGTTCAATTTTTTCGAAACCGGTTTGTTAACCTTTACTGATTCAGGAAATTTAATTCATGAAAAAAAATGCAAAATTCGGCTTCTCCATAGTCGAAAACCCAGAAAATCCATTTTTGGGCCGAAATAATAAAGGAAAAAATGGCACTGAAACATTACCCACCGAAAATTGTACAGCATTGTTGAAAAATAATTTGACAATTTTTAATTGGCAAAAAAATAAATTAAAAATTCAAACAGAATAAATAAATAATTAATTAAAGAATGTGCGAGAAGTCCATTCTTCGCAGCCATCAATCCCCAAATGTCCAAATATAGCGGATATGAAAATGGAACAATATGAATATGTAAAAAAATGCAAGGAAGATGGCCGCCAAAACTTTTGGAATCCAACCAACTTATTTTCTTCATTCCTCACAAATTCGGGTTTGACCATTCAGAGAAAGCCTGGAACTGGTATTTTATTTTATAACAATAATAAATATATTATAATCATTTTAAAGGAAAGCCTTTTCTTCAAAAACTTGAAGCACATTGTCCATACCGAATCAAACAATGGCAGCAAAATAAATTGAAAAAATATTTTGAAATCAAAATTATCACAAATCGCATTGGGAATGTGCCCGTTGGAAATGTGCCAATTAGGGATGAAGGCATTTGGGTTCAACCAATTACAATTGGACTCACCATCAAAGCATATGATGAAAACTATGCATACACATACACATCCACTGGGCAACTTTTTATTTGGAATATGCAAACTTTGATTGGGGAAGAACCGAATAATAGGACATTTGGTGCCGAGGGTGATATTGTTGGCTGCGGTTTAAGGCAAATTTCTGCTGGAGGAAATTATGAAATTTTCTTTACAAAGAATGGACATCAAATTGGTCAGTTTATTAAGTAATAAAATGCTCTCTATTAGCATCAAATAACATTTAAATTATATAATTAATTATTAATTCATGCCAGTAAAAAAATTCTTTCAATTTTTATTTAATTTTTTCAATGTCTTTATAAATATTTGTGGAAGATAATTTTTTACCTACAAATATATTTTTTTCCCTACACTTTTATTTTTTTTTACCTACCGCCAAAAATATATTTTAAATACCTACAAATATATTTTTTTTACCTACAATTTTATTTTTTTTACCGACCAACTGAATTTTTTTCAATCGGGCATTAAATTATGAGTGGTTTAAAATGAAACAAATTCGGTTTAAAAAAATATAATATAAATATAATTTATTATTTTTGGATTGGAAATATTATTAATGATGAAAATTGGGTAGTTTAGCTGGGAAAAGCTTGGAAATAAATGGGAAATTCTTGGATATTATAAATATTTAATCATCATAAATTGTTCTGCCATTGTCGATTGTAGGTAAAAAATATATTTATACGTAAAAAGATATTTTATCTAAATATTTTACTCGAAAAAAGGAATTAATTCCAAAAATAAAAATTGATGCATGTAAAATTTATGATTTAATTTTGAAATATAAATTGAAAAAGAGTTCAATTCAATCAAATTTTATTTTTTTCTGACATATTCTGTCTTTTTCAGTTTTTTCCAAAAACTAACTTTTTTCTATATTTTTAAATTTTAGATTTGAAATTCACATTGAATTCTACGGACATTGGCGATGGCAAATTTTTTCCAATTATTACATTCAAACAAAAAGAACGAGACAGTGAAATTGAGCTGGAGACCAACTTTGGAGAACAAGAACACATATACCGCACGGAATAAAATTCAAATACAACATTAATAAAACTGATTAAACAAAGATGTGAAATTTGATTTGATGATAAACATAATCAAATACCCTTGTTAAATAAAGGAGGAATAAATGTAATTTGATTGAACATTGAAATTATCAAAGGGAGTCTATTGATTTGTAGAAAAAACGAATTAATTTACCGAAATTCTATCATGTCCAAAAATATTATTTGAGGCCATATAACTTCGACATAAGACTTCTTTATAATTCCCTAATCCTTAGCCCCTAAACCTATCAGAGTTCTAATACCTAGTTATTGCCAAGTTTTATGGCCTCAAAAATATAATATTTTTCGACAACAAAGAATTTCGGAAAATGAAATATTTTTTGGCAAAATTAATATTATCTCATTATCAAAAATATGATGCAAATTACAATTTCATTATTCCAATTTTTTAAATTAAAAAATTTTTTAAATTTGATTTCAAATTGGGAAAATATTTATTTTCTTCATTTGTTTATGTTGGCATTGGCATAATTTGATTCTGCGATTTATGCCAAAAACGGAATATTCGTGAGATGGTATTACGATAAGGTGTATTAATTAGAATTGTGATGATTGGATTTAGTGTTGGAATTATATATAAAATAATGCTTCCAATCAGTTCAAATTGTTTGAAATCCTCACAATCATCAATGTTTTGTTGCATTCCACATAATAACATAAATAATGTCATGAAAAGCAAAAAACTTAAGGAAAGAAAAGGAATAGAAGCCTAAAATTTAAAAAAAATTAAATTGATGTTATATTAAATAGGTACTGGATTTTTATTGATATAAAATCTGAATTAAATATTGAAGTGTATGTAAAAATAAAAATTATAAATAGAGTAAAATTAGTAAAAAGTTACTTATATAATTTTTATCAAATATCTCAAAATTTTTTTTAACATTAATAAAGAGGATTTATATTGATTTCAGTAATCAGTACAGAAAGTAGCTTTATAGATGAAAAAATTTAAAAAAAATGGCCAATTTTTCATAAAATTTTTAAAAAAAATGTCAAAAATTTCTGAATATCCCTAAATTATGAAAATATTACATTATTTTTACAAAACAATGATTCAATAAAAATCCAATCTCATATTAAAAAAATTTAATTTTTTTATTATACCAAAAGTGTCAATGTCCTCGTCAATTGTTTATTTAAATTGCGCGTATTTTCACTAAAAACACCATGGGAATTGACATATCTGATTATGCGCCAACGAAGAATGATAATTATTATAAAGCAAATAATATAATATAAAATAGATCCCATTAGCCAGAAATTAAGGGCCACATTTAATTTCTAAAATTTCAATATTTATAATAAATATTAAAAATGTTACAAAAATTGTTGGATACATTATAAAAGGAATAAATTAGTTTTAAAATGAGATCAAAAGCATTGATCAATGTTTATGATCAAAAATGATCAAAATTTGATTTTTTTAAATCAATAAATTTTTTGTAAATAATTTGGAAAATATCTAGCAATATTAAATGATTTTTGATATCATTTTGTATAGTCAATTTTATACCCTTTAATATGCTTTTAATTCAAAAATTTTACAATAAGATCTTTTTTATTTCTAATTTCTTTTACTAACTTTCGTAAAGTCAATAAAACAATTTACCTCATCGATAATAACGTAGCAACTTTCTTCGAGCATATTCGTCGTTTTTAAATATTCTTTATCTTCTGGTCGACATTTTAAAAAGCTGTCCCGAAATTGCGTCAAAAATATTGAATTGAGCCAAAAATGATAAATAAAAGCATAGTAAAAATGAGTAATTGGGAATATCGCCAGAGGCTAATTTGTGTATTCCTGTAAATATTTTCGTTCAGTATTCAGTTTAGAAATTCCAAAAAAAAATTCGAAAATTGTTAATTAAGTCCCGATCTTATATTTATATGTTCCTGATTGATCAGTAAATCGATAAAGGATATATTTTGAATATTCTTATTGATATACTTATTAATTGTAAGAAGAAAAATTTTAATAAAAAAAATTGTTTTTAATTTGAATATTTTAGAAAATTTTTATAAATCAAAATATTTAGAAATTCAAAATTATTTACAATAATTAATATTATATTTTTGAATTAATTACCAACCGATTTAGCAGGAAATATCTATAAACAAATTGAAAAACAATTAGCAATAAATCGAATGAATATAGTAGTCTATTGATGACGGACATAATACCAAGACCAAATGGTCCAAAAAGATAGTAAAATTGAATCGCAAAATAACCAAAATTAACTCCAATAGTAAAATTATCGAGAACAACGGAATACTAAATAAATTTATTTTTTTATAATTTTTAATTAAAAAAATCAACCGTTGCCCCAATGAATTCTTGCAAGAGAAAGAAGAGATCAAAAATGCAAGTTTGAAGCAGAATTCGACTATGGTTGATCATTTCCTTTGGAGTTTGCCAGAAATTAAGTATGAGGCCGAATGGAGGACAAATTCGCGTCAATAATTTGACAAAAGCTATTAAGTCCATTTTTATCAAATATTTATAATGTTGATGAATTTTTCTTCCTACTTTTATTATGAACGATGGCGGAAGTCAAAGAGTATTTATCTCAAATTTAAATATTTCCTCAATAAAACGAAAAAGCACCTGTCCCGTCTCATTCCATAAATGTTTATGACTCAATATTATGTTTAAAATAACAATGTTTTAAATGAATTTCCGTTCCGATTTTTAATGGAAATGATGGAGGATATCAATGGAATATGTTTTTATGTTTATCGTAAATTTAAATATTTGCTTCCTATAAAACGAAAAAGCACCTGTCCTGTCTCATTCGCTAAATGTTTATGCCCAAATTTTGTGAAAATCTCATAAGAATTAGTAATAGTTTCCCAAAAAGTTATGACAAAAAAGTAAATTAAGACCAAATAATTTTGAATATTATAAATTATTGTTATTATTTTTAATTTGCCGACTAAACATTTTAGTTAATTTCCATTTCAACATCAAAAAATTCTGAGTAATATTTAAATGCGTTTTAATATTGGAAAAGAGATATGTTGACATTTAAATATGACACAAATAAATAAAGAAAAATTTCCATTGTTGTATTTTCTGTTATAATAAAATAAGGAGCGGATTTTTGCCTTCAATTTCACAATCATTCTTTGTGCGGAACTAACCATCGTGCAGCAGCAGCAGGTGTGGAAATTTGGATGCATCATCGCCGGCTAAAACTTAAGGGCATTTATTCTTTATTCATTTCATCACATCCATTATTCATCAGGCCCCTCTTTCCATACATTATTCCTCCGGTCATATTCCTTTTCATTTTGCGAAAAACAAGAACATTAATTTTCCGAAAAGCTATTTTAAATCATATGTGAATTTACTGCTATTAAGTCCATATTTCATTATCTTAAAATCATTCTCTGAATTCAACATATTTCCTATACGCCGGGGTCGATTCCACAATGGACAAAGGGTGGTGCAAATATGGGCGATTCCACAATGGTGCAAATATAAAGTTTTTGGCTTCTAATAAATCAGAAACTGGTTTTAGACACTACAAACCTTTATACCTATTTGTAGATCTCATCGAGACGCATCGATTGGTATATGATTTGTTAGCTTTTGGCCCAAAATAAGAAAATTTAAAACCAAAATCTGGAAAAAATGGTTTAAATGGTTTAATAAATACTCTTTAATTTTGACCAAATCATGACAAATTTTATACCATTCGATGCATCTCGATTAGATCTACAAAATGGTATAAGGTTTGTGTGGTCTAAAACCGGTTTCTGATTTATTAGAAGCCAAAAACTTTATATTTGTACCATTGTGGAATCGCCCATATTTATACCATTGTGGAATCGACCTAGCACCTTTCCTATACCCTTCTTAATTCAATTTATTCAATCGCCGGAAAAATCGTCTTTTTTCAAAATGACTTCCTTCGAATATGATGAATTTGTGGTTGTTGCTGAAGAGGAATTGAAAATTCACCGCGGTTTGTTTTATAATCATAACTCAAGTAATTTTTAAAAATCAGATAAAAATACAATCTCGAAGGCCAAATTTTCCACCCGAATTGGCAATTATGAATGGTCAGAGAGAGAAGAATTTGTCATTAAATCCAGTATAATTTTAAGGCACTGTTCGTTCCCTATTCGCAATTATTATGGAGTTCCTTCTTTGGAATTGGAATGCCAGGAAGTGTTTGATGGGATTGTGAACGAAATGCATATTGAAGTTGTCGTGCATGCTTTGGATTTGGAGAAGGATTCCTATGGATATAAATATTGTCGCTTAAAGCAAGAACGGAAATTGTTGAATTCAATTTCTGCCAAATGGTCTTGCATTGATCCAAATTTTCTACTTGCGATGGGTGAATCCAATTATTCTTGGAGTATTTAATAATCTAATTTTAAGGATTTTGTTGACCATACGAATTCTGAAGGATCGTTCCCAATTGTAAGTAAATGGGTTGTTGGTGGAATTTGAAACTTTGTAAATATATAATTTGAATCAACTTTTTTTCTGGTTAATTAGGGATAAGTATAAGTATATTAGCCATTTTGAATTATATATCGCTTTCTTAAGTTATAATTTTATAAAACATTCATTTTTTTAGCTTAACTATTCTCTATAAAAATGTTTTTCTAACTTGACGCTAAAATTCTGGCATACTCATTTAAAAAAGTGGTTTTATTAAATTTGCATTATTTCCAGTCCACGCTTCATTGCTTCGAATTCTCTTGGAAATTTCTCCAGCAATGGGAAATTGTGCTTTGCCGGACGAATTTATCAGGTCAACAAACAGGTAAAAGACGAAGGGAAGAGGATAAAGAGGAAATTTGTAAATTTTTTGTAACTTAAATAATCTCTATCATGTTCCAAATTATCAATTTTTATTTGGTAGTTTGCTAATACGGTTCTCTTAAACACTTTCATTATTTTTTCACTGTTCAGTTGCTTAGCTGGTTATCTCCCTATTTTGAGCGAATGTTCAACGGGGATGAATCAAAACAAGAAGAGATCGAATTGAAGAAGTTGGAAGGATTGACAAATCCAAATGTATTCGAGGTAGCTTTGGAAAGGATAAATATAATTTATAATTAATTTATTCAAGGATTTCCTGTTGGCATTTTGCCCTCCCGGTCTAATTGAAGTTTTGCCGAATCGTGAGTTTTAAATTAATTGTCATTTAAAATATATAAAAATTTAATTAAAGGCCAAAATGTTGGGGATTTATTGGTGTTGGCCGAATATTTTCAAGTGGATTTGCTGAAGAAGAAATGTGAGCGCCATTTGGAATTGTGCCGTGAAATGGATGTCTCGGAGCGAGTTTTGTTGGCCAAAAAGTTCGGATTGGAGGAAGTGCAGGTAAAAAATGGTTAAAGTAAACAAAGAGAAATTATCAAATGAATTTTAGACTAAATTGGTGAAAGGATGTTCAGCAGAGGAAAGCAAACGAATTAGCCTTGCATTGTTGAAAGCCCCCTAAACGAAGAACGGATAAAGTGAAACCATTATAAAATGGAAAATACATTTGTTTAAATAAAGAGATGACCCATATTGGAGTCCCAAATATTTTTTAGAATAATTATACATTGATATCAACAATTTGATTTATTATAAAATCGACACTTATTCAATCTCAAAATGTTATTTAACTTTATTCATTTTGATCTTTTATTTCAATTTAAAAAGCATAAATGATACTAAATACGAACTCTACATTAATGACCTCTTAATTCCCTCTTAAAAGAACATATACTGGTAATTTAAATCATCATTAAATCTAATTGAAAAGGTCCCTTTTGATGTTTATTCAAAATATATTAAAATTTAATAAAATAAATATTAGGATTTATTTTGGGAGAAAAAAATATCTTTAGGTGTAACCAAGCTATGCAGAAATGCTGCAGTGCAGTGTTATCCATTTGAGAACCTTTTACTTTTTTTTTAATAGAAGTCATTCGCGCAAAGGGCATTAATTACTCTCAAAATAAACCAGATCCAAAAATCGCTGTAATGATATGGGAGGAGGGAAATCTTCCATCAAGCCCAGGGGCAATTTTTATTTTTTACTTTTATTGGAATGAGATTTTTGAACGGCTAATCTTATCGTGTAAACGAACCTGTTGCCCAGTTACCTTTATACAACCGAATGATGGCTACGCCAATTATTACCTGGCCTTGATTGAAGCCAAAATGGGCAAAGGTATGAACGCAAAACTGCGCGATTAACTTTTTTTAAATAGTTTTTTTGCACTTTTTGTCCATATTATAGATAGTTAATTTTATGGCCCATCAAATATTTGTGGATTCATTGAAGGAGAATGACAGAAAGTGAAACCAGTCAGCGGCCAAAAAATGCCAACTCAAAGGCCCTATATAAGGCAATTGGGCGGCTTCTTTAACCAGATCTCAACAACAAACAAATCTCCCAAATATAACCAAAAAGTCCTCTTAATAATCTTATGATTTTTCATTATTAATTTTAAAATATTCCTTTCAGCAGAACATTCTCAAAATGTCAAGGTGTAAACTTTGTTGTGCCATTCTGGCATTCGCCCTATTTGCCGATGTGGCCCAAGCATTTTTGTTCAGTGGCAGTGCTGAGTATGTTTATTGGGGTAACTTGAGTAATATAACAATCAATTACTTTTAAGATTGGCACCGATTAATCCACGATTCCGTCGTCAATGCGGTGGAGGCTGTGGCGGAGGAGGAGGCTGTGGTGGAGGAGGAGGTAAAAATTGGGGGCTATTTTTTTTTGTTTTGATGTCCATTTTATTTAAATTTTGAGGGAATTAAATTCTATAAAAATTTTCAGGTGGTTGCGGAGGAGGCGGAGGTGGCTGTGGAGGTGGAGGTGGATGCGGAGGAGGAGGCGGTGGATGTGGAGGAGGCGGCGGTGGCTGCGGTGGTGGAGGAGGATGCGGAGGAGGAGGCGGCGGCGGCTGCGGAGGTGGAGGAGGTAAATATTGGGAATTGAAATTTGGGAATAAATGAACAGTAAATATTAAATAATAGTTTTGAATCTTCGTATTTGAATAATATAGTACTAGTGGTATTTTAATTAATATTAGGTAATCATTTTATTTTTCTTAAAGGGTCTTGGTATTTCTTTTATTATCGAAAAATCTTGGACTTTCTTTTAATAATGTTAAAAAATCTAGAATTTATCAAGAGAATTTTGTCATCTTTTGGCATTTTTTAAGTTTATTTTTATAACAATTTTAACATTTTTGAATTTTATAATAATTAATCAGGTGGTTGCGGCGGCGGAGGAGGATGCGGAGGAGGCAGCGGTGGAGGTGGACAAGTTATCACATTGAAACTTAGCTGCAGCAGTGGAGGAGGTGTGTCTTTTTAGAAAAAACATCAAATTAAAAAAATAGGGTATTGTTAATATTTGAAAGAATAATTGAATGCATGCAATTTTTGATTAACTAATTAACCAAGATAAATTGTTTTTGATTAATTTTAAATGTGCTTTTGATTAACAAAGAAAATGTATTTTGGATTAAATGTGTTTTCGATTAACTAAGAATGTGTTTTAGATTAACTAAGAAAATGTGTTTTCGATTAAGTAAAAAAATGTGTTTTCGATTGACTCAGAAAATGTTTTCGATTAAGTAAGAAAGTGTTTTAGATTAACTAAGAGAATGTGTTTTCGATTAAGTAAAAAAATGTGTTTTCGATTAACTAAGAGAATGTGTTTTCGATTAAGTAAAAAAATGTGTTTTCGATTGACTCAGAAAATGTTTTCGATTAAGTAAGAAAATGTGTTTTCGATTAAGTAAGAAAAATGTGTTTTCGATTATCTAAAAAATGTGTTTAGATTATAAATTTATTAAAAAGTAATTAGATTAAAAATTTCTAAGATTAAAATAATTGATTGTAATTTGTAAATTATATGAATATTTTAAAAGGTGGAGGCGGATGCGGTGGCGGAGGAGGCGGATGCGGAGGAGGAGGTGGCAGTGGATGTGGCGGAGGATGCGGTGGCGGAGGAGGCGGATGCGGAGGAGGAGGTGGCGGTGGATGTGGCGGAGGATGCGGAGGAGGAGGTGGCGGTGGATGTGGCGGAGGAGGTGGCGGTGGATGTGGCGGAGGATGCGGAGGAGGAGGCGGCGGTGGATGTGGAGGAGGATGCGGTGGCGGAGGAGGAGGTGGCTGTGGAGGTGGATGCGGAGGAGGTGGTGGCGATGGATGTGGCGGAGGCTGCGGAGGAGGTGGCGGCGGAAGTGGAGGAGGATGCAGTGGCGGAGGAGGAGGAGGATGCGGAGGCGGATGCGGAGGAGGTGGTGGCGGATGTGGAGGAGGATGCAGTGGCGGAGGAGGAGGTGGATGCGGAGGAGGCGGTGGCTGTGGAGGCGGATGCGGAGGAGGAGGAGGTGGCGGAGGAGGCTGCTGTCGCCGCAAACGATTGGCACTTTTGCAACGTGTGGCAAAAATTGCTTGTTGATATCGATCTTTTCCCATTTTCATTTTCCCAATCTCAATTGTATTTTTTCTTTTATAATCGTAGATTGTAGTTGTAGTAGCTTGTAGTTATAGATCTTAGAATTAGAACATTAGATATATATTGCTGTAGTTTGATAGAAATATTTGAATAAAAATTTAAACGAACTTTTCTATTTTATTTGCAATTTTTAAAATTTGCTATGGTTATTAAAATTCCCTTTTTCCTAATTAAAAAAAATATAGATTTGACATTTAAATGTAACTTTTAAAAATATTAATGTTCTAAATTGGGTCTCTTATCCATTTTTTAATAGCTAGACAATCATCAATAATTGAAGTTTAATTCAGAATTCAAATAAAATGGATTAAAATGCCCAAGAATAAAAATGAAAACAATATATTGAAAATTGAACCAAGACAATAGTTTAAAAAATAGGAAAAAAATTATAATTTACCCCACAAAAGTTTATTTTTATTATGCTTTTATTATATTATTGATTCCATTTTATCCATTAAACTCTGGATTCTTTTCCACACCAGACAAAGAATGGAACATCATCAAGCGACGGGTAGTTGGACGATTCTTTTGGGCCACATCGATTCCCAAGGCTTGACTGCTGGATTCATCTTGTCCTATTGCTGCCATAGAGCTTGAGATTTCGGACTGGGTTCGTACTCGATTATTAGTTGCAAAGATCACGCCACGTTCTCCCGAAAGACTTCGATGAACTTTTACTGGACCGAATCTAACCATCGTGGGTCCAATGCTTCGAGACTGAAAAATAATCGCATAAATGAACAACAATTTCCCTTATTAATATATTGCCTTTGTTTTCGCTAGTAATAGGCCATTCAATCGTCGAATTTGTTCCTGAAGTTCGGCTGTTTTTGATTCCTAAAAAATTTGTTTATAATTATTAATTAAATATCTACATAGTCCTTTCCTGGATTATATGTATTATTATGAATAAATAAAGAGAAGCTTAACATAAGCTTATTGATTTTAAAATTTTTTATTAGTTAAATGAAAACACATTTAATTAAAAACACATTTTTCTTAAATGATCAAAAACATACTTAATCGAAAACACAATTTTCTTAATTAATCAAAAACACATTAAATCGAAAATACATTTTTCCTTAGTTAATCGAAAACACATTTTTCTTAGTTTATCGAAAACACTTTTTTCTTGGTTAATCGAAAACATATTTGTCTTAGATAGTCGAAAATACATTTTTTTAATTAAATCGAAAATATTTTAATCGAAAACACGTTTTTCCTAGTTAATCGAAAACACATTTTCCTATTTAGCGAAAACACACATTTTTCTTAATAATCAAAAACACATTATTCTTATTTAATAAAAAACGCATTTAATTAAATACATATTTTTATAAATTATTCTTCTTAATTCTAACAACAAATATTCTGCATGATTAAAATAAAGATTTAGTTAAATTTGGCATATTCGACACATATGAGGATCAATTTGAATTTTTCTTCCTTATTAGATCTATCCATTTTTTGTAATAAAATCTCACATTTAATGCCATTTGTTCCTTATGGATATTTGTGCTTTTCTCGAGCATTTGTGCCAATTTTGCGCTCCTTTTTACAGCCAATCCCAATTCCCTTCTCAAATCTGCATTCATTTGTCTTTCTGCTGACAATTCTTTTTCCAACTCTTCAATTTCTTCGGTTCCAGTTTGATCCACGTAAAGCCGCCTCTCCAATTCTTAACAAAGATATTATTTATTATCGAATAAAATCATTAAATTTATCGAAAAAAGAATAAATAATTCCAAATTAATTATTATGGTTTATGGGTTTGTTTTAAATTAACAAACCATTATATTATTAATAGAACTTTACAAGATACACCCAATTGTTTTTAAATATTATGGTTAATTCAGAAATTAAGTGTATTGAATGTTTTACTGATTTTGATTTGGTTTATAAATCAATGTTCTATATGTCATTATTCTGGATAATCTTTTGAACTGTTAGTTTTTTCGGCATTTTCTTGTCTATTCAGCAATTTTTCATAAATTTTTAATTTTATTTTTTTTTCACATTCTTTAATGAGCAATAATTAAATATCATATTAAAAAAAAAAATTTACCTCTATTTGTCATATGCAATCTTTCCATTTCCTTGTGCATTTTAGACATCAATTTCTCGCAATCTTCTCGTTGAATGTTCAATTGGGTTCTCTCGTGATTTATCCAGAATAAATCTCTTTCCTTTTTTGCTTCTGCGATTTTGTGGTTAAATTCTTTTTCATCGAACACATTTCCGGGCGAATTTGGCCATTTTGATGATGATGGGGACGGCAATTGGCCAATAGGGGACGAGGATGTGCTCTTCTGGGAATTTGAATGTGGAAAATGATTAAAATCTATCGAAAATTTTAAATAATTTACCACGAATTTTGGATTCGAATGCAATGCTGAAGGATATTCTCGCTTGTCCGTCCATCCATGTTGTTCAACATCAATGGCACTCATTTTGGTAAATGTGTTTTTATTTTTTCACTTAAATTTATTTGTCAGTCAAATTCAATTCCGTCAAATGGACGAAAAACGCGTTGTTTTTGGGTTTTTATTTTGTTTAGAGTTAATTCTAAATTCACAAAAAATTTAGCTGACTTTGAATTAATTTGGTTGTTGTGAAGGGAGGAAGGCTGATGAAAAAATTAATGGGACCGGCTGAGTGGGCTGTGTTAATCGATTATGCGCGCAAATAATTTATCGAATAGCAAAGAGGACTAATGGAAGGGAAGAGGATAAATGCAATTTGGTCCATTCAATTTTGGTGAGAATTTTAAGATGTGGAATTGGAGTTCTTTTTTGATAAAATCTTCAATTTTAGTGGCTTTTTTTCATTCATTTTATCTAACCAAAAATTCAATAGAGGAAAAGGAAATGGGGATTGATTTGCCATTTTTAAAATGTTCTTTTTTTCGTGTGAGTTTGGGAGTCATAAACGATATATTGAGAAATAGGAAGGGGAAAGGGATTTTAAAAGCCATGTGGCAAAATGGAAAATGGATTGATGGAATGGAAACTGGAGAAGTGAGAAGCACATTTACTTTGGCATTGGCACAACAAAAATTGGTAGAAAACACTCAGCTTCTGCGGCTAGTGGCTGGAGGGTCTTTTAAAAATAAATGAGAAAGTGGCTTTTAGCCACCAGCAGCATCGAATGGAATAGATGGAAAGATGAGAAAAGAAGAGAGACAATTTCCCATAAAAATGCATTAAATTTTTTTTAGCTTTCCTTCGAAAATGTTGCTTTATTTTGGAATTTAGGATGAATTTTGGCTGAAATATTCTCGTAAGATTTTATTTTTTTTTAGCAAGGACAGAGATTTATTATAGTATATTGACTTTTGTAATTTTGAATGATGCCCAAAGCCACAATCAATTGGGCAATTGAAATTTTTTTAATATTTTTCTCTGATAAAATTTAATAATTTTAGAAAGGAAATATTTATTTTCATGGCAATTAAAAAATAGGCTGCAAAAGATAATAACATCTTTGTAAAAATAAATAATAAATAGAATCAAATAATATAATTAAATATATTAAAAAACACCGCAATTCACTTTTCCTTCTGTCTTTTCTTCGATCCAATCACAAATTTGTCCATCAATTTTTGTGTAATACACTAAATTAAATTATTTTACATACATCAAAAATTCAAATTTCCACTTGGCGTGCTTGCTCTTTCAGAATATGCTCCAGAAGGAATGCCAACATTGAACCAGGTTCCATTTATTGGCAACATCATTGGACCACCGATATAGTCCTGTGGGATAAATTCAAATATAATTTAAAATTGAATAATAATTATAATTTAACCATAAAATCCTAGAATTTATTTAAATTTGTCAAAAAATTAAAATTTTTGAGGCCAAAAAATAGTAGGAATTTTAAAGAATTTTAAACCTTATAATAAATCTATTTAAATGTAACAGGACGGAATCTAATAACTAAAATGATATGTAGCCTTAAAAACTAAAATTTTTTTTGACAAAATTCAATAATTTTATAGCTATAAAATATTAAATTCTTTAAAATTAAATCTCGACTTTAAATTCTTTTTCACAATACATAAAAGAAATTATTAATTTATGTATATACATTTAAGATAATCAGTCAAACTTTGTTTGGGATGAATGTATTGATGTGAAAAACACCCAAAAAAGTTAAAAAATTATTGATTTTTTTGATTAAAATATTTAATAGAAAATATATGAATTTATTCACTAAAATAAATAAAACTGTTATTTATGTTTTTTTTTTGTTTTACCCTCAAACAATATATGGAATTATTGATTTGTTTCCCCATTTCCTTAATTTTTTGAATCATTTGGTCCGGAATGTTTTTTCCATATTCTTTTTAAATGTTCGCCCTCAAAAATGACAAACAAATATCATTATCAATTAATTTCTCCGTATATTCTTCAAGAATATTATCATTTCCTCGTGACCTGAAAATTATATTTATTTTATATTTAATATAATTAATTTCAAAAAAAAAATACATCCAATCATTGTTATCCAAGTCTAAAATTAAAGAAGAAAAAAGTTTAATTTAATTATATTTAAACCATCATCAAAGCCCCATCCGGCAATTTGAATAATTTTATCATTTTTCAGTGTATTAATATTGGCCAAACAAATTGGCCTAACATTATCAGTGAGATTGAATGGCGTAGAAAGCTGAATTTTTTAAAAATTAATATATATTAAATATTCATAAATATTCATCTTACTTTTATTAAGGCAACATTCTTATAAATAATGTGTTTGCTGAAATTCCCAAAATTGAAATTGATTGTATAATTTTCATGGACATGAACAATAATATTTTCTTCCTTTTCACGAATCATCTGTGCAGCCGGAGCTTTTGTATCAAAATTTCCAGCAAATATATCAATATTTTTTATTACAATTTTTAGATCCAAAAATTTCTGTGAAAAGGATATAAAAATGAATTTTAATTTGTAGTAATTTAAAATTGTAACAATAATCATAATTTTAATTGATTTAATTATTCTTGAATTTTGGAAAAATTTCGGCGGCAAAATTTTATATTTTATTTCTTTTAACAAATAAAATTATTTGAAAATTTGTAAATATTTTTAGTCGAAAATTTAATGCAAATAAGATCCTTATTTTATTTTGCCTATATTTATATAAATTATGCGAATATATTAATGCATAATATGCTATAAAAAAGAATTAAATTGTCGTCGATTATTGAGGCTATAAAAAGTGGCCAATAAACTGCCTTAACTTAATCCTAATACATATTTTTATCTTATAAATTCTAAAACTTAATTTAGGCCAAGAATTTCAGTGTAAAAACACTAATTTTCGGCAATTTATAATTATATTTTTGACCATAAAAATATAAAAAATTAATGAATTATTTATTTATTTTTTAATTAACTATTTAATAATTACCAATAGCTTGATGCAATGTGCCGCAATTAACAAATAATTACGGTGAATGATTATGCCAGTACATTTTGAACGCCTATACCCACCGTATTTGGGATTATCATAATAATGGTTTATTTCAATTGCCACAATCCATGGCCATTTTGTTATATCTGTAACACTACTACTAAATAAACAAAAAAAGTAATATGAATTTATTAAATAGAAATAGCCAACAAATGAAAAATAAATAAGTATACGTTTATTTAATAATTAATCATAATTTTTTGAATTAATTTTAGAAATACCCCTCCCCCACCCCAATCATCATCCATTAGTGAATCATATATATCTCAACAGCGAAAAATTATTTATATAGAATTTTTTCATTTCAATTTCTTTGTCAATTTGTACAATTTTACTGATAATTTTTTTATAAAATTTTTCATTTCCATTTATATTTTAAAAATTTTATTAAATCAAAATGAATTTTATCAATTTTATGTAGCCATATTTAATCTGGCAAAATATTAAATTTTTAGCCCAAACTTCTTGTTCATATAGAAATGCATGAAGATTATTTTTTATTAAATTTTTTTAAAGGAAATAAATTGCTAATTAATTATTGAATTACTTTTAGAAAATGTTTTCCAATTTTATTTACTTAAATCTATTTTTATTCTTTTGCTTCTTTTTGTCATTGAATTGCGCCAATGATGGGAAAGAACATTGCGAGAAGAAAATTAGGTAAATTAAATATTATATTATAGAGAATTATTTTTTATTTTCATTTTTAGTAACTTTTTGCTTTCACTTAAACGAATGGAATTGAATACTGCTAAAGGAAATTATAAACCGGCTGTTCGCTTCAAATTTGGTTGTACTAATTTATTCCTCATGAAATATGCTAACAATGAAGGGAATTATAACGAATTGGTAAAAGAATTCAATGAAATTCTAATTGATGGAAGCTTCTTTGCTGACGAATTTTGCCAACAAGTAAAAAATTAAATATGATATGATGTAAAACTTGGAATACCATTTTTAGAATTTTTAGTTAATTTTCTTTATTATTTTTAAATTCTGCCAAATTTTAGAAATTTTGAATGAGATCAAAATAAACTAAAAAATTTTTTAATTCACAAAAAGCTGTCAAAATTTCGATATTTATAAAATAAATTTATTCATTATTTAATAAATGATTTTTTAATGATATTTTTGCACATTTAAAAGAATAAAACGATAATTTTCTTTAAGTAACATGATAATCGGATAGTAATATTTAGAGGTAATTAGCGAAAATTTGCAACAGAAATTCTCGGAAAATAATAATTTATTCTTTTTTTATTAATAAAGAGAATTTTTATTTCCAAATTAAAATGAATGATGATTCAATAATTTGAACAAAATTAATATAAATAAATATAAAAAAATTATTTTTACAAATTAGAATATTGATGGATCCCTTCCTACTGCATCAATCTGGGATATAGAATTTGCTAAGGGATATGGAATTTTTCTGGAAGTGAAATTTCCCAAAGAATGGAGCGAATTCCGTTTGTTAATTTACTATAAGGATGGAATACCCACAATATTTTTGGGCCCAGATCTATTGGCATTCAATTATACAGCAAGAAGAAATGATAGCCATGTGGAATTGTCTTATACATTTACAACTGCAAAAATGGTTTTTTTTTTTAAATATTAAATAAAAATATTGCGGTATTTCCTCTATTATTGCCTCTGCCCCCCCCCCCCCCTCTTTAATAGTAGACCCCTGGACTTTGAGCTACTGTAATTCATTGAAATTTTGACAAATTTTTTTATTGCATTTCTTAGTGACAGTTGGCTCTATAAAAAAACAATAATTTATTCAAAAATATCATCAAATAAGAGAATTAGACACCACATTTGTCCATTTTTATGTCTTGGAAAAAAGCAGCTTCGGGGCCAATAATAGAGGAAATATGCCTTGCTTCTAATTTGGTGCTTTTTGAGCCTCAATTTTCCCATCAAACTATTTATCTCTATATTTAACATTTATTGGGGTTAAAAGCACCAAATTAGTCAGAGTTTAATCAATAGTATTTTCTGCAACATCAAGAAACAATTAATATAATATATTAAAACGATTTATCATACCCTAAATTTCTCTATAAAACGGATTCTAAAATTTTATAAAATTCCAATTTTTAAAAAAAATTTATTTTTGAATGTAATAAATTGGAAAAGAAATAATCTTTTTTTTTTCATTTTCTTCAATAATTTTTCATATTTTCACCTTATTTAGAGTTTGACAAGCAATAGCACTTTTGAGAATGAGGAGTGGAAAATTATCGATACAATGGAATTTGCATTTTACTACAGATTTGAAGAATTACTTCCTGGCGAGCAAGGAAAAATTCGATATCAAGAAAATTGGCTAGCCAAAAATGTTAGTTTTAGTGTTCTATATGGGAGAAATGCTCATGAGTTTGACGATCGAAATGTGACAATTCAGGTATAATTTCATAATTTAACCAGAAATTGGATTGAAAATTTTCTAATTTCAAAACGAATTTTAAAAATTGAAATTAAGTTTAAAGATGAGAAAAATTCTAGAATAGAGTTAAAATTATATTATTATATAATCCTTGTAGATTAACAAAAACGGGGTGGTACTTTTGTAGTTTGGGTTGTCCGCTTTTTTCCTGCCCGCCGAAGAAGAAAAAAGTGAAGGGAGGGGGGGGGGTCCACCCTTTGAATCATCCTCAGGGATTAGGGTTAGTGTCATTAGGGATAGATGACGGATATGATGGGGTAAAAATCATCTCAAACCTAAATCTTATCCCTAGCATCCATCAAAAGAGGACACTTAATTTTCCCTTATTTTTTCTTTATTGTTAAGCAGGAAAAAGCGGACCTAAACTACAAAACTACCAACGGGATAAGATATCAATATTTTTCTGTGAAATAAATTAGCAAAAAAAAAGTTACCTATATTTTTTAAATTCAAAAAATCTTTTTTTTAAATTTTCGAATTTTTTGCAATTCATCAAGATCAATAATTAATTTTATTTTTGGCTTAAAAACCAGTTATTAAATGATTATATGAACCCGGGTTTCGAAACCTTTACCCATTTTTAAATTTAACTAAAACAAATTGGATTTTTTTATAGTAATTGTTGCTGATTTTTGGGAACCGTAATATATCTTTTAAAATCTTAAATTTAAAGATCGATGGTGATGTAGATTGGTCGCGCAATGAGACAATCCATTTGCCACCATTCCTTGCAAAATACAAATTTGAACGAGCAAATAATGGTGAATTTTGTGATCCAAATGTGGAAAAATGCGAATTCCCAATGAATATGACTGCCTCAATTAGAGGACGAGCACCAATTTCATATTGTGGGAAGATAAAAGTTAAATTTGATTTGGTCCATGATGAACTGGAATTATCTGAGAGCAATTATTCATATTGCTTGATAAGTTTTAAATTATAATTTGATATTTTTTTAATTTATAAATAATTTGTTAGAACACATTTCTAGCCCAGTAATGAGAATGCATGCTTTTAAGCTGATTTGCCATTTTTTCAAAATAAAGATTTTTCTTTATTTTATCAAATATTAAAAGATAAATTTGTTAAAAAAAATTTCAAGCAAAAAAGTTTAATTTATAAAATAATTTGAAAATCGAATTTTAGAAATTTAGATCAAATAACGAAAATTCACCGCATATTTTTTTCCTTTTCCTTGTGTTTAAAACTAATTTATAAAAAATACCTTTCAAAAAATTTTCATCCTTAAAAAGTATTAAGTTCGAAAGTAAATAAAAAAATATTATGGTCTGAATTCAGATTTGTTATAAATTACTATCGATTTTTTATCATTCATTCTAAGATTCAAACAATGATGAATGTCATGTGTCATGTCCCATTTCATTTGGAAATTGTATTCATCCATAATGGTCCATTCTCATGGATCATTTACAAATACACAATAAATGATAGTGGCCAAAAAGTTGAATGGGGACCGCAGGATGGTGGATATTCGCCCTATCGATGGCCGCAAAATGACGATTTCCATTTGAATATTTCCATTGTTCCATGTCTTCGGCAACAACCTGTCAATTTTGGGGCAAATATTTTGGTCACTTTTCAGCAGCGAGACACTTTGGTTACATTTCCATTGATTCCAATGAAAAATTGGCAAAATAATTATTTGCTTGTAAGTTAATTTAAAAAAGATTTAAAAAAGGGTTATATTTTATTTAAATAATTTACAAATAAATTTTTAATAGTTGGCAATATCAAAATTAAATCATGTTGAGTTAAAATTTAAATTTCCCTTATCTCGAAAAAAAAGAATTTAACACCATTTCGGTCGACAAAATTTGTCGTTTTTAATTTTTAAACAATTCTGCATAAAAGTAAATCTAGATTTTAGCAATTAATGAAAAATTTAGTTTAAATATCCTTAAAACAGAGTATTTTTTGGATAATATTTATGCAATATTTCTTCGTTTTTTTTACTTTAAAACAAAATATTGATTATGATTATGAGTTAATTATTTCATCTATTTATAATTTACATATATATTTATTTATAAATTTAATAATAATTATTTAATAATAATTATTTAATAATTATTTTATATTTTATAATATTATTTCTTATTTCCACTCCATTAAGATCACTTATGATGATTTTAAGTGGTGTGATGTTCTTTTGTACAATGTTGAGCAACCATTCTTGTTAATAAATGTGCCAAAAATTGAATGATGAATTTACAATAATTGAATTAAATTTTGATATAAATTTTTTAATGGTTTTAATTTGCACAAAAACTTCATTTCTCAGTAATCAATTTTTTATTTCAAATTACTATATAAATTGTCTGAAATTGACTAATACATAAATTATTTGAAATATTTCATTAAAATATCATTTCAACTCATAAATTTTTTGCTACAAACTTTCATTTAATGGAATAATTTTAATGACAAATATTAATAAAAAACGAAAATTCCAATGTCAATATTTTAAAAATTAAAAATTCCTTTAATAAATGCAAATAAAAATAATAAAATTTTTTTATTCGATTATTTCTTATTTTAATTGCAAAAAAAAGGTCAATTACCAATCAAATCCATTCAAAAAATTTGCTGACACTTTTCATTCTTTTTTTATTCCGCTCATCAAATTTTTGATTGTAGAAGGGCAAAAAAAGGGAGAAGACAGAAGAATCACTGATTTGAAAGTGGTGGGCGATCAAATTTGAGAGTCAATCAAAATATGCCAGCGGAAGTATTCCCTTGAAATTTTGCCGACATTTTTGATTTTGCCCAAAAATGATGGTGATTGGACGCCGTTGATTTTTAATCCTCTTTGATTTCGGCATTTCTAGACAGTATTTAGAGCAGAATCTTGACCCAAATGGCACTAGTGATACCAGCTTTTTTCACATTTTTAACTCTTTCCTCGCCTCTTTCAAATTTTTTGACTTATGATTTAATTTTTCTTAAACCTTTTTTCTTAGACTTCACCCTGCGGTCGCTATTCGGTTTCGGCCTATGAGGAAGGAACGGTGGCCATTTGGGATTTGGCCCAACATCGACTACTTTTGGCCCAAGATGGGATGGCCCATTCCACTACAGTACGCCAATCCAATTCTCGCGGGATGCATCCATTGTTGCGGCGGTCAAAAACCCAAGAAAAGTTGGAATGGGGTAGGGGGTAAATTAGGCATAAAATCGAATAAATCCATCAAATTTGTTCGTCGACGAATTGCGGCGACATATGCGGAAAAATGTGAATATGGGAGAAAATTGCATTTTGAGGAGGAGCTTTTGCTGCAAATTTTGTGCCAATCCTTAATAATGATCAAGTGTGTTGACTTCATTAGCCGTAATTGGGCGCTAACAAGGAAAGGACCACATCAGCAGATTCAATAATGCTCATTTTTTTTGCCAAATGCATGTGCGCGAGCGCAAACGTCTGTAGCCACCCTGCCAACCCCGAGTTCGGACTACGAGCACGAACGCCGAGCAAAGATCCATCAAGCCCCAGACTCAGCACTCAGACGACTGTAGCCATCCAATCCGAACGCCGAGCACAGACGAAATTTCGCCCTCTCATTTTCCCTTATCTGTTCCAGCCCCAGACGCGAACGCGAACGACTGTAGCCAGCCAGGGCTTAAGCGTTAATAAATTGGGCGAAACTGAAAATGGCCCATATTTTGCAAAAATATTTTTGCTGGGTCCTGCATGTGATTTAGGATAGACAATATTTCCATTTCCAGCCAATTTCATTGAGGCATATTTTGATATTTAAGCGATTTGGGAAATCAATCATTTCATTCATTTCCAATCTCAAAAATAAAATTTTAAAAACCTCAATAATTTCCCTAAAAAATTTAATAAATTGAATTGAATTAAGCCAATTCCCTTTTTCCTGCATATTAATTAATAATTTCCATATTTTTAGCAAATTTCAAAAAATGTCCTCATTCTCCCATTTTTCCATCATTTCAATCGCATCTGTTTTTGCCGTTTTATTCTTCGTTATTTGCGAAGTTGAATCGACACATAATAAATTTAGCCATTTCTCTGAAACTTTTGCACATGAATCGGCCAAGCAAGAAGAACATGAAGCTAACGAAGATGGTGGATGGAAATGCTGGAAATGTGGAGGAACATTCTCCACATTTTCAGGCTTTCGCATCGTAAGGCTACTCACCAAAAGAGCAGGGTAAAACTTTTGTAATATTAATGTGGAATTGAAATGAATGGGGGAACAAAGGCATTCATAAAGAAAATGCAAAAAAAGGAGAATATTGAAACATTTTTAATTAGGATAATTGAAAATTCAGCAATATTTGATTGAATATTCTCAAATTCTTGCCATATTGATTAATTTATATATGGCATTCCACAGATTCCGGTTATCCAGGGATGCCAGAATGTACCCCTACGGGGGCATTTTCCCTCTTTTTGAGATTTTGCCCCCTTTTGTCCCCTCCGAGCCGAGTTGCCCCCAAATGCGCCCTTTTGATTTTTTGTTAAAATTTTCCCCAATTGGGTCATTTTTCGTTAAAATTTTTCGCTGCGCGGCCATTTTTTGGTCTATTTTTTGCTACGCGGCCATTATTGGTAAAAATTTTCGCATTTTTGCACTTTTTAAAAAATGCCCCCCAAAATGCCCCCTTTTTACCGAAAATGCCCCCCAGATGCCCCCTTTTTTAACCTAAATGCCGCCCAAAGTGAAAATCCATCTGCTGGCATCCCTGCGGTTATCATGAAAATGAATGACTTTCAATTTTTAATTGTATATTTAAATTATAAAATACTTTCTCAGAGAGGGTCTTTTTCAATTTTAAGCAAAGTCAATTGAGAATATAATTTTAAAATTTTTGAAGGATGGATCTTCTACATCCTGAAATGTGCTGATTGAATTTTGCAGCAGCAAATGGTGATATGTTGAAATGGAAATTTATGATAACGAATCAAACTTTGTTAAAAATGAGTTGAAACAATTTTTTGAATTGTTGATGATTTTTTTATTTTTTTTCGGTGGTCATTTCTCATTGATGGATTTGTCTATCTATTTTTTAAAATATTTTTTAACATTCCATTTAATCATTTCGAGCAAGATAAATTTTTTAAAAAGAAATAATTGTATTATTGTTATAAAAAACAAATGAAATGGAGGATTAACCCAGGATTTATATAGTTGAATTAATTACATTGAAAATTAATGCATGAATAGATTGATCAGCAGAGACTAAGAACTTTTGAAATAAATCAATAAAATTTACAGAATAATATTTTCGGTTTAGCTATAAATATAAATGGTCCTCCGACAAAACCATTGATCAATATACAATAAAAACATTTACAAATTATCAATTTTTAGAAGGACAGCCCAATGAATTTGTGAATAATTAATGATTAATCATCATTTTTTCGTATTAATTTTAATTTAACCAATCCAATCATCATCCATTCTCAAACAACAGCGAAAATTCATTTTCTAAAAAAGCCTTCGATTACTTTCTCTTTTTTTTTCATTTCGGTTAATTTTCTTTTTTTTATTTCTATGCTTTAGGAAAATTTCATCGAATCAATATTTTATTGAAAAAATAATTTTGAAATGAAATACAATTGATTTTTTTTTCATTTTTTACAGCCAAAAATAATTTGTAAAAAAAAATTTTAGAATTTGAATTCGTAGAAATAAAGAAACAGAAAATTTTTTTTAAAAAAAACTTTTAATTCATTGAAAATTATTTTCTAGAAAATGCTTTCCAATTTTATTTATTTATTATTATTTTGCTTCTTTTTGCCGATGAATTGCACCTTTGAAAGGACAGAACATTGTCAAGGGAATTTAAATATTATGTAATAATTTATATTTAAATTACAAAATTAAAAATAATGGAAATTTTTAAAATTAGAAATAAATTATTGAAAATGCCTAAAAGTTTATAATAATAATTTAATAATGGTTTATCATTCATCCTAGACCAAAAACAAATAAACAATTGATAAAACTAATTAATTGAAATGAATTTTATTTAGTGTTAAAAATGCTAAAATAATTTTTGAATTAAGAATGAAAATTGGTTTCAACGGTTTAATAATCTTCTATAACAAATTAAAAGAATTTGCTTGATTAAAAAAATTAAATTTACATAATTTTTTATTTCTCACTAAAATATTATTTTTTTTAAATTAAAAAAAAATTTCACAAGATATTTAATTTTTTATTATTTTTCAGTGACTTTTTGAAATCATTCAAACCAAATGAAATGAATGCCGTTAAAGGACATTTATTTAAGCCGGCAATTCGCTTCAAATTTGATAGCAATTGCAACAATTTAGTTCTCTTAAATTATACGAAGGAATTTAGTGAAATTGTAGAAGAATTCAGCAAAATTCTCGGTGATGGTGCATTTTTTGTGGATTCATGCCGGGTAAAATTTAAATTTTTATTATGACGGATGAAAACAATTGAATAAAACTAATTGTCATTTTTTGGTTTATTTATTTGGATATTTTTTTTATTATTTTTAATAATGTTTTGGCCTTCTTAGGATAGATAATAGTAGGAAATTTTAGATAAGAATTAATTTCATCAATTTTATTTTATTTTTTTTTGCTCTTCATAGGGAGTTAATTGTTCATCATAATTTGATCCAAAAAATGAATATTAAATTTATAAATATTAAAATTAAATTAATAAATAAAAACCCAGAAAGTGAGAAAAATCTATTAAAATGCAATTATAAAATTAATTAATAATTAGAATAACAACATTCAATCATCATCACCAACTCCTACTGCAGTAAATGGCATAGTTTGGGAAGTAGAATTCGCTCCGGGGCATGGATTCTTCTTGGAAGGAAAAATGCACGACAATTGGAAAGAATTCTATCTGTTAATGCATAATGAGGGCAAAATACCACTAGGGATAAGTTTTTTGAACCAAGATGCATTGGTCAATTTCACAGTGAAAAGAGATGATGATAACGATAAAATAATGACATTGTTTAACACCTATATATATACAGCAGGAGGGGTCTGTTTTGATTTGTTTTTCATATTTGATAAGAGAAAATAAAAAATCGTAAAAAATGCTGCATTATTTGTTCATATTATTATATCACTGCAAATAAATAGTCAAAATATTTATTAAGTATGCCATTTCTATAAGATGGATTTAATTAAAATAATCTTAACTGATTTAATTGAATAAGACAAATTTAATTCAAAAATATTAAAATGGCATTATTATAAATATTTTTCCATTTATTGAGTCTATAAAATATTTGTTTTTATTTAGATAAAGGTTTTTCTAAGAAATTATTTTTCAATATATGTATATAATTATAAATTCCTTAATTCATAGAAATTAGAAACTACAAGAAAATTGAACAATAAAAAACGGAATTTCGATACCGTGGAATTTACAATTTATTGTACATTCGATGGATACCAAATTATTGAGGAACATTATGATGATGGGGCACATATTAAGTTTGTATTTGTATCCCCTTTTTGTATTAAAAAGAAAAAAGGAAAAAAAGTAAATTTGCGGCATCGCTGATTTTAGTAAAATGAATGAATTAAATAAATTTCAATGATAAAAAATATATTATTCGAAAAAATTAAATATCATAAAGTTAGTCGAAATTGGTTTTCAATTTATAAGGAGTAAAAACTACTTTATTAATTTTTGGACTTAACATATTGGAAAACCGTTAAAAACCGATTTAAAACATCATTTAATTGAAATGTTTTAAATCCCCTTTTTAGGTGGAACGCATAAATAAATTCATTTTGTAAACAATAATTATTTTCGCCTGTCTTTCATTGCATATTATTGATACAAAAATAAATTGAATTAATTAATTTTATGTAATTTTATTTTTTTTTAATAATGAATTTTTTTATTAATGAATAGGGCCGCAATTGTCGGCGCTGCAAAAACATGCCCGGTGTACCCTTCCACATATGGATGTTAGAGATAGGGTTTTCTAATCCTGATGATCCATAGGGCAGACCATTTACTTTTTGCATCATGTTTCTTGACCTAAAAAGGGGATACAAACTCAATAAGAAGTGAGGAAGGACCAATTCGCTATCAACAATATTTGAAGAACAAAAATATCAGTTTTCAAATGTTGAGTAATGATCTCATTTTTGGTGATGGAAAAGTGACAGTTCAGGTATTCATTTATCATATTTCGTTGAATGAATTTATAATACTTGATTTAAAGGTCGATGGTGACATTGATTGGGGATGGCAAAATGGAACTTTGCATTTGACTCCATTTCTCGCAAAATTCAAATATGAACGACCAAATAATGGAGGATTTTGTGATCCAAATGTGGAAAAATGCGAATTCCCAATGAATATGACTGCCTCAATTCGAGGAAGAGTGGCCTATTGTGGTGGAAAAAATACTATATTCAAAATTGATTTGATCCATGATGAACGGGGATTATCCGATCGAAACCATTCTTATTGCTTGATAAGTTTTACTTTACATTAATTTAACATTATTCGGATGGGCTAGAACGTTAAAGCCATATGCAGAGGGAAGTACAAATATAGTCACGTCCAGTATGGTACAATATTCACCTTGAATTTGAAATTATTAGTAAATAAAAATTTGGTCCAGTATTGTACAATAGTCACCTTGAATTTGAAATTATTAGTAAATAAAAATTTGGTAAAAAAAATATATCAAATTTATTTGTCCAAATTTCCGAAATTTTTTTATAAACATTTCTTTTTTGCTTTTTCCAAATATTTATTTGTTTTTATTTTCATAAATATTTTGTTTTTTTTTGTTGCTTTTTCAATTATATGATTTTGTTTTCTTTCCAAATATTGGAATTTTTTTTAAATATTTTATTGTTTTTTTTTTTTATTTATTTTTAAACATTTTTTTTCATATCATTTTCGTATCTAATTTATATCAAATTTAAAATGAGTGGTGCCATTATTTGTACCATTGTGAATGTGATATATTTGTATTCATTTAATATGGCTAATATAAAAAATTCAATAAAAATTCTCAAATAATTTTTTTCAATGAGCTGTCATAAAACCACCCTATAACAGGATAAATAGGCAGTTTTTAAAGCAGATTTGGTGATAAGGTGTTCAAAATCAGGAATACTTCTGTTTAGAAATAATATCTTATTTTCTTATTTCCTTTTTTACGACGATGCCAACAATGAATGCCAAGTCCCATTCCATTTGGAAATTGAATTCATGAATAACATAACAGATTGGGTGGATACGAATTCTTACACCTGGATTATATACAGGTATAAATTGAATGATGATGGCCAAAAAGAGAAGTGGGGACCGGAGGATGGTGGATATTTGCATTATTCATCGCCGCAAAAAGATGATTTCCATTTGAATATTTCCATTTTGCCATGCCTTCGACAACAACCCGCCGATTGTAGGGCGAATATTTTGGTTACTTTCCAACAACGAGATAATGTGGAAACTTTTCCATTGATTCCAATGAAAAATTGGCAAAACAATTATTTGCTTGTGAGTTTTGAGAAATTTATGGTTTTAAAATTTTTTATTTTCCTATTTGTATCAATTCTTATTTCCACTCTCGCAGGTCATATATGATTTTGATTATGATAAGTATCGAACTTGTGATCTTCTATTGTATAATGTTGAGAAGCCTTTCTTACTAATCAATGTTCCAAATAATTGAATGATGAATTTAAAATTAAATTTTGATACATCTTTTTTTACTGAATTTAATTTGGATAAAAATTTAATTTTTAGTAATCAATTTTTAATATCGAAATTATAATCAGAAATTTACCAATAATATATAAATTCATTTCATATAAATTTAAATATTTCTTAGCATATTTTTCAGTTTCTCTTCAATCAAAAATGGCATCAATGTTCTGCATAGCCCACTAAAATCAATGATCTTCTAGCACAACTAATTGCCAACTATAATAATAAATAAAAAATACATTAAAAACATCACATCATTTTTGATAGAATTCCCAGACCCCCCCCCCCCCCCCCAACAGCCCACACTCGTGTATAATTATTTAATGATTAATCAACATTTATTTCAATTAAATAAATACCCCCTAGCCAACGAATCATCCATCCCTTCACCAATCGAAAATACTCCAACAGAAAAAATTTCTCTCTAAAAAAAGCCATTTCATTTCACTTTTTCCGTCAATTGTACAAACGCTTAATTTTTTTTTAAATCAATTTTTAGTTTATTCTTTTGGAGAATTTCATCAAAATTTTTAATAATATTTTAAATTAAATATATATTTTATCAATTTACACAGCATCCTATAGTAAATTCTGACCAAATTCAAATAATTTTTAACCCATTAAGCTTAAAATTTTTAATGGTACATCATATAGAAGATAAATTGTAAATTAATAATTGATTCAATTTTTAGAAAATGTTTTCCAATTTTATTTATTTACTATTATTTTTCTTCTGTTTGTCCATTAATTACGCCGGTGGAGGAACAGAACATTGCGACAAAGATTTAAAGATTAAGTCAATAATTTAAAATTAAATAAAATAATATAATAAATAAAATATGAAATATTTAAAATTACAAATAAATCAGTAAAAAAACCTAAAAGTTTTTGACTATTCAATGGTTTTATCCTAGTCCATTAAAAACCAAACAACCAATCGATAAAACTATAGTTGAGATTTATCTAGTGATTATGGTGTGCTTTAGTTTTAACTAATGCTAAAATAAACGGGTTCAACAGCTTTGTATCCTATATACTTAATTTTGATTTTGAGAATAAATTATTACAATTTATATTCTATCGAAATTTACGATCCATCGGTTTATAAAAAACCGTTGAATTAAAATAATTATTTTTGTATTCGCAATTATATTATAAATTTTTTAATCAAATAAATTTAAAAATTAATTTTTAATAAATTTTTAATTCTATTTATACCTTTTTCAGTGACTTTCTGAAATCATTTAAACAATCGGAATTGAATGCAATCTATGGGAATTTTTCCAAACCGCAATTCGCTTCAAATTTGGCAACAATTGTAACAATTTACTCTTCTTGCAATACAAGGAGGAATATGTGGAAATGATTAAAGAATTCAGCAAAAATCTCAATGACGGTGCCTTTTTTGCGGATTCATTATGCCAAGTAAAATTTTTATATGATTGGAATAAAAATTGTATTTTTTGCAAGTTTGGG